>CM065590.1:309769756-310114305 GCA_033119425.1 Bufotes viridis
CACTGCTGCTAATTGGACACCAGAATTTTTATAATTCTAGTTTGTGTACATAAATTCCCACACTGGAAGATATAATTCCTTTTTCCGGTATTAATTACTAGAAAACTGCAGCAAATTGGACACCAGAATTTTTAAAATGCTAGTTTTGGTACATAGTTTCCCACACGGGGAGATATAATTCCTTTTACAGGAGTGAAAACGTGAGGCCTACTGTTTCTGGTCTAACAAACACCAGATTGATTAAATTGGCCTTTTTTAACCAAAATTACAACACTGGACAATAATGCCTTTTGGCGATATTAATTACAAGAACACTGCTGCTAATTGGACACCAGAATTTTTATAATGCTAGTTTGTGTACATAAATTCCCACACTGGAAGATATAATTCCTTTTCCGGTTTTAATTACAAGAAAACTGCTGCAAATTGGACACCAGAATTTTTAATATGCTAGTTTTGGTACATAGATTCCACACGGGGAGATATAAATCCTTTTACAGGAGTAAAACGTGAGGCCAACTGTTTCTGGTCTAACAAACACCAGATTGATTAAATTGGCCTTTTTTTCACCAAAATTACAACACTGGACAATAATGCCTTTTAGGCGGTATTAATTACAAGAACACTGCTGCTAATTGGACACCAGAATTTTTATAATGCTAGTTTGTGTACATAAATTCCCACACTGGAAGATATAATTCCTTTTCCGGTTTTAATTACAAGAAAACTGCTGCAAATTGGACACCAGAATTTTTAATATGCTAGTTTTGGTACATAGATTCCCACACGGGAGATATAAATCCTTTTACAGGAGTAAAACGTGAGGCCTAGCTGTTTCTGGTCTAACAAACACCAGATTGATTAAATTGGCCTTTTTTCACCAAAATTACAACACTGGACAATAATGCCTTTTGGCGGTATTAATTACAAGAACACTGCTGCTAATTGGACACCAGAATTTTTATAATTCTAGTTTGTGTACATAAATTCCCACACTGGAAGATATAATTCCTTTTTCCGGTATTAATTACTAGAAAACTGCAGCAAATTGGACACCAGAATTTTTAAAATGCTAGTTTTGGTACATAGTTTCCCACACGGGGAGATATAATTCCTTTTTACAGGAGTGAAAACGTGAGGCCTACTGTTTCTGGTCTAACAAACACCAGATTGATTAAATTGGCCTTTTTTTAACCAAAATTACAACACTGGACAATAATGCCTTTTGGCGATATTAATTACAAGAACACTGCTGCTAATTGGACACCAGAATTTTTATAATGCTAGTTTGTGTACATAAATTCCCACACTGGAATATATAATTCCTTTTTCCGGTTTTAATTACAAGAAAACTGCTGCAAATTGGACACCAGAATTTTTAATATGCTAGTTTTGGTACATAGATTCCACACCGGGAGATATAAATCCTTTTTACAGGAGTAAAAACGTGAGGCCAACTGTTTCTGGTCTAACAAACACCAGATTGATTAAATTGGCCTTTTTTTCACCAAAATTACAACACTGGACAATAATGCCTTTTGGCGGTATTAATTACAAGAACACTGCTGCTAATTGGACACCAAAATTTTTATAATTCTAGTTTGTGTACATAAATTCCCACACTGGAAGATATAATTCCTTTTTCCGGTATTAATTACTAGAAAACTGCAGCAAATTGGACACCAGAATTTTTAAAATGCTAGTTTTGGTACATAGTTTCCCACACGGGGAGATATAATTCCTTTTACAGGAGTGAAAACGTGAGGCCTACTGTTTCTGGTCTAACAAACACCAGATTGATTAAATTGGCCTTTTTTAACCAAAATTACAACACTGGACAATAATGCCTTTTGGCGATATTAATTACAAGAACACTGCTGCTAATTGGACACCAGAATTTTTATAATGCTAGTTTGTGTACATAAATTCCCACACTGGAAGATATAATTCCTTTTTCCGGTTTTAATTACAAGAAAACTGCTGCAAATTGGACACCAGAATTTTTAATATGCTTGTTTTGGTACATAGATTCCACACCGGGAGATATAAATCCTTTTTACAGGAGTAAAAACGTGAGGCCAACTGTTTCTGGTCTAACAAACACCAGATTGATTAAATTGGCCTTTTTTTCACCAAAATTACAACACTGGACAATAATGCCTTTTGGCGGTATTAATTACAAGAAAACTGCTGCTAATTGGACACCAGAATTTTTATAATGCTAGTTTGTGTACATAAATTCCCACTCTGGAAGATATAATTCCTTTTTCCGGTATTAATTACAAGAAAACTGCTGCAAATTGGACACCAGAATTTTTAAAATGCTAGTTTTGGTACATAGGTTCCCACACGGGGAGATATAACTCCTTTTTACAGGAGTGAAAACGTGAGGCCTAGTGTTTCTGGTCTAACAAACACCAGATTGATTAAATTGGCCTTTTTTTCACCAAAATTACAACACTGGACGATATAATGCCTTTTGGCGGAATTATTTACAAGAAAACTGCTGCAAATTGGACATCTGAATTTTTAAAATGCTAGTTTTGGTACATAGGTTCCCACACGGGGAGATGTAATTCCTTTTTACAGGAGTAAAAACGTGAGGCCTAGTGTTTCTGGTCTAACAAACACCAGATTGATTAAATTGGCCTTTTTTTCACCAAAATTACAACACTGGACGATATAATGCCTTTTGGCATTATTATTTACAAGAAAACTGCTGCAAATTGGACATCTGAATTTTTTAAATGCTAGTTTTGATACATAGATTCCAACACGGGGAGATATAATTCCTTTTTACAGGAGTAAAAACGTGAGGCCTAGTGTTTCTGGTCTAACAAACACCAGATTGATTAAATTGGCCTTTTTTCACCAAAATTACAACACTGGACGATAATGCCTTTTGGCGGTATTATTTACAAGAAAACTGCTGCAAATTGGACATCTGAATTTTTAAAATGCTAGTTTTGGTACATAGTTTCCCACACGGGAGATATAATTCCTTTTTACAGGAGTAAAACGTGAGGCCTAGTGTTTCTGGTCTAACAAACACCAGATTGATTAAATTGGCCTTTTTTCACCAAAATTACAACACTGGACAATAATGCCTTTTGGCGGTATTATTTACAAGAAAACTGCTGCAAATTGGACATCTGAATTTTTAAAATGCTAGTTTTGGTACATAGGTTCCCACACGGGAGATATAATTCCTTTTACAGGAGTAAAAACGTGAGGCCTAGTGTTTCTGGTCTAACAAACACCAGATTGATTAAATTGGCCTTTTTTTCACCAAAATTACAACACTGGACAATAATGCCTTTTGGCGGTATTATTTACAAGAAAACTGCTGCAAATTGGACATCTGAATTTTTAAAATGCTGGTTTTGGTACATAGATTCCCACACGGGGAGATATAATTCCTTTTACAGGAGTAAAAACGTGAGGCCTAGTGTTTCTGGTCTAACAAACACCAGATTGATTAAATTGGCCTTTTTTCACCAAAATTACAACACTGGACAATAATGCCTTTTGGCGATATTAATTACAAGAACACTGCTGCTAATTGGACACCAGAATTTTTATAATTCTAGTTTGTGTACATAAATTCCCACACTGGAAGATATAATTCCTTTTTCCGGTATTAATTACTAGAAAACTGCAGCAAATTGGACACCAGAATTTTTAAAATGCTAGTTTTGGTACATAGTTTCCCACACGGGAGATATAATTCCTTTTACAGGAGTGAAAACGTGAGGCCTACTGTTTCTGGTCTAACAAACACCAGATTGATTAAATTGGCCTTTTTTAACCAAAATTACAACACTGGACAATAATGCCTTTTGGCGATATTAATTACAAGAACACTGCTGCTAATTGGACACCAGAATTTTTATAATGCTAGTTTGTGTACATAAATTCCCACACTGGAAGATATAATTCCTTTTTCCGGTTTTAATTACAAGAAAACTGCTGCAAATTGGACACCAGAATTTTTAATATGCTTGTTTTGGTACATAGATTCCACACCGGGAGATATAAATCCTTTTACAGGAGTAAAAACGTGAGGCCAACTGTTTCTGGTCTAACAAACACCAGATTGATTAAATTGGCCTTTTTTCACCAAAATTACAACACTGGACAATAATGCCTTTTGGCGGTATTATTTACAAGAAAACTGCTGCAAATTGGACATCTGAATTTTTAAAATGCTGGTTTTGGTACATAGATTCCCACACGGGAGATATAATTCCTTTTTACAGGAGTAAAAACGTGAGGCCTAGTGTTTCTGGTCTAACAAACACCATATTGATTAAATTGGCCTTTTTTTCACCAAAATTACAACACTGGACAATAATGCCTTTTGGCGATATTAATTACAAGAACACTGCTGCTAATTGGACACCAGAATTTTTATAATTCTAGTTTGTGTACATAAATTCCCACACTGGAAGATATAATTCCTTTTTCCGGTATTAATTACTAGAAGACTGCAGCAAATTGGACACCAGAATTTTTAAAATGCTAGTTTTGGTACATAGTTTCCCACACGGGGAGATATAATTCCTTTTTACAGGAGTGAAAACGTGAGGCCTACTGTTTCTGGTCTAACAAACACCAGATTGATTAAATTGGCCTTTTTTTAACCAAAATTACAACACTGGACAATAAAGCCTTTTGGCGATATTAATTACAAGAACACTGCTGCTAATTGGACACCAGAATTTTTATAATGCTAGTTTGTGTACATAAATTCCCACACTGGAAGATATAATTCCTTTTCCGGTTTTAATTACAAGAAAACTGCTGCAAATTGGACACCAGAATTTTTAATATGCTAGTTTTGGTACATAGATTCCACACCGGGAGATATAAATCCTTTTACAGGAGTAAAACGTGAGGCCAACTGTTTCTGGTCTAACAAACACCAGATTGATTAAATTGGCCTTTTTTTCACCAAAATTACAACACTGGACAATAATGCCTTTTGGCGGTATTAATTACAAGAACACTGCTGCTAATTGGACACCAGAATTTTTATAATTCTAGTTTGTGTACATAAATTCCCACTCTGGAAGATATAATTCCTTTTCCAGTATTAATTACAAGAAAACTGCTGCAAATTGGACACCAGAATTTTTAAAATGCTAGTTTTGGTACATAGGTTCCCACACGGGAGATATAATTCCTTTTACAGGAGTGAAAACGTGAGGCCTAGTGTTTCTGGTCTAACAAACACCAGATTGATTAAATTGGCCTTTTTTTCACCAAAATTACAACACTGGACAATAATGCCTTTTGGCGATATTAATTACAAGAACACTGCTGCTAATTGGACACCAGAATTTTTATAATGCTAGTTTGTGTACATAAATTCCCACACTGGAAGATATAATTCCTTTTCCGGTTTTAATTACAAGAAAACTGCTGCAAATTGGACACCAGAATTTTTAATATGCTAGTTTTGGTACATAGATTCCCACACGGGAGATATAAATCCTTTTTACAGGAGTAAAACGTGAGGCCTAGCTGTTTCTGGTCTAACAAACACCAGATTGATTAAATTGGCCTTTTTTCACCAAAATTACAACACTGGACAATAATGCCTTTTGGCGGTATTAATTACAAGAACACTGCTGCTAATTGGACACCAGAATTTTTATAATTCTAGTTTGTGTACATAAATTCCCACACTGGAAGATATAATTCCTTTTCCAGTATTAATTACAAGAAAACTGCTGCAAATTGGACACCAGAATTTTTAAAATGCTAGTTTTGGTACATAGTTTCCCACACGGGAGATATAATTCCTTTTACAGGAGTGAAAACGTGAGGCCTAGTGTTTCTGGTCTAACAAACACCAGATTGATTAAATTGGCCTTTTTTTCACCAAAATTACAACACTGGACAATAATGCCTTTTGGCGGTATTATTTACAAGAAAACTGCTGCAAATTGGACATCTGAATTTTTAAAATGCTAGTTTTGGTACATAGGTTCCCACATGGGGAGATATAATTCCTTTTACAGGAGTAAAAACGTGAGGCCTAGTGTTTCTGGTCTAACAAACACCAGATTGATTAAATTGGCCTTTTTTCACCAAAATTACAACACTGGACAATAATGCCTTTTGGCGATATTATTTACAAGAAAACTGCTGCAAATTGGACATCTGAATTTTTAAAATGCTAGTTTTGGTACATAGATTCCACACGGGAGATATAATTCCTTTTACAGGAGTAAAAACGTGAGGCCTAGTGTTTCTGGTCTAACAAACACCAGATTGATTAAATTGGCCTTTTTTTCACCAAAATTACAACACTGGACAATAATGCCTTTGGCGGTATTATTTACAAGAAAACTGCTGCAAATTGGACATCTGAATTTTTAAAATGCTAGTTTTGGTACATAGATTCCCACACGGGAGATATAATTCCTTTTACAGGAGTAAAAACGTGAGGCCTAGTGTTTCTGGTCTAACAAACACCAGATTGATTAAATTGGCCTTTTTCACCAAAATTACAACACTGGACAATAATGCCTTTTGGCGGTATTATTTACAAGAAAACTGCTGCAAATTGGACATCTGAATTTTTAAAATGCTAGTTTTGGTACATAGATTCCCACACGGGAGATATAATTCCTTTTACAGGAGTAAAAACGTGAGGCCTACTGTTTCTGGTCTAACAAACACCAGATTGATTAAATTGGCCTTTTTTCACCAAAATTACAACACTGGACAATAATGCCTTTTGGCGGTATTATTTACAAGAAAACTGCTGCAAATTGGACATCTGAATTTTTAAAATGCTAGTTTTGGTACATAGATTCCCACACGGGGAGATATAATTCCTTTTACAGGAGTAAAACGTGAGGCCTAGTGTTTCTGGTCTAACAAACACCAGATTGATTAAATTGGCCTTTTTTTCACCAAAATTACAACACTGGACAATAATGCCTTTGGCGGTATTAATTACAAGAAAACTGCTGCAAATTGGACACCAGAATTTTTAATATGCTAGTTTTGGTACATAGATTCCACACGGGAGATATAACTCCTTTTACAGGAGTGAAAACGTGAGGCCTACTGTTTCTGGTCTAACAAACACCAGATTGATTAAATTGGCCTTTTTTCACCAAAATTACAACACTGGACAATAATGCCTTTTGGCGGTATTAATTACAAGAACACTGCTGCTAATTGGACACCAGAATTTTTATAATTCTAGTTTGTGTACATAAATTCCCACACTGGAAGATATAATTCCTTTTTCCGGTATTAATTACAAGAAAACTGCTGCAAATTGGACACCAGAATTTTTAAAATGCTAGTTTTGGTACATAGATTCCCACACGGGAGATATAATTCCTTTTACAGGAGTGAAAACGTGAGGCCTAGTGTTTCTGGTCTAACAAACACCAGATTGATTAAATTGGCCTTTTTTCACCAAAATTACAACACTGGACGATATAATGCCTTTTGGCGGTATTATTTACAAGAAAACTGCTGCAAATTGGACATCTGAATTTTTAAAATGCTAGTTTTGGTACATAGATTCCCACACGGGAGATATAATTCCTTTTACAGGAGTAAAACGTGAGGCCTAGTGTTTCTGGTCTAACAAACACCAGATTGATTAAATTGGCCTTTTTTCACCAAAATTACAACACTGGACGAATAATGCCTTTTGGCGGTATTATTTACAAGAAAACTGCTGCAAATTGGACATCTGAATTTTTAAAATGCTAGTTTTGGTACATAGGTTCCCACACGGGAGATATAATTCCTTTTACAGGAGTAAAAACGTGAGGCCTAGTGTTTCTGGTCTAACAAACACCAGATTGATTAAATTGGCCTTTTTTTCACCAAAATTACAACACTGGACGAATAATGCCTTTTGGCAGTATTATTTACAAGAAAACTGCTGCAAATTGGACATCTGAATTTTTAAAATGCTAGTTTTGGTACATAGATTCCCACACGGGAGATATAATTCCTTTTACAGGAGTAAAAACGTGAGGCCTAGTGTTTCTGGTCTAACAAACACCAGATTGATTAAATTGGCCTTTTTTCACCAAAATTACAACACTGGACAATAATGCCTTTTGGCGGTATTATTTACAAGAAAACTGCTGCAAATTGGACATCTGAATTTTTAAAATGCTAGTTTTGGTACATAGGTTCCCACACGGGAGATATAATTCCTTTTACAGGAGTAAAACGTGAGGCCTAGTGTTTCTGGTCTAACAAACACCAGATTGATTAAATTGGCCTTTTTTTCACCAAAATTACAACACTGGACAATAATGCCTTTTGGCGGTATTATTTACAAGAAAACTGCTGCAAATTGGACATCTGAATTTTTAAAATGCTGGTTTTGGTACATAGATTCCCACACGGGGAGATATAATTCCTTTTACAGGAGTAAAAACGTGAGGCCTAGTGTTTCTGGTCTAACAAACACCAGATTGATTAAATTGGCCTTTTTTCACCAAAATTACAACACTGGACAATAATGCCTTTTGGCGATATTAATTACAAGAACACTGCTGCTAATTGGACACCAGAATTTTTATAATTCTAGTTTGTGTACATAAATTCCCACACTGGAAGATATAATTCCTTTTTCCGGTATTAATTACTAGAAAACTGCAGCAAATTGGACACCAGAATTTTTAAAATGCTAGTTTTGGTACATAGTTTCCCACACGGGAGATATAATTCCTTTTACAGGAGTGAAAACGTGAGGCCTACTGTTTCTGGTCTAACAAACACCAGATTGATTAAATTGGCCTTTTTTAACCAAAATTACAACACTGGACAATAATGCCTTTTGGCGATATTAATTACAAGAACACTGCTGCTAATTGGACACCAGAATTTTTATAATGCTAGTTTGTGTACATAAATTCCCACACTGGAAGATATAATTCCTTTTTCCGGTTTTAATTACAAGAAAACTGCTGCAAATTGGACACCAGAATTTTTAATATGCTTGTTTTGGTACATAGATTCCACACCGGGAGATATAAATCCTTTTACAGGAGTAAAAACGTGAGGCCAACTGTTTCTGGTCTAACAAACACCAGATTGATTAAATTGGCCTTTTTTTCACCAAAATTACAACACTGGACAATAATGCCTTTTGGCGGTATTATTTACAAGAAAACTGCTGCAAATTGGACATCTGAATTTTTAAAATGCTGGTTTTGGTACATAGATTCCCACACGGGAGATATAATTCCTTTTACAGGAGTAAAAACGTGAGGCCTAGTGTTTCTGGTCTAACAAACACCAGATTGATTAAATTGGCCTTTTTTTCACCAAAATTACAACACTGGACAATAATGCCTTTTGGCGATATTAATTACAAGAACACTGCTGCTAATTGGACACCAGAATTTTTATAATTCTAGTTTGTGTACATAAATTCCCACACTGGAAGATATAATTCCTTTTTCCGGTATTAATTACTAGAAAACTGCAGCAAATTGGACACCAGAATTTTTAAAATGCTAGTTTTGGTACATAGTTTCCCACACGGGAGATATAATTCCTTTTACAGGAGTGAAAACGTGAGGCCTACTGTTTCTGGTCTAACAAACACCAGATTGATTAAATTGGCCTTTTTTAACCAAAATTACAACACTGGACAATAATGCCTTTTGGCGATATTAATTACAAGAACACTGCTGCTAATTGGACACCAGAATTTTTATAATGCTAGTTTGTGTACATAAATTCCCACACTGGAAGATATAATTCCTTTTCCGGTTTTAATTACAAGAAAACTGCTGCAAATTGGACACCAGAATTTTTAATATGCTAGTTTTGGTACATAGATTCCACACGGGAGATATAAATCCTTTTACAGGAGTAAAAACGTGAGGCCAACTGTTTCTGGTCTAACAAACACCAGATTGATTAAATTGGCCTTTTTTTCACCAAAATTACAACACTGGACAATAATGCCTTTTGGCGGTATTAATTACAAGAACACTGCTGCTAATTGGACACCAGAATTTTTATAATTCTAGTTTGTGTACATAAATTCCCACTCTGGAAGATATAATTCCTTTTTCCAGTATTAATTACAAGAAAACTGCTGCAAATTGGACACCAGAATTTTTAAAATGCTAGTTTTGGTACATAGATTCCCACACGGGAGATATAATTCCTTTTACAGGAGTGAAAACGTGAGGCCTAGTGTTTCTGGTCTAACAAACACCAGATTGATTAAATTGGCCTTTTTTTCACCAAAATTACAACACTGGACAATAATGCCTTTTGGCGATATTAATTACAAGAACACTGCTGCTAATTGGACACCAGAATTTTTATAATGCTAGTTTGTGTACATAAATTCCCACACTGGAAGATATAATTCCTTTTCCGGTATTAATTACAAGAAAACTGCTGCAAATTGGACACCAGAATTTTTAAAATGCTAGTTTTGGTACATAGATTCCCACACGGGAGATATAATTCCTTTTACAGGAGTAAAACGTGAGGCCTAGTGTTTCTGGTCTAACAAACACCAGATTGATTAAATTGGCCTTTTTTTCACCAAAATTACAACACTGGACGATATAATGCCTTTTGGCAGTATTATTTACAAGAAAACTGCTGCAAATTGGACATCTGAATTTTTTAAATGCTAGTTTTGATACATAGATTCCAACACGGGGAGATATAATTCCTTTTACAGGAGTAAAAATGTGAGGCCTAGTGTTTCTGGTCTAACAAACACCAGATTGATTAAATTGGCCTTTTTTCACCAAAATTACAACACTGGACGATAATGCCTTTTGGCGGTATTATTTACAAGAAAACTGCTGCAAATTGGACATCTGAATTTTTAAAATGCTAGTTTTGGTACATAGATTCCCACACGGGAGATATAATTCCTTTTACAGGAGTAAAAACGTGAGGCCTAGTGTTTCTGGTCTAACAAACACCAGATTGATTAAATTGGCCTTTTTTTCACCAAAATTACAACACTGGACAATAATGCCTTTTGGTGGTATTATTTACAAGAAAACTGCTGCAAATTGGACATCTGAATTTTTAAAATGCTAGTTTTGGTACATAGGTTCCCACACGGGGAGATATAATTCCTTTTTACAGGAGTAAAAACGTGAGGCCTAGTGTTTCTGGTCTAACAAACACCAGATTGATTAAATTGGCCTTTTTTTCACCAAAATTACAACACTGGACAATAATGCCTTTTGGCGGTATTATTTACAAGAAAACAGCTGCAAATTGGACATCTGAATTTTTAAAATGCTGGTTTTGGTACATAGATTCGCACACGGGGAGATATAATTCCTTTTTACAGGAGTAAAAATGTGAAGCCTAGTGTTTCTGGTCTAACAAACACCAGATTGATTAAATTGGCCTTTTTTTCACCAAAATTACAACACTGGACAATAATGCCTTTTGGCGGTATTATTTACAAGAAAAATGCTGCAAATTGGACATCTGAATTTTTAAAATGCTAGTTTTGGTACATAGGTTCCCACACGGGGACATATAATTCCTTTTTACAGGAGTAAAAACGTGAGGCCTAGTGTTTCTGGTCTAACAAACACCAGATTGATTAAATTGGCCTTTTTTCACCAAAATTACAACACTGGACAATAATGCCTTTTAGCGGTATTAATTACAAGAAAACTGCTGCTAATTGGACATCAGAATTTTTAAAATGCTAGTTTTGGTACATAGATTCCCACACGGGAGATATAATTCCTTTTACAGGAGTGAAAACGTGAGGCCTACTGTTTCTGGTCTAACAAACACCAGATTGATTAAATTGGCCTTTTTTCACCAAAATTACAACACTGGACAATAATGCCTTTTGGCGGTATTAATTACAAGAACACTGCTGCTAATTGGACACCAGAATTTTTATAATGCTAGTATGTGTACATAAATTCCCACTCTGGAAGATATAATTCCTTTTTCCGGTATTAATTACAAGAAAACTGCTGCAAATTGGACACCAGAATTTTTAAAATGCTAGTTTTGGTACATAGGTTCCCACACGGGGAGATATAATTCCTTTTTACAGGAGTAAAAACGTGAGGCCTAGTGTTTCTGGTCTAACAAACACCAGATTGATTAAATTGGCCTTTTTTTCACCAAAAATAAAACACTGGACGATATAATGCCTTTTGGCATTATTATTTACAAGAAAACTGCTGCAAATTGGACATCTGAATTTTTTAAATGCTAGTTTTGATACATAGATTCCCACACGGGGAGATATAATTCCTTTTTACAGGAGTAAAAATGTGAGGCCTAGTGTTTCTGGTCTAACAAACACCAGATTGATTAAATTGGCCTTTTTTTACCAAAATTACAACACTGGACGATATGCCTTTTGGCGGTATTATTTACAAGAAAACTGCTGCAAATTGGACATCTGAATTTTTAAAATGCTAGTTTTGGTACATAGTTTCCCACACGGGGAGATATAATTCCTTTTTACAGGAGTAAAAACGTGAGGCCTAGTGTTTCTGGTCTAACAAACACCAGATTGATTAAATTGGCCTTTTTTTCACCAAAATTACAACACTGGACAATAATGCCTTTTGGTGGTATTATTTACAAGAAAACTGCTGCAAATTGGACATCTGAATTTTTAAAATGCTAGTTTTGGTACATAGGTTCCCACACGGGAGATATAATTCCTTTTACAGGAGTAAAACGTGAGGCCTAGTGTTTCTGGTCTAACAAACACCAGATTGATTAAATTGGCCTTTTTTCACCAAAATTACAACACTGGACAATAATGCCTTTTGGCGGTATTATTTACAAGAAAACTGCTGCAAATTGGACATCTGAATTTTTAAAATGCTAGTTTTGGTACATAGGTTCCCACACGGGAGATATAATTCCTTTTACAGGAGTAAAAACGTGAGGCCTAGTGTTTCTGGTCTAACAAACACCAGATTGATTAAATTGGCCTTTTTTCACCAAAATTACAACACTGGACAATAATGCCTTTTGGCGGTATTATTTACAAGAAAACTGCTGCAAATTGGACATCTGAATTTTTAAAATGCTAGTTTTGGTACATAGATTCCCACACGGGAGATATAATTCCTTTTACAGGAGTAAAAACGTGAGGCCTAGTGTTTCTGGTCTAACAAACACCAGATTGATCAAATTGGCCTTTTTTCACCAAAATTACAACACTGGACGATATAATGCCTTTTGGCGGTATTAATTACAAGAGGACTGCTGGTATTTCAGAACACCGGAATTTTTAAAATGCTAGTTTTGCTAGATAAATTTCCCACACTGGGAGAAATATTGCCTAAGCCTTTTACAGTATTAATTACAACAGGAGTGCTTCTTCTGGTCTAACACCAGAATAATTTTATTATTACGGTGAAAGCTTTTTCTAATTTATATTTCTGGCACATAAAAAAAAAAATATTTCTGGCTGACAGTATTGGACAAAGTAGTGGCACTGGCTAGCCTAGCTGGAACAGCACATTCATGGGATTTGCTATCCAAGTGGGTTACTTTCAGTTTCACCACTGATATATTAAATATCTTTGCAGTTAGTATGGGTGACACAAGCACAGCCAAACCCCTGATGTAGTATATCTATGAAAAATCGACTATTACATGAGATTAATGGACGTTGTGGCAGCTTTTGCTGTAGCACCACAAGTCCCAAAATGGCCGCCGCCTATCAGCCCAGTAATATGTGCCAGAAAACAGTCTGCCCAGCCAGAAAAAAATAGACTTTGACTGAGCAGCTGAATCGCTGTTGTTCTGATTCACAGGTGTAGATTTTCACTTCTTTGGAGCTTTGGTTTAGACTCTGTGGCAGCAAGTGCTGGCGCACCACAAGTCCCAAAATGGCCACCGCCGGTCAGCCCAGTTACATGTGCCAGTAAAAATCGCTCTGGCCAGTCTCAACAAAATAGTGACTTTCAGTGAACAGCTCAGCTGAGTTGTTCTGATGCACAGGTGTAGAAAGGTAGATCATTCAATCACTTCTTTATCCCTGCCTATCTTGCCCTCACAGAAGCTGCATCCTCTCCCTACACTAGTCAGAGCAGTGTGACGTGCGGCGCTACGTGACTCCAGCTTAAATAGAGGCTGGGTCACATGCTGCACTTGGCCAATCACAGCCATGCCATTAGTAGGCATGGCTGTGATGGGCTCTTAGGGCAAGAAGTAAAACGCTAGCTGATTGGCTGCTATGCAGCCCTTCAGAAAGCGGGAAGAAATCGACGAACACCGGACCCGAACCTGAACTTTTTTGAAAATGTTCGGGTCCGTGTCACGGACACCCCAAAATTCGGTACGGACCCAAACGATTTTCAAACTGGTCGCTCAACACTATTCAACACCTCTATAGAGGCTCTCAGCAGCCAGGACATTTTTTTACTGAAATTCGCCACAAATATATTCGGATCAAATCAAATTTTCCCCAAAAATTTGGCGATCCGGCGAATCGAGTTTTTGAAAAATTTTCTCATCTCTAACTACTACCATTGCAACATAAATATAGGGTTACTTTTTTATTTACCAAAATAGTAACCACTTTATAAACTGCTATGCTAAGGCTACTTTCACACTAGAATTTTAGTTTCATAGTGTCCGTCGTGACAAGTTTCATAGTGTCCGTCAAAGGATATATTATTTTCTGGGGTGAAATTCAATTGCCAAAATAGCAATACCCAAAATCTGGTGTTCCAGCTGTTGCAGGCCAAGTTTAAATCTGTCCGTGAAAGGGTATACAGCATAAGCCTCTACACTTGCACACACTGTTTTGCATCTCTAAGTGTATTTCTTTCCATTAAAGGGTATATTACACAAAGTGTTAAAATACAAGTGCTGAAAGCATAATCCTATATATTTTTTCACATATGTACATCTCCAAGTGTAAATCTGTTCGTAAAAGGATACTTTTCATCCAGGGCCTAAATACTAGGCCTACAATTAGGTGCCTGTAAAAAAAAAGTCCGGAAGTTGAATTCAATACATTGGGCCAAATAATTTTTTTCTTATTGTGGTGAACGGTAACAATGAGGAAAACATCTAGTAAAGGACGCGGACCTGGACATGGACGTGGTGTTGTTAGTGGACACTCTGGTGCTGTGAGAGGACGTGGCCGTTCTGCCACAGCCACACGTCCTATTGAACCAACTACCTCAGGTTCCAGTACCCGCCAGAATCTACAGCGATATTTAGTGGGGCCCAATGCCGTTCTAAGGATGGTAAGGCTGAGCAAGTACAGGAGCTAGTCAATTGGGTGGCCGACAGTGGATCCAGCACGTTCACGACATTTTCTCCCACCCAATCTTCTGCAGAAAGCGCACAGGTAGAGCCTGAAAACCAAGCCCATGAGTCTGTCACATCACCCCCATGCATATCAGGGAAACTGTCTAAGCATCAAGTTATGCAACAGTCTCTTATGCTGTTTGAAGACTCTGCTGGCAGGGTTTCCCAAGGGAATTCACCTAGCCCTTCCCCAGTGGTGGAAGACATAGAATGCACTGACGCACAACCACTTATATTTTCCTGATGATGAGGACATGGGAATACCACCTCATCTGAATCCGCATGTCTCTGATGATGACGAAACACAGGTGCCAACTGCTGCGTCTTTTTGCAGTGTGCAGACCGAACAGGAGGTCAGGGAGGAAGACTGTGTGGAAGACAATGCAGGGGACGATGAGGTCCTAGACCCCACATGGAATGAAGGTTGTGCCACTGACTTTCATAGTTCAGAGGAAGAGGCAGTGGTAAGACCGAGCCATCAGCGTAGCAAAAGAGGGAGCTGGGGGCAAAAGCAGAACAGCCGCCGCCAAGAGAGTTCGCCTGCTACTGGCCACCGCCACCAGGGACCGAGCACCCCAAAGGCAGCTTCAAGGAGTACCCTGGCATGGCACTTCTTCAAACAATGTGCTGACGACAAGACCCGAGTGGTTTGCAGGCTGTGGCATCAGAGCCTTAAGCGAGGCATTAACGTTCTGAACCTTAGCACAACCTGCATGACCTGGCATCTACATGCAAAGCATGAACTACAGTGGAGTAAACACCTTAAAAACAAGGAACTCACTCAGGCTCCCCCTGCTCCCTCTTCTGCTGCTGCCGCCTCGGCCTCCTCCTCCACCTCGGGAGGAACTTTGGCACCTGCCACCCAGCAAACAGAGGATGTGCCACCAACACCACCACCTCCGTCACAAAGCATCTCCACCATGTCACACTGCAGCGTTCAGCTCTCCATCTCACAAACATTAGAGAGAAAGCGTAAATTCCCACCTACCCACACTCGAACCCTGGACCTGAATGCCAGCATTTCTAAACTAATGGCCTTTCAAATGCTGTTATTCAGGCTGGTGGACACAAACAGCTTAAAACAGCTGATGGCGATGACTGTCCAACAGTATGTTGAGATATTAAACTCTTTTTACTGTCATGACCGCCCCATTGTCTGGGTGTCAGGGCCCTAAATTTCACATACTTGCTTGCTGTCTTGGTGGCAGACATTTAACACTTTTTACTGTCTAATGACCGCCCCATTGTCTGGGTGTCAAAGGCCTATATGTCTTGGTGGCAGACATTTAACATTTTTTACTGTCTAATGACCGCCCCATTGTCTGGGTGTCGGGGGCCTATATTTCAAATTGCCTCTCCTCTGTTTGGGTGTCAGGGGCCTACATAAATGATAATGGCCTGTTCCATTGCTGGTTGACCTGAGTCCTGTGTTGCTGTTACGGGACCTCTCTCCTCTTTGTGGGTGCCATGGCCCTGAGTCTGTGAATGAGGCCTGTGGCACTGCTGGCGGACATGAATACTTCTTGGCTGTGATGTGAACTTCAACTCCCATGTATGCTTGCCATGGCCCTGAGTCTGTAAATGAGGCCTTTGACACTGCAGGCAGACATGAATCCTTTTTGGCTGTGATGAGAACATCAACTCCCATAGCATTCCCACCTGATGCCACCCCAACCTCCTATTCCACCTCCTCCTTCTCCAAGTTGCCAATTGATATTGGTTAATTTTTAGTTATTTTATTTTAAGTCATTTCCCTATCCACATTTTTTTTGCAGGGGATTTATCTACATTTTGCTGCCTTTTGCAGCCCTCTAGCCCTTTCCTGGGCTATTTTACAGCCTTTTTAGTACCCAAAAGTTCGGGTCCCTATCGACTTCAATGGGTTCGGGTTCGGGGTGAAGTTTAGGTTGGGTTCGGATCCTGAACCTGAACATTTTCGGGAAGTTCGGCCGAACTTCTCGAACCTGAACATCCAGGTGTTTGCTCAACTCTACATATGGACAATCACAACATATAAGTACGTTTCTTTGTCTACATGATGATAAATGCCATTTGCTGAAGTGAGACAACCCTTTTCAGATTCATGAAGAACTAAAAGTAATGTATATGCTACCAGCGGCTCATTTCTAAAAGCTCTCTGTACTTTAAATTGAAACTTAGTATAGCAGTTTATAAAGTGGTTCCCACTTTGGTAAATAAAAATTAACTCTATATTTATGTTGCAATGAAGGTAGTCAGTGTTTTACTGCAGATGAAGTTTGGAGCAGGAGTTATTTAACTTAAAGATAGATTTGCTAGAAATAATGTGCGAATTGTGGAAGTGCCAGAGAAGGTGGAGGGATCGAATGAAGGTGGAGGGATCGAATCCTACAGATTTTTTTTTGAAAATTGGATCAAAGAGCAATTTGGCCCAGAAACGCTGACCCCACTATTTGCAATTAATAGGGCTCATCGTGTCCCGACCCTGCCTTTACCACCGGGTGCTCCACCCAGACCTGTGCTCATGAAAATCTTTCACTACAAGGACCGGGACATTATCCTCAGAAAGGCTTGTGACCTGCCCGCATTAAGCGATTAATGGCCAGAAGGTGTCTCTGTTTCCTGACTACTTCATGGAGGTCCAAAAATGGAGGGCGAGATTCCTGAATATAAAACGTCGCTTACGAGAACTAAACGTGCCTTACTCGATGCTCTATCCAGCGAAATTGAGAGTGGTTGCTATTGGGTCCACTACCTTCTTTGAAGATCCGAAAGAGCCGATGCGCTGGCTGGATCGACATGAGCGACAACTCCAAGTGGCGGCTCCACGGGCGGATGTTCCTACTCTACTTTTTGGTGATTTTAATGCTGTACTATGTCAAAAGTTAGACAAGCTTAGCCGTTCCCCAGATGTTATTGGTGAGGTTATTACCCCTTTTGGGCTTTTAAGGGAGGCTGAACTTCTTGACTTCTGGAGACTGAGAAATATGGACGCGTGGCAATATTCCGGCCACTCTAGTTCATATGGCTCCTTGTCCAGGATTGATTTAGTGCTGGGAAATGAGACAATCGGTCGCCTTATACAGGATGTTACGTATCTCCCCAGGAGATTATCTGATCATTCTCCGTTACTGACAGTTATCACTCTGCAGCAGCGCTTGGTGCAGAGAGATAGGTGTTGGAAATTTACACTAAACTGGTTGCATATCCTAGTGGATGTGGCAGAAATAAAGGAGCAGTTTTTTTATCTTAATTTGCCCACTGCCTCACGTTTGATAGTTTGGGCGCGTTCAAAGCTTTTTTGCGCAGTCTCTTAATAGCAAAGATTAGTGGGAGGAAAAAAAAAACTAGGGAAAAAGTGAGGAGACTGCTACAGGATGTGGCGGGGGCAGAAGCTAAGTTTATAAGGAACCGGTCTATAGAAGCTGAAAATAGTCAAAAAAACTGTAGACAGTGCGCTCAGCTAACCTAACAACAATCTCCTTGCTGCTGTACACAGATGCAAGACACAGTGATGTGTCAGATACCATTCCAGCCTACCTTGATCTAAGCACTATCATCGGTGTACTTGTAGTCCTAGAGGTTCGGCATGTGTCACACCCGATTGTAGACGCTGGTCTCGGAAGTTCTTTTCACGCAGAGGATCTTTGTCTATGGGAAGCAGTTTTTTCTTGGAGTTCACCCCGGCCGGTGGCTGAACTTCCAATACTCCTTCGCTTGCTCTCACAGATGAGCAGGTGACGTCACCACTGAGAGCTACGGATTGTCACTAGTTCCACAATACCATCCAACGCGTTTCAAGCGAATTACGTCGCTCTTCGTCAGGGAATCAATGGGGTACTGCTATAGCTCTTCTTTATATAGACATTGCTCCCCTGTATTAACTCTTCCAGTGCTGCTCTTTTCTTAGTTTCTCATTCAAAGCCAAACAGCTCAACTTCGGCATTTAAAAACCTCTGGGCATTAATGAATCCATATTGAAAATCCACTGAGTTTCTTTTCTTCATAGGTTTTTGATATAATCCCCTCCTCTTACTTCTTTTTTTTACTATTTCAAGTCCTACAAAAGATGAACCCTCTATGTTACCATTGTATCTTTCCTTAAAATGTCTTGACAGGGGGTGTCCATCAGATTTTTTCTTTATGTTATATACATGCTCGCTTATACGCTTTTTTAGGCATCTTTTTGTTCTGCCAATATAGATTTTCTCACAGGGGCATTTTATAGCATAAATTACTCCCTGAGTGTTACAAGTTATGTAGTCTCTAATGCTGTACTCATATGTGCCTTCTGTGTTCTTCATGGGGGTTTGTTTGGTGGTGCCCCCCATGGTTTTTCTACAACCCATACATTTTTTACATGGAAAGAAACCTGCCTCTTTTTCGTATTCCGCCACCTCCGTACAATTTCTTCTGATACGGAGGAATTGGCTCCTGGGTACATTATCTAGCCACTGTTGTAGATGACAGCTGCTCCTTGCAATATAGCTGTTCTACTCTGTTGGTTTCTCGTATGTTTTTGTATAAATATTATCCCCCATTATATAAATAGTGAGATCTAAAAAGTGTATCTCATTCCTACTATAAGTTAAAGTAAAATCTAGATAAAAATCATTTTTATTAATTTCCATTAAAAAATCCAACAGTGCTGTCTCACCCACCTCCCAGATAAAAATCACGTCATCAATAAAACGCCGCCAGAGGACGAGGCCCGAGACCGGAGCTCGCCTTGGGGGTGTGTAAAATCATGTTCCCACCGCCCAACATATAAATTAGCGAACCCCGGTGCGAACCTCGTCCCCATCGCGGTATCCCACGTCTGTAGATAGAAATTTTGTTTGTATTTGAAGTAATTTTTTTGTAAAATAAATAAAATACACTCCGCTATATATTCTATTTGGGTACTGGCCAGGTCACCTTTTTGATAAAGGAAGTGTTTGGCTGCAGCGCACCCTTTTTCATTTTTGATTACGGTATATAAGGACTTGACATCCAACGTGCCTATAATGTAGCCCTCTTTCCACTTGATGCCATTCAAGATTTGCAGTATATGTTTGGTGTCCTTCAAATATGTCGATAGTGTTTGTGCACATGGCTGTAGATATTGATCCACATACTTTGACATTGCACTAGTTAGACACTCAAGACCTGATACAATGGGTCTACCAGGGTTTTTTTTTTTTTATTGCATCTTTGTGGATTTTGGGGTTCTGGTAAAAAATTTCTATTTTAGGGTGTTTGATATCAATATACATAGCCACCTGTTTATGTAAAATACCCTCATCTTTCCCTTTCTGGATTAGCTTTTTTAATTCTTTTTAAAAAATATCTGTGGGGTCTATTTTTATAATTTTGTAGGTTCTACTGTCGCTATGTATATTTAGAGCCTCTTTATCATACGTATCTCTATCCAGTATGACAATCCCCCCGCCTTTGTCTGCCGGGCATACAATATACTTATTGTTTTCTTGCATCTGCATAAGAGCTTCCAATTCTGATTAACTAATATTACTCTTACTTCTATTCATGTTTGATATTTTAATTTTTCTGATATCTTTTGTTACTAGATTAGCAAACGTATTTAGCGCCGTGGAATATTCATTAAGTGGATTAAATCTAGATTTAGGTTCTATATTGGTATGTATGGCCTGATTAAGCACCTCTCCTGGTTTATAACTGTCCACCTTTTCTCCCTTCTTTTTAATATGGTATTTTTTTAGGGCCAGATGTACAGCAGTAAGGAGATCGTTGTTAGGTTAGCTGATGTAGTGTCTACAGTTCTTTTGAGTATGTTCGCATAGTATTTTAGCACGTTACGGGAGTGCGGTGACACTGCAGCATTGTATAGTATATAGCGCCAGTGGCTTTAACACATTTCTTTCTAAGCATAACACCCGTATCCACTACAGGCAGCTTAATACTTTAGGTCTTATTTCGCTTTGGACCTATAATATTCCCTGCATCCTTGATTATTAATTAGTTTAAAAGTAATTAAACCAACAATCCATTAATAATAATAATGTCCATTTTATGGTGGGACAGAAAAGAGCGTATCAAAAGAGTGCAGTCACTATTTGGTATTGAAATTACACGGGGAAACAATATGTCACATAAAAATCCTCATATTCCACAAGGTAAAAACATATTAAAGCAACTTGAGCAATTACTAATCCTAGAGATGAGAGATCTCTGTGGGATCGTTTCTCTAGAGAAAGATTTAGAACGTAACATAGTCCCCAAAGGCCTCAAAATCATTAAGGCATTATCAGGTGATATGGGAGACTATAATATTATAGAGGAAGGGAAACAAATGCTATATGATTTTTCCCGTCAAGCAGTAGAGTTTATTATTAGAAAAAGAAAGCAAAGGTTATTGATTACTAATGATAATATTAAACAATTACTTGAAGATCTGAGGCCATGGAAAGATCATCTGGACGTTAAGGGATTAGTAGAAAGTATTAAAAATAGATTATATTCAAGAGAAGAGGAAATTAAAGAGAAAAAATTAAGGAAATTTAACCGGGATTATTTACCATATAATATAGAAGATACGGAGGAAAATTATATAGAAAAAACTTTTCAAACGATAAATGAATATAGCCCTAAAAAACTTAATGAGGAAAATAGGGAACTTACATCATTAACATCTATACACAGAGATGAAGATATGGAAGATAGAGTACCAAGAGAGAATGAGGAAAAAAGGAACCCCATAATCTACAGTTCACTCACATCTTAATGACTATACATATGGATGAAAATAGGGAAGACAAAATACAAAGAGAGAGCCCTGTTAGAAGAAACCCCATGAACCACAGCTCCACAGAAGCACCTACGATCCAGACATAGAATAGATTTAACCCCTTAGAACCAAATGAAGGGAGTGCAGAGAGTGAGGACCCAAATATAGAAGAGACTAAAGGTGATAGAAGAGACAGTGTAGCAAGAACAATAATGGGAATGAGAGATGAATGGGAAAATCAGGATAAAGGTAGTACTATTAACACTAATAGTACAGTAGGAGTAACAGAAAGGGTAGTAAGACCTAAATAAATTTGACATACTCAGAGTAATAAGAATACAGTCAAAAAAACAGTAAAACAGGATTTTTTTTCTGGCCCACAAAAAAAGTACACCAAAAGTTGCTGTAGAGAAGGGAAACTCACCAAAAAGAAGAAAAAAAATCACAAGAAGTAAACAGTAAAACACAACAAAGGAAGGAGAATGTATATTCTAATAATCCGAAACTAGGACAAAAAATTTATAATTTAAGTAGTCATACGTAAACTAAAGGAGAACAGGAAATTCTTGAAAGGGGGCATAAATTTGCCCTAACTACGTTTTTTACTAAGTTCGAGGCATTTATTGGGGTCCGAAAATTTTTAAGACGTCTGGCCTTAAAAAAATACCATATTAAAAAGAAAGGAGAAAAGGTGGACAGTGATAAACCAGGAGAGGTGCTTAATCAGGCCATACATACCAATCTAAAATCTAAATCTAGATTTGATCCACTTAATGAATATTCCACGGCGCTAAATTCGTTTGCTAATCTAGTAACAAAAGATATCAGAAAAATTAAAATATCAAACTGGAATAGAAGTAAGAATAATATTAGTCAATCAGAATGGGAAGCTCTTATGCAGATGCAAGAAAACAATAAGATTATTGTACGCCCGGCAGACAAAGGCGGGGGGATTGTCATACTGGATAGAGATACGTATGATAAAGAGGCTCTAAATATACTTAGCGACAGTAGAACCTACAAAATTATAAAAAATGACCCCACAGATATTTTTTAAAAAGAATTAAAAGAGCTAATCCAGAAAGGGAAAGATGAGGGTATTTTACATAAACAGGAGGCTATGTATATTGATATCAAACACCCTAAAATAGCATTTTTTTACCAGAACCCCAAAATCCACAAAGATGCAAAAAAAAACCCTGGTAGACCCATTGTATCAGGTGTTGAGTGTCTAACTAGTACACTGTCAAAGTATGTGGATCAATATCTACAGCCATGTGCACAAACACTATCGACATATTTGAAGGACACCAAACATATACTGCAAATCTTGAATGGCATCAAGTGGAAAGAGGGCTACATTATAGGCACGTTGGATGTCAAGTCCTTATATACCGTAATCGAAAATGAAAAAGGGTGCGCTGCAGCCAAACACTTCCTTTATCAAAAAGGTGACCTGGCCAGCACCCAAATAGAATATATGGCGGAGTGTATTTTATTTATTTTACAAAAAAATTACTTCAAATACAAACAAAATTTCTATCTACAGACGTAGGGTACCGCAATGGGGACGAGGTTCGCACCGGGGTTCGCTAATTTATATGTAGCGGTGGGAACATGATTTTATACACCCCCAAGGCGAGCTCCGGCCGGGCCTCGTCCTCTGGCGGCGTTTTATTGATGACGTGATTTTTTTCTGGGAGGTGGGTGAGACAGCACTGTTGCATTTTTTTATGGAAATTAATAAAAATGATTTTTATCTAGATTTTACTTTAACTTATAGTAGGAATGAGATACACTTTTTAGATCTCACTATTTATATAATGGGGGATAATATTTATACAAAAACATACGAGACACCAACAGACTCGAACAGCTATATTGCAAGGAGCAGCTGTCATCTACCACAGTGGCTAGATAATGTACCCAGGAGCCAATTCCTCCGTATCAGAAGAAATTGTACGGAGGTGGCGGAGTACGAAAAAGAGGCAGAGATACTGTACAATAAATGTTAATCCAAGGTTTAGGATACAAATAAGCTCAGAGAAGAAAAGAATAAGATTAAACAGATTGACGGGAAAATACTCCTAGAAGAAGTATCAGGGAAAGAGGAAATAGGCGAAAAAACTAGTGTACAGGAAGATAATGAAAAAATCCCGCCTATAATTGTCCCATATAATGCCCAGACTTATATGCTTAGAAAACTTGTGAGGAAATATTGGGATATTTTAAAAGAAGACACAATAATAGGGGGTATGATACCAACAATCCCAGCATTCATATATAAAAAAGAAGCCAATATAGGAAACATAGTAGCACCAACAAAAAAAAATGTGCGGCCTTAAATAAATATGTATCAACTAATAAACACAAAATGCCCCTGTAAGAAAATCTATATTGGAAGAACAAAAAGATGACTAAAAAAGCGTATAAGCGAGCACGTACAGTATATAACATAAAGAAAAAATCAGAGGCACACCCCCTGTCAAGACATTTTAAGGAAAGGCACAATGTTAAAATAGAGGGTTCATCTTTTGTAGGGCTTGAAATAGTAAAAAAAGAAGTAAGAGGAGGGGATTATATCAAAAACCTATGAAGAAAAGAAACTCAGTGGATTTTCAATATGGATACATTAATGCCCAGAGGTTTAAATGCCGAAGTTGAGCTGTTTGGCTTTGAATGAGAAACTAAGAAAACAGCAGCACTGAAAGAGTTAATACAGGGGAGCAATGTCTATATAAAGAAGAGCTATAGAAGTACCCCATTGATTCCCTGACGAAAAGCAACGAAATTCGCTTGAAACGCGTTGGGTGGTATTGTGGAACTAGCGACAATCCGTAGCTCTCAGTGGTGACATCACCCGCTCATCTGTGAGCGCGAGTGAGGTCAAATTGGAAGTTCAGCCACCGGCCGGGATGAACTCCAAGAAAAAACTGCTTTCCATAGACAAAGATCCTCTGCATGAAAAGAACTTCAGAGACCAGCGTCTACAATCGGGTGTGACACACGCCGAACCTCTAGGACTACAAGTACACCAATGATAGTGCTCAGATCAAGGTAGGCTTGAATGGTATCTGACACATTACTGTGTCTTGCATCTATGTACAGCAGCAAGGAGATTGTTGTTAGGTTAGCCGAGCGCAGCGTCTACAGTTTTTTTGAGTATGTTCGCATAGTATTTTAGCATGTTACGGGAGTGCAGTGACACTGCAGCTTTGTATAGTATATAGCGCCGGTGGCTTTAACACGTTTCTTTAGATGCTTGGGAAATTTTGGTTGTGGTGGCTCTCTCCCAATCAACTAAAGTATGGTGCTTCAAACCAAGAAGAGGGAACACCCACCCTCTAAAACTGAATAATTATAAGGCTAAAAATGGGTGAGCACTCATACATCCGGCATCAAACTAAATTATAAAAGGTTTTTTATTATAATCTATCAATACACTTCAATATAATAAAAAATTAAACATAAAACAATAAAAACAAAGAACAATAGTAAGATCCCGTATATTCAGTGGTTGTATTGGCGCAGGAGGCAAATCTGTGAGTGTACGCAAAACTATAGAGGTATAATATATAGCTGAACTTGATTTGCTCAGATCCTGCGTCAACAAAAAACTGATAATGATTAGAGATGAGCGAACACCTGGAAGTTCGGGTTCGAGAATTTCGGCCGAACTTCCCGAAAATGTTTGGGTTCGGAATCCGAACTCGACTTGAACTTTATCCCGAAACCGAACCCGATTGAAGTCAATGGGGACCAGAACTTTTAGGCACTAAAAAGTAGAGATGGCCCGAACTATCCGCCGGCGAACAGTTCCCGGCGAACATAGCTTGTTCGCGTTCGCCTCAACGGGCGAACACATGCGATGTTCGGTCCGCCCACTATACATCATCATTAAGCAAACTTTGACCCTGTACCTCACAGTCAGCAGACACATTCCAGCCAATCAGCAGCATACCCTCCCTCCCAGACCCTCCCATCTCCTGAACAGCATCCATTTTAGATTCATTTTGGATTTGCAGTTTTAGAAAGAGGAGGGAGAGTTTAGTTGCTGCTGATTTAATAGGGAAATCGATAGCTAGGCTAGTGTATTCAGTGTCCACTCCAGTCCTGAAAGTCTTATCTGATCTCTGCTGTAAGGACAGCGTTCTGACAGCACCCCAAAAAGCGCTTTTTAGGGCTGCAACATTAGTCTGCTTTTTTTCCCTTTATATACATATTGCAGTTGCCTGGCCTGCCTGTGTGTGAGGAGCTGTAGGCCCACAGACTGCAGTGTGTCCACTGCCAGTGCCCACCCCTGTCATCCCGTGTGGCACAGGACTTTGCATCAAAAAAATAAGGCATTTAATTTTTACACTTTAATCTAAGGTTAGTTGCCTGCCAGTGTGTGTCAGGCTGACTTCCACTGACTGTAGTGTGCCCACTGCCAGTGCCCACCACTCATACCGGTTCGCAAAGGACTTTGCATAAAAAAGGCATTTAATTTTTACACTTTAGTGTAATTTCAGGTGCTTGCCTGCTGCTAGTGTGTGTCAGGCCGACTTCAACTGACTGTAGTGTGCCCACTGCCAGTGCCCACCCCTGTCATCCCGTGTGGCACAGGACTTTGCATCAAAAAAAGGCATTTAATTTTTACAAGTTAAGGTTAGTTGCCTGCCAGTGTGTGTCAGGCTGACTTCCACTGACTGTAGTGTGCCCACTGCCAGTGCCCACCACTGTCATCCCGTGTGGCACAGTACTTTGCATCAAAAAATGGCATTTAATTTTTACACTTTAGTGTAATTTCAGTTGCTTGCCTGCTGCTAGTGTGTGTCAGGCCGACTTCCACTGACTGTAGTGTGCCCACTGCCAGTGCCCACCACTCATACCGGCTGGCACAGGACTTTGCATAAAAAAGGCATTTAATTTTTACACTTTAGTGTAATTTCAGTTGCTTGCCTGCTGCTAGTGTGTGTCAGGCCGACTTCCACTGACTGTAGTGTGCCCACTGCCAGTGCCCACCACTGTCATCCCGTGTGGCACAGGACTTTGCATCAATAAATAAAGGCATTTAATTTTTACACTTTAATCTAAGGTTCAGTTGCCTGCCAGTGTGTGTCAGGCTGACTTCCACTGACTGTAGTGTGCCCACTGCCAGTGCCCACCACTCATACCGGTTCGGCACAGGACTTTGCATAAAAAGGCATTTAATTTTTACACTTTAGTGTAATTTCAGGTGCTTGCCTGCTGCTAGTGTGTGTCAGGCCCGACTTCAACTGACTGTAGTGTGCCCACTGCCAGTGCCCACCCTGTCATCCCGTGTGGCACAGGACTTTGCATCAAAAAAAGGCATTTAATTTTTACAAGTTAAGGTTAGTTGCCTGCCAGTGTGTGTCAGGCTGACTTCCACTGACTGTAGTGTGCCCACTGCCAGTGCCCACCACTGTCATCCCGTGTGGCACAGTACTTTGCATCAAAAAATGGCATTTAATTTTTACACTTTAGTGTAATTTCAGTTGCTTGCCTGCTGCTAGTGTGTGTCAGGCCGACTTCCACTGACTGTAGTGTGCCCACTGCCAGTGCCCACCACTCATACCGGCTGGCACAGGACTTTGCATAAAAAAAGGCATTTAATTTTTACACTTTAGTGTAATTTCAGTTGCTTGCCTGCTGCTAGTGTGTGTCAGGCCGACTTCCACTGACTGTAGTGTGCCCACTGCCAGTGCCAACCACTGATACCGGGTGGCACAGTAGCTTGCCGATCAATAAGGCATTACATTTTTAGACAGTAATCTAAATTCAGTTGCTTGCCTGCTGCCAGTGTGTGTCAGGCCCGCTTCCACTGACTATAGTGTGCCCACTGCCAGTGCCAACCATTGATACCGGGTGGCACAGTAGCTTGCCAATAAATAAGGCATTTAATTTTTAGACAGTAGTCTAAATTCAGTTGCTTGCCTGCTGCCAGTGTGTGTCAGGCCCACTTCCACTGACTGTAGTGTGCCCACTGCCAGTGCCAACCACTGATACCGGGTGGCACAGTAGCTTGCCGATAAATAAGGCATTTCATTTTTAGACAGTAGTCTAAATTCAGTTTCTTGCCTGCGGCCAGTGTGTGTCAGGCCCACTTCCACAGACTGTAGTGTGCCCACTGCCAGTGCCAACCACTAATACCGGGTGGCACAGTAGCTTGCCGATAAATAAGGCATTTAATTTTTAGACAGTAGTCTAATTTCAGTTGCTTGCCTGCTGCCAGTGTGTGTCAGGCCCACTTCCACAGACTGTAGTGTGCCCACTGCCAGTGCCAACCACTGATACCGGGTGGCACAGTAGCTTGCCGATAAATTAGGCATTTTATTTTTACACAGTCTAATTTCAGTTGCTTGCCTGCTGCCAGTGTGTGTCAGGCCCACTTCCACAGACTGTAGTGTGCCACTGCCAGTGCCAACCACTGATACCGGGTGGCACAGTAGCTTCGCCGATAAATAAGGCATTTAATTTTTAGACAGTAGTCTAATTTCAGTTGCTTGCCTGCGGCCAGTGTGTGTCAGGCCCACTTCCACAGACTGTAGTGTGCCCACTGCCAGTGCCAACCACTGATACCGGGTGGCACAGTAGCTTGCCGATAAATAAGGCATTTCATTTTTAGACAGAAATCTAAATTCAGTTGCTTGCCTGCTGCCAGTGTGTGTCAGGCCCATTTCCACTGACTGTAGTGTGCCCACTGCCAGTGCCCACCACTGATACCGGGTGGCACAGTACCTAGCACGCGTAGTAAAAAAAAAATGACCGGCAGATGCAGGCCATCCCCCATGGGCCGTCGTGGTCGTGGTGCTGTGATTTCCACTGTCCCTGGAATAATGCCCAGTGTTCAGAGGCCACGTACCCTGAACCCGAAAAATTCTGAGGACATAGTTGACTGGCTTAGACAGGACACCCAATCTTCAACAGCTTCCGCTAAGAACCTTGACGCACCTTGACTGCTCTCAAGTTACCACGCACCCGCCCGCCGCCACCACCACCACTACCACCACAGCCGCTTCACTTGATCCGTCAGACGAGTTATTTACACATCAGTTGGATGCAATTAGTGATGCGCAACCATTATTGCCAGATGATGTAGATTTCGGGGATATGTCACAGTCAGGCAGGATTACACACATGGACGTACAGTGTGATGATGATGATGATGATGTTGTACCCGCTGCTGCTTCCTTTGCTGAGGTGTCAGATACAAGTGAAGCGGTTGATGATGACGATGTGTCCACGGATGCCACGTGGGTGCCTGCTCGAAGAGAAGAAGAGGGGGAACGTTCAGAAGGGGAGACAGAGAGAATGAGGAGACGAGTTGGAAGCAAGGGGAGGTCGTCGAAAGGAATTAGTGGCACAGTCAGACAGCATGTATCGGCACCTGGGGCCAGCCAGACAGCACCCCAGTCAACGCATGCTGTTGCCACCACCAGAATGCCGTCATTGCAAAGCTCAGCAGTGTGGCATTTTTTTTGTGTGTCTGCCTCTGATAACAGCAATGCCATTTGCAACCTGCGCCAAAAGAAACTGAGTCGTGGGAAGTCCAACACTCACCTTGGTACAACTGCTTTGCGAAGGCACATGATCTCACCTCACAAACGCCAATGGGATCAACACATGAGTACAAGCAGCACACAAACTCAAAGCCACCATGCTCCTCCCGGACCAGCATCTTCAGCCACGTCAACCACTGCTGTCCTCCCTGCCCCCTCTCAACCACCCGCCACTCCATCTCTCACCTTCAGCAGTTCCTGCTCATCTGCCCACAGTCAAGTGTCTGTCAAGGACATGTTTGAGCGTAAAAAGCCAATGTCACAGAATCACCCCCTTGCCCGGCGACTGACAGCTGGCTTTACGGAACTCTTAGCCCGCCAGCTTTTACCATACCAGCTTGTAGAGTCTGAGGCCTTCAAAAAATTTGTCGCTATTGGGACACCACAGTGGAAGGTCCCCGGACGAATTTTTTTTTCAAAAAAGGCAATCCCAAACCTCTACCATGTCATTGAAAAGGAAGTCATGGCATCTCCGGCATACAGTGTTGGGGCAAGGGTTCATCTGACCACTGATACCTGGTCTGCAAAGCACGGTCAGGGCAGGTATATCACGTATACTGCGCATTGGGTCAACCTGCTGACGACTGACAAGCATGGAATGCGTGGCTCCGCAGCGGAGTTGGTGACACCACCACGACTTGCAGGCAGACCTACTGCCACCTCCTCTACTCCTACTCCATCCTCTTCGATATCCTCCTCAGCTGATTCCTCTTCTGCTGCGGCGTATGGCTGCACATCAACTGAATCCCCTCAGCTCCCCAGGGGTTATTCCACATCCCGGATACGACAGTGTCACGCTGTCTTGGGGTTGACTTGCCTGAAAGCAGAGAGCCACACAGGACCAGCACTCCTGTCCGCCCTGAACACACAGGTGGATCAGTGGCTGACCCCGCACCAACTGGAGATCGGCAAAGTGGTTTGTGACAATGGAAGCAATCTGTTGGCAGCATTAAATTTGGGCAAGTTGTCACATGTGCCGTGCATGGCACATGTGTTGAATCTCATCGTACAACGTTTTGAGTCTAAGTACCCAGGCTTACAGGACGTCCTCAAGCAGGCCAGGAAGGTGTGTGGCCATTTCAGGCGTTCCTACACGGCCTTGGCGCACTTTTCCGATATTCAGCGGCGAAACAACATGCCAGTGAGGCGCTTGATATGCGACAGCCCGACACATTGGAATTCAACACTCTTAATGTTCGACCGCCTGCTCCAACAAGAAAAAGCCGTCAACGAGTATTTGTATGACTGGGGTGCTAGGACAGCCTCTGCGGAGCTGGGAATCTTTTTGCCACGTTACTGGACACTCATGCGCAATGCCTGTAGTCTCATGCGTCCTTTTGAGGAGGTGACAAACCTAGTCAGTCGCACCGAAGGCACCATCAGCGACCTCATCCCATTTGTTTTCTTCCTGGAGCGTGCCCAGAAACAGCCTTGTCATCATCGCTTGCCGGACCTGCAGCAACGCTGGAAGAGGAGTATGAGGAAGAGGAGTCAGAGGAGGAATGTGGCGGCTTTGAGGAGGAGGAAGACCACCCACAGCAGGCACCCCAGGGTGCTCGTGGTTGTCACCTATCTGGGACCCATGATGTTGTACGTGGCTGGGGTTGAAGAAAATACCGTCAATGACATCAGTGAGGACGAGGAACGGGAAATGAGTAGCTCTGCATCCAACCTTGTTCAAATGGGGTCTTTCATGCTGTCATGTCTGTTGAGGGACCCACGTATAAAAAGGATGAAGGAGAACGATCTGTACTGGGTGGCCACGCTACTAGACCCCCGGTATAAGCAGAAAGTGGCAGAAATGTTACCAAATTACCGAAAGTCGGAAAGAATGCAGCAGTTCAAAATCAAACTAAAAAATGTGCTTTACACAGCTTATAAGGGGGATGTCACAGCACAACGGGAATCTAACAGGGGAAGAGGTGAGTGTAATCCTCCTCCTACCACGGCGGCAAGGACTGGACGATTTACAGATGTGTTGTTGATGGAGGACATGCGGAGCTTTTTCAGTCCTACTCATCGACACAGCCCTTCGGGATCCAGCCTTAGAGAACGACTCGACCGACAGGTAGCAGACTACCTCACCTTAACAGCAGATATCGACACTCTGAGGAGCAATGAACCCCTTCACTACTGGGTGTGCAGGCTTGACCTGTGGCCTGAGCTATCCCAGTTCGCGATAGAACTTCTGGCCTGCCCTGCTTCAAGTGTCCTGTCAGAAAGGACCTTCAGTGCAGCAGGAGGCATTGTCACTGACAAGAGAAGTTGCCTCGGTCATAAAAGTGTTGATTACCTCACCTTCATAAAGATGAATGAGGCATGGATCCCGAAGGGACTGACAGTGGGGGATACGTTTGACTAACAAAAGGCCTGATGACATGCCTTGGCCTCAAAATGGTCCCCACGCTGCTGTATTTAATGTCTGCATACCGGATGACTTTCTTGAATTCTTCACCACCAACTAGGGTTCAAGCCGCAATGTTTCAGTCACTTTTCTGCCTGGAAAACATAAATTTTTTCCGGCGCTGCTACAATAGCGGCTGCAACAATGCCATTATTTTTCAGGCATGTGTACATGCCTAATTTTTCTGTCCTATGGTGCAGCACTGTGGCTGCAAAAACAAACAAAAAAAAAAAGGCACATACAAGTGTCAATTCCCCTTCGTGATCGTTACCTTGTTGTGGTGAAGGGGCTTGCGTATCACAATGAAGCAATCATCACCTCTATGAGTGTGGTGGCAATGTTGCCACACCCCAGATGATAAGGCCGTTGCTTCATTATGGTCAGACCAAAAGCGATCGGACGGCTGGATAATATTTCATAGAAAAAACATTAATTTACCTTTTTTTTTATATGTTGTATGGGTTTTTAATACATAAAATAAAAAAATCATAATAAAGTCTCTTAATAGTTTATTAGAAATGAAGCAGACAATGGAAAAAATCCCCATCAATTCCAATACAAAGCAAGTACAGAGCTCAGAACTAAATTATTTCATGATGTCGTAATGGTTCGCTAATTCGACAATGGTTAATCAATTCGACCGGATAGGGTACGTAACAGGGATTAAACTGATAGGAATAGTATTAGTTAAGACACCACTCATATAGGGTGTCACAGCACATTGCTCTGTGCACGCGCAGTGCCCCAATTTGGGAGTAAGAGGACCGACCAAGCTGCTTTTTCCATCTCCCGGGTCCTCAAATCAATTCAGTTTGGTGTATGAGAGTTTGGTCTGTCACTGTGAAGGCAGTCGAAGGTACCCGGCCTAAATTTTTTTTCACAAAAGGCAATCCCTGATATGGGACGTAACAGGGATTAAACTGATGAGAATAGTACTACAGAAAATGCCACTCATATCGGGTGTGACAGTAAATTGACCGTGGATTAAAACAGAGTGGAGGGAGCCAGCGTTTTTTTAACCATCTCCCCGTTCGAAAAATCTATTCAATAAAGGGCCTCCAGATTGGGAACGTTAGAGGGATTAAACTGATGAGAATAGTACTACAGAAAATAGCACTCATATCGGGTGTGACAGTAAATTGCACGGAGCAGACGCAGTGACCGTGGATTAAAACAGAGTGGAGGGAGCCAGCGTTTTTTTAACCATCTCCCCGTTCGAAAAATCTATTCAATAAATGGCCCCCCAGATTGGGGACGCTAGAGGGATTAAACTGATGAGAATAGTACTACAGAAAATACCACTCATATTGGGTGTGACAGTAAATTGCACGGCGCAGACGCAGTCACCGTGGATTAAAACAGAGTGGAGGGAGCCATCGTTTTTTTAACCATCTCCCCGTTCGAAAAATCTATTCAATAAATGGCCCCCCAGATTGGGGAGTCGGGGACGCTAGAGGTATTAAACTGATGAGAATAGTACTACAGAAAATACCAATCATATCGGGTGTGACAGTAAATTGCACGGCGCAGACGCAGTGACCGTGGATAAAAACAAAGGGAAGTGAGCCAGAGTTTTTTTTAACTATCTCCCCGTTCGAAAAATCAATTCAATTCACCTTTTGGGGACCCTTGGTGTTGTACGTGGCTGGGTGGAGGAAGAAACCTTCAATGACATCACCGGGACGTGGCTAGCTTGGTATCCAACCTTGTGCAAATGGGGAGTTTGCGGTTGTGCAAATGAACTGTTTGCGGTGCATTAAAAGGGGAGTTTGGTCTATCAATGGGCGTAACCCTTAGACTACCTGATCGATACAACATCATACCTGATCGTATACACACACTGGATGTTTTAAAGCATGTTATTCCAAACTATTTAGGAATGTTAGTTGATTTATGCCCTTTATGTATTAAAACCCGACTCTGCGTCCACTACGTAATTTTCCATGGGAGTTTTGCCATAGATCCCCCTCCGGCATGCCACAGTCCAGGTGTTAGTCCCCTTGAAACAACTTTCCCATCACTATTGTGGCCAGAAAGAGTCCCTGTGGGTTTTAAAATTCGCCTGCCAATTGAAGTCAATGGCGGTTCGCCCGGTTCGCCCGTTCGCGAACATTTGCGGAAGTCCGCGTTCGCGAACGGAAAATTTTTATGTTCGCGACATCACTACTAAAAAGGCTGTAAAATAGTCCAGGAACGGGCTAGAGGGCTGCCAAAGGCAGCAAAATGTGGGTAAATCCCCTGCAAACAAACGTGGATAGGGAAATTAATTAAAATAAAATAAAATAAATAAAATTTAACCAATATCAATTGGAGAGAGGTCCCACTGCAAGGAATCATGCGTCATATCACCCACCACTGGAGAAGGCCACTCAGTTATTTTGGCACCAGCACCCAGACAGAGGAGAGAGGTCCCACAACAAGGAATCATGCGTCATATCACCCACCACTGGAGAAGGCCACTTTCAGTTATTTCAGCCCAGCACCCAGACCGAGGATACAGATCCCACATCAAGGAATCATGCGTCATATCACCCACCACTGGAGAAGGCCACTCAGTTATTTCGGCACCAGCACCCAGACAGAGGAGAGAGGTCCCACAGCAAGGAATCATGCGTCATACCACCCACCACTGGAAAAGGCCACTCAGTTATTTCGGCCCCAGCACCCAGACAGAGGAGAGATGTCCCACAGGAAGGAATCATGCGTAATATCACCCACCACTGGAGAAGGCCACTCAGTTATTTCGGCCCCAGCACCCAGACAGAGGAGAGAGGTCCCACAGCAAGGAATCATGCGTCATATCAACCACCACTGGAGAAGGGCACTTTCAGTTATTTCAGCCCAGCACCCAGACCGAGGATACAGATCCCACATCAAGGAATCATGCGTCATATCACCCACCACTGGAGAAGGCCACTCAGTTATTTCGGCCCCAGGACCCAGACAGAGGAGAGAGGTCCCACAGCAAGGAATCATGCGTCATACCACCCACCACTGGAAAAGGCCACTCAGTTATTTCGGCCCCAGCACCCAGACAGAGGAGAGATGTCCCACAGGAAGGAATCATGCGTAATATCACCCACCACTGGAGAAGGCCACTTTCAGTTTTTTCAGCCCAGCACCCAGACCGAGGATACAGGTCCCACATCAAGGAATCATGCGTCATATAACCCACCACTGGAGAAGGCCACTTTCAGTTATTTCAGCCCAGCACCTAGACCGATGATACAGGTCCCACATCAAGGAATCATGCGTTATTTCACCCACCACTGGAGATGGCCACTCAGTTATTTCAGCCCAGCACCCAGACAGAGGAGAGATGTCCCACAGAAAGGAATCATGCGTCATATCACCCACCACTGGAGAAGGCCACTCAGTTATTTCGGCCCCAGCACCCAGACAGAGGAGAGTTGTCCCACAGGAAGGAATCATTCGTCATATCACGCACCACTGGAGAAGGCCACTCAGTTATTTCGGCCCCAGCACCCAGACAGAGGAGAGAGGTCCCACAGCAAGGAATCATGCGTCATATCAACCACCACCGGAGAAGGCCACTCTCAGTTATTTTGGCCCAGCACCCAGACAGAGGAGAGAGGTCCCACAGCAAGGAATCATGCGTCATATCAACCACCACCGGAGAAGGCCACTTTCAGTTATTTCGGGCCAGCATCCAGACAGAGGAGAGAGGTCCCACAGCAAGGAATCATGCGTCATATCAACCACCACCGGAGAAGGCCACTCTCAGTTATTTCGGCCCAGCACCCAGACAGAGGAGAGAGGTCCCACAGCAAGGAATCATGCGTCATATCAAACACCACTGGAGAAGGCCACTCAGTTATTTCGGCCCCAGCACCCAGACAGAGGAGAGTTTTCCCACAGGAAGGAATCATGCGTCATATCACCCACCACTGGAGAAGGCCACTCAGTTATTTCGGCCCCAGCACCCAGACAGAGGAGAGAGGTCCCACAGCAAGGAATCATGCGTCATATCAACCACCACCGGAGAAGGCCACTCTCAGTTATTTTGGCCCAGCACCCAGACAGAGGAGAGAGGTCCCACAGCAAGGAATCATGCGTCATATCAACCACCACCGGAGAAGGCCACTTTCAGTTATTTCGGCCCAGCATCCAGACAGAGGAGAGAGGTCCCACAGCAAGGAATCATGCATCATATCAACCACCACCGGAGAAGGCCACTCTCAGTTATTTCGGCCCAGCACCCAGACAGAGGAGAGAGGTCCCACAGCAAGGAATCATGCGTCATATCAACCACCACCAGAGAAGGCCACTCTCAGTTATTTCGGCCCAGCACCCAGACAGAGGAGAGAGGTCCCACAGCAAGGAATCATGTGTCATATCAACCACCACCAGAGAAGGCCACTCTCAGTTATTTCAACCCAGCACCCAGACAGAGGAGAGAGGTCCCACAGCAAGGAATTATGCGTCATATCAACCACCACCAGAGAAGGCTACTCTCAGTTATTTCAGCCCAGCACCCAGACAGAGGAGAGAGGTCAGTTATTTCGGCCCAGCACCCAGACAGAGGAGAGAGGTCCCACTGCAAGGAATCATGCGTCATATCACCCACCACTGGAGAAGGCCACTCTTAGTTATTTAGGCCCAGCACCCAGACAGAGGAGAGAAGTCCCACAGCAAGGAATAAGGCGTCATATCACCCACCACTGGAGAAGGCCACTTTCAGTTATTTCGGCCAGCACCCAGACAGAGGAGAGAGGCCCCACAGCAAGGAATCATGCGTCATATCAATCACCACCGGAGAAGGCCACTCTCAGTTATTTCGGGCCCACCACCCAGACAGATGAGAGGTTCATTCAACTTTGGGTTGCACCGCAAGATCATGGTAAAGTTAAAAAAATGAGGATTCAATAAAGAAGTGCCCCGGAGTACTAGAATACATGGTTGAGGGGGAGGCAGTTATAAATGTCTATTCTGCACAAGGGAGGCACAGGTCCTGTGGGATCCATGCCTGGTTCATTTTTATGAACGTCAGCTTGTCCATGTTGGATGTGGACAGGCGGCTGCGTTTGTCAGTAATGACGCCCCCTGCCGTGCTGAATACACATTCAGACAAAACGCTGGCCGCCGGGCAGACCAGCACCTCCAAGGCATAAAATGCTAACTCTAGCCACGTGGACAATTTGGAGACCCAGGAGTTGAATGGGGCCGAACCATCAGTCAGTACGTGGAGGGGTGTGCAGACGTACTGTTCAACGAAGTGAAATGTTAGTGAAATGCTGCCTCCTGCTAACACGTTCCGTATCAGGTGGTGGTGCAGTTAGCTGTGGCGTGGAGACAAAACTTTTCCACATTTCTGCCATGCTAACCCTGCCCTCAGAGGAGCTGGTCGTGACACAGATGCATTGGCGACCTCTTGCTCCTCCTCTGCCTTCGCCTTGGGCTTCCACCTGTTCCCCTGTGACATTTGGGAATGCTCTCAGGAGCACCTCTACCAGCGTGCGATGACAGTTGTTGTCTTACGAGATTTATTGTTGAGTTTGCAACCTATACATCACCCACATTTATAAAAGCCCTTCAGATTTAACCAGGTGTCCGACAGGCCAATCCTGTTTTGCTTTTGTGATTTTATCGTGGGGGCGACTTTAAAACCTAGATTGGGTGCTTTAGTGAAAGTTATTGATGGAACATTGGGAAGTAGATGTCCTATAACCTTGTCATTTAGTACATGATGCCAGTGGGTCTTAATAATCATTTGGATCTTTTTATAATTTTCATTAAATGGAAGAATGACTCTTATGTTTTCTTCCTTCACTGAGTGTTCAATTTTCTTTTTATCTTCAAAAAAGTCTTTCCTTTCTAACTTTCTAATTTTATTCAGTGACTCTTCCACAATTGTTTCAGGGTGCTCTTTCTCTGCAAATTGTTTTTTCAGCTCCATGGCTTCTTTCTCAAAAACTTCTCCCTGTGTACAATTCCCCTTTATCCTGCGGAACTGGCCAGAGGGAATGTTCATCAGCCATCTAGGTAGATGACAACTAGATTATTGACTATAACTATTCCGTGTTGTGGGTTTATTGAATGTTCTACATGTATATTTATTTTCTTTGCAACAAATACCAAATTTAATGGGTTATCATTGATCTCTTTTAGGAATCTCTCTAGACTCTCCCTATCATGTTTCCAAATAAAGATAACATCGTCTATATAGCGCCGCCATAGGGCCAGATCCGCCCCCAGTCTCGGTTCAATATGGTTGTGTTCCCATTCGGCCAAGAACAAATTAGCGTAAATGGGGGCGAATCTGGTACCCATGGCGGTGCCCCTTTTCTGTAAAAAAGTAACTCCCCTCAAAGAAAAAATAGTTATGATGTAGAATATATTTTATTTCTTCTGCAATGAAATTCCTCTTCATAACTCCCAATGACCCTTCCCTTTCCAATTGTTGTTTTACGGCATAGATCCCTTGTTGGTGATCTATCACCTTATACAGTGACTGGACGTCCAATGTGCCCATAATCCATTCAGGTTGTATATCCATATATTCAAGAATATATATAATGTGGGTCCTGTCTTTGATGAAAGAGTTTATCTTTTTCACCACAGGTTGTAATTGTACGTCTATATATCTAGACAAATTTGACGTAATGGATCCAATACCTGAAACAATTGGACGTCCAGGGGGATTTTTTAACCTCTTGTGAACTTTGGGCAAACAATAAAAGCATGGCAACCTTCTCTGTGTGCCCAAAATAAAATTGGATTCCTGCTTTGATGTTATTCCTCCTTCTATACCTTTTAAACAATCATTTTTCAATTCCAACTCAAATTCTTCAAGGGGATCACCTCCCAATTTGGCATAGGTGTTCTCATCTAGAAGTTGTCTCCAACACTCTTTATTGTAATCGATGGTGTCCATCTGCCGGGCGTATGGTGATGGATTCCATTTTTTGCAGTTGTTTAACTGCTTCAAACTCTTTTCTGGTTAGGTTTTTTCTACCATTTGGTCTGGTTTTGATTTTACGTATATCTTCTTCTACACATCTTTGAAAAGTTCCTATCTCCTTACTAATTTCACTCCCTGGGAACATACTGGACCTATTTTTTAGTATATTTTTAGGGGAATTGTTCACCATTCTCTGGATTTCTTCCTTATTATTTTCTGTTTTAGGATTTTTCATGAAGAATTTCTTCAAACAAATATTCCTAATTAATTTTTGAACTCCTATATATGTCAAAAATGTATCTATTTTTTGTGTAGGGGCAAATTTCAAACCCTTATTTAATAATTTGGTTTGTGCTTCTGTAAGTGAAGTGGAGCTCAGATTTATTATTGCTCCAGAATCATCTATTGGTGATGTCTCAAGTGATCTGTTTCTTTTTCTCTTACTTCTCCTCGTCTTTTTGGTTCTTCTGCATATCTTGAGTGTTGATATCTCGGTGTCTGTCTGTCAAAACATTCATCAGTCAATTCTTCATATCTATTGTTAATAGAGACCGAATATTTATCTGATAAGTTATCCTTTCTCTTCTCTTCTCTTTTTCTTTTTCTTTTTGTCCCTCTTTCTTTCTTCCCCTTAAGGCCTTATTTTGTGATGGAGTAATTTGTTCCTGTTGTTTTTCTCTTAAGTGATTTTTTTGTGTATTTTGATGTTTTTTAGTTTTTTTGTTGATTATCTCTGTTTCTATGTTATCCAATCCCCTACATAGTCTCTCTTGCCATATTTCGAACTCACTATTTTTGATGAACTGTTCAAGGTTGTTTTTTAATTTTTCAATTTTTAGATTGAGCTCTCCTAACATTTCAGTTCTTCTTTTGATTATAAGGTGCATGAGTGAGATGGAATGGGATATAAGTGATCCATTCCATTCTTCCTCAAATGCATCATTAAGGAGATCTTGAGCTGGGATTTTGTTTATAATTAGGCCTTTGGGAATTTTGCCGTGTTCTATATATTGTTGAAGTGACCTAATCTCCCATCCGCCATTGCTTTGTTACCATTCTGTATATCACTCTGCATACTATCGAACTTAAACTTTTCCGCTTTTAGCTTCTTATTTTCAATATGGTGCCAGATGTCCATAGCTTGATTTAGGGGAGCTCACACACTCGGGTGACAAAGGTAAATGCTTGGGAAATTTTGGTTGTGTGACTCTCTCCCAATCAACTAAAGTATGGTGCTTCAAACCAAGAAGAGGGAACACCAACTCTATAAAAATGAATAATTATAAGGCTAAAAATGGGTGAGCACTCATACATCCGGCATCAAACTGAATTATAGAAGGTTTTTTAATATAATCTATCAATACACTTCAATATAATAAAAAATGAAACATAAAACAATAAAAACAAAGAACAATAGTAAGATCCCGTATATTCAGTGGTTGTATTGGCGCAGGAGGCAAATCTGTGAGTGTACGCAAAACTATAGAGGTATAATATATAGCTGAACTTGATTTGCTCAGATCCTGCGTCAACATAAAACTGATATTAATGATTCCACGTGTAGGCAATCTCCTTTGCACCTATTGATTATCCATAGTACCACTTGGAGTTCTTTGCGACAAAATCGCCAAAAAATGCGCCAAAAGAAGCGTAAGATCTATAGCTGTACGTCTCTGAATATCTTATATAACCGCAGAAGACTCTATGTGTTGGTAATATATATATGGACAAGTCAAGATAGCTGTTGCTCTCGAGTTTTTAAAAATTTTTTTTTGTTTGTACTGATTTTTCTTTTGTGAAAAGGAGTAGATCCAAATATTCGATGGTTGTGGTAGAATGGTGGACTGTGAAGGAAAGATTGAACTTATTGGTATTCAGATGTGTGGTGAAATTCAAGGCTTCCTCTGCGTCTCCATCCCATATGAATATAAGATCATCGATGTATCGTTTGTACAAGATGATTTTATTGGACCAAGCGTGTTTATTGTAGATGTTCTGCTTTTCAAATAAACCCATGTACAGGTTGGCAAAACTGGGCGCGAAACGCTTACCCATCGCGGTCCCTCTTATTTGCCTGTAGATTCTGTTTTCAAAGGTGAAGGTGTTGTGGGTTAAGATAAAGTTTATTGCTTCCAGGATGAACCGACTTTGTGTAGGTGGTAAAATAGGATCTTGTTCTAGAAAATATCTGACCGCTTCAATGCCGTTTGCGTGCGGGATATTAGAATACAGTGCGGACACGTCAAGGGTTAGTCAGGTGTATGTGTCTTGCGAGACTATCTTATTAAGGAGTGTTATTAGAGTTGGTGAATCTTTAAAGTATGATGGCAGGTCCATTACGTACTTTTAGAGCAGGATGCCGACATAATGTGATAAGTTACATGTCAAGGATGATATTCCGGATATTATTGGCCTCCCAGAGGGGTTAGGGATGGCCTCGTGAATTTTGGGTAAGTGATAGAATAGGGAGAGACTCGGATGGTTCACTGTAATGTATTCTTTTTCTTTTTTTGTTAAAATGTTTTTCTTCTCAGCTTCTTCAAGTAACAAGTTGAGGGTCCTAGCGTCTTTTTGCATCGGATTTTCGGTCAGCCTTTCGTAGTATTCGGTGTCTTCCAGGATCCTGTATGCTTCATTTAGATAATCGGATTTATCCTGTAGCACTATGCCCCCACCCTTGTCCGCATTCCGGATCACGATGGAGTCATTGGACATCAGGTTCTTGAGGGCAATTTTTTCGTTTTTGTTTAGATTGTCGGGTATAGTGAGATTCTTGTTTATATCTCTTAAGTCATTGGCTGCCAGGGAGGAGAATGTTTCTATATGATTTCCCCTATGATGTATCGGATTGAAGGTGGATTTGGGTTTGAGCCCTGTGTTGATGACTTTAGGAATGTCATTAGGATCTGTTGTTTCCTCCTTTTGGGTGTTCTGGATAATAACTTGGGCCTTGCGTGCCTCAATTTTCAAAGTGTCTATGTAAGGTGAGCTTCCTTATGAATGAATTTAAATCCACGAAAAGTTCGAATTCATTGAATCTTCCTGTGGGGCAAAACGAGAGGCTTTTTTGTAGCAGGGTGGTTTCCTCATCATTAAGCTGGAGTTTGGATAAGTTGAAAATGCGTACTAAGGCTTCATTTTGTTTCTCTTGGGGCCTAGATTGTTCGGTTTTGGAGACTTGTTTCTGTCTGATCCTGTTTCGGGACTTGTTTTGTACCCTTTTGCCACTTCTTCGTCCTCTTCGTGGCTTATTTTTCTTTTCCGGCCCTTTGTCTTTGTGGGGCGGAAAAAATCGGTTATTATGGTTTCCCTGATGGTTGCCTTAGGGCGTATGTGGCTTCCGGGGTCAGGGCCCCGGGTAGGGGTAAAAAATACACAGATTGGCTGTCACCATAGTCAGGGGGAATTTGGGTACTTGTGCTATGGTTAGTGATGAGAAAGTCATCGGATAGTGTAGAGTTCAAACGGCGGTGGTCTGGTGTATAAGAAGTGGATGGTGCCTGTATGGAAGTGTGTATGGAAGTGTGCTGAGAGGAGACACGCCACCAGGAGATTTACAATTGTGAATACAGGTACCGCAACTTCTGTCATTTTTCATACAACTCTCTCCACTCATTATTTTTACATGCTCTAGTTCTTCTGGGCACCATAATACTCCATAGTATTATTTATGGGTCATATTTCTATATAACACATACTACCCAGCTCCAAGGGTTAATCCTGATATATAACAAACCCTGTTTTCCTTATACCAGCAGTCCCAGTTAGATGCTCCCATCTCCCTTCTGGAGCTAGAAACGGCATTGGGGGATATGTCCAATAACAAGGCACCCGGGGGAGATGGCCTCCCGGCTGAAGTATACAAAACGTATGCTTCAGTACTTCTACCCCAGTTACTAGAGGTATTCAAGGAAACTCAGATTAGTAATGACCTTCCGGCCTCAATGAACTAAGCCATCATTGTGGTTATCCCAAAACCGGGGAAAGAGGCTCTGAAGCCAGAATCTTACCGACACATCTCTCTGTTACAGGCAGACGTCAAACTACTAGTGAAGGTCTTGGTCAACCGCTTGAATTCTGTGATTACATCAGGGATTCACTCTGATCAAGCCGGATTTTTACCTAACATTTCAACTGCAGTAAATTTAAGACTGTACCTGAATATTCAACTGGATCAGATCCATGCGTCGGTTGCGGCGGTCGCGTCTCTTGACGCGGCCAAATCATTCGATAGTGTGGAATGGCAATACCTTATTATGGTATAAGCAACGTCCAACAGCTAGGCTGAAAGTAAATGGTAGTCTTTTCGATTCCTTTGAACTGTATAGAGTAACTAGGTAGTGGTGCCCCCTCTCACCACTATTGTTTGCGATAGCGGTGGAACCCATGGCAGAGGCGCTCCGAAAAGCAGAGGCAGTGAAGGGCATCGCTTGTGGGTCAGTGACGGAGAAGGTGGCTCTTTATGCAGATGACCTCTTGTTGTTCTTAAGTGATTGGACTTCCTCATTGCTGGCAGCCATGAAGATTATTATTGATTTTTGACATTTGTCTGGCTTGACCATCAACTGAACAAAGTCTATGTTAATGTCTGGAAGGGGTTGCACAGGAGGATCCGAGTTTTGCAGCAGGATTGCAGATAGTACACCCATCAAATATCTCGGTATCCAGGTCTCAACAAATCCGCAGGATTTTGTCCGTCTGAACTTGCTACCGCTTTTGGATAAGTTCAGACGAAAGGTCCAAGTGTGGATTAAGCTCCCTTTATCACTTATTGGCCGTACCAATTTATTAAAAATGATCCTTATGCCGCAACTTTTATATATATTACATATCGTCCCATTCTGGATCCCCTTACGAATATTTCATGGAATTAACCACCTCAGCCCCCCTAGCTTAAACACCCTTAATGACCAGGCCACTTTTTACAATTCTGCAATACATTACTTTCACCGTTTATTGCTCCGTCATGCAACTTACCACCCAAATGAATTTTACCTCCTTTTCTTCTCACTAATAGAGCTTTCATTTGGTGGTATTTCATTGCTGCTGACATTTTAACTTTTTTTGCTATTAATCAAAAATGACCAACATTTTTTTTTAAAATGACATTTTTCACTTTCTGTTGTAATTTTTTTTTTTAAACTACATTTCTATATATATTTTTCACAAAATGTATTGTTCTACATGTCTTTGATAAAAAAAAAAAATCCAATAAGTATATTTATTCATTTGGGTAAAAGTTATAGCGTTTACAAACTATTGTGCAAAAAAGTGAATTTCCGCATTTTGAAGCAGCTCTGACTTTCTGAGCACCTGTCATGTTTCTTCAGGTGCTAGAATGTCAGGATAGTATAAATACCCCCCAAATGACACCATTTTAGAAAGAAGACACCCCAAAGTATTCGCGGAGGGGCATGGTGAGTTCATGTATGATTTCATTTTTTTTCACAAGTTAGCGGAAAATGACACTTTCTGAGAAAAAAAAAATAAAGTTTCCATTTCTGCTAACTTCTGGCAAAAAAAATAAAAAATCTCCCATGGACTCACTATGCCCCTCAGTGAATACCTTGGGGTGTCTACTTTCCGAAATGGGTCATTTGTGGGGTGTGTTTACTGTTCTGGCATTTTGGGCGGGGCTAAATTGTGAGCATCCCTGTAAAACCTAAAGGTACTCGTTGGGTTTTACCCAGGCTGCAAAAAAGTGTCACTCATGTGGTACCGCCATACTCAGGAGAAGTAGGGCAATGTGTTTTGGGGTGTATTTTTACATATACCCATGTTGAGTGAGAGAAATATCTCTGTAAACTGGCAACTTTGTATAAAAAAATGTATAAAGTTGGCATTTACAGAGATATTTCTCACACCCAGCATGGGTATATGTAAAAATACACCCCAAAACACATTGCCCTACTTCTCCTGAGTACGGCGATACCACATGTGTGCCACTTTTTGCAGCCAAGATGCGCAAGGGCCCAAATTCCAATGAGTACCTTTAGGATTTCACAGGGCATTTTTACGCATTTGGATTCTCAAACTTTAGGACCCCTAAAATACCAGGGCAGTATAAATACCCACATGTGACCCTATTTTGAAAGAAGACACCCCAAGGTATTCCGTGAGGGGCCTGGCGAGTTCACAGAAAAAAAGAAAATTTGGCACAAGTTAGCGGAAATTGATATTTTTTTATACAAAGTCTCATATTCCACTAACTTATGACAAAAATAAAATTTTACATGAACTCACCATAACCCTCACGTGAATACCTTGGGGTGTCTACTTTCCAAAATGGGGTCACTTGTGGGGTGTGTTGTACTGTTCTGGCATTTTGGGCGGGGCTAAATTGTGAGCATCCCTGTAAAACCTAAAGGTACTCGTTGGGTTTTACCCAGGCTGCAAAAGTGTCACCATGTGGTATCGCCATACTCAGGAGAAGTAGGGCAATGTGTTTAGGGTGTATTTTACATATACCCATGTTGAGTGAGAGAAATATCTCTGTAAACTGGCAACTTTGTATAAAAAAATGTATAAAGTTGGCATTTACAGAGATATTTCTCACACCCAGCATGGGTATATGTAAAAATACACCCCAAAACACATTGCCCTACTTCTCCTGAGTACGGCGATACCACATGTGTGCCACTTTTTTGCAGCCAAGATGCGCAAAGGGGCCCAAATTCCAATGAGTACCTTTAGGATTTCACAGGGCATTTTTACGCATTTGGATTCTCAAACTTTAGGACCCCTAAAATACCAGGGCAGTATAAATACCCCACATGTGACCCTATTTTGGAAAGAAGACACCCCAAGGTATTCCGTGAGGGGCCTGGCGAGTTCACAGAAAAAAAAGAAAATTTGGCACAAGTTAGCGGAAATTGATATTTTTTTTTTTACAAAGTCTCATATTCCACTAACTTATGACAAAAAATAAAATTTTACATGAACTCACCATAACCCTCACGGAATACCTTGGGGTGTCTTCTTTTAAAATGGGGTCACATGTGAGGTGTTTGTACTGCCCTGGCATTTGAGAGTCTCTGCAATCATTACACGTATGGCCAGCATTAGGAGTTTCTGCTATTCTCCTTATATTGAGCATACGTGTAATGAGATTTTTTTTTTCTGTTCAGCCCCTGGGCTGAAAAAAATAAAATAAATGAATGGCACAGATTTCTTCATTCGCATCGATCAATGTGGATGAAAAAATCTCTGCCAAAATCAGTGACTGCGGTGCGGTGGGCTGGGCGCTAACTACCTAACAAGTAGCTAACTAACTGGCGACCCTTATGCCCCATTCACATGTCCGCAATTCTGTTTGCGGAACGGAATTGCGGACCCATTCATTTCTATGGGGACCGACTTTGTCCCGCTCTGATCCGGAATTGCGGATCCGCACTTCCGGGTCTGCACTTCCGTTCCGCAAAAAAATAGAACATGTCCTATTCTTGTCCGCAATTGCGGACAAGAAAAGGCCTTTTTTTATATAGTTCTGGCAATGTGCGGATCTGCAAAATGCAGAAAGCACATTGCCGGTGTCCGTGTTTTGCGGATCCCCAGGTCTGTGGATCAGATCCGCGGATCTGTGGATCCACAAAACACAAATGGACGTCTGAATGGAGCCTTACAGGGGTGTGATCAATGACAGGGGGGTGATCAGGGAATCTAGATGGGGTGATCAACACAGTTGCCTTTATCTGCAAAGCACACATGCAACAGGTCAGGTCAACCAGTTTTATACAGTAGGTACACATCTACTGACAGATACTCTTTAAAATTGGCCCTATACATTCGTTTTTATGAAACTGCCAAGAGCATCAAGTTCGGGCAATTTCCCGGACAGATAATCAAATTAATATTTTAGCCAGATTATTCTGTTCTTCAGGGACATAATCCATCTCCAGATGTGTCTGGCAAGGCCTTCCCTGCTGTCCCCAGAGAATACAGGGCACAGCTAAACATGTATGGTGAAACTGGGAGAGAGTCCAGAGAGATAGCACCTTTAGATGAAGTACCCGACTTGGGTGAAATTTTATGCTGTGGGCTGACAGTTATTCCTGGGAGAGTTTGAGAGCTTATTGAATGTAATAAGTATTAATATATTTGAACTGACAAGGAAAATTTAATATTTTCTTTACTATCACTGCACCTAGCATTCCTTTGATATTTTATCTGTGTGGAACATTGATTTTTTTTCCGCAAGTAGCCAGCATGTTACCAAACTGCCAATCAATGGTGCTATATGCCTTCAACTAGGATCATGGCAGTATACCATGAAAGTGACCACTATGGCCACTGATTGGCTATTGTGGTAACATGATGTGGATCGCTAAGGGGAAAGAAAAGTGAGTGCTAGTTTATTTAATTTTTTTCTGTTTGTTTTATAACATTTGCAGCAGTTTTGTTATTTATTAGAAGTTGGATAACCTTTTTAACAATAAACAACTGTGTGTTAATTGGATTTAAACTAATTAAATCAATATTTTCTTACTTGATTTGCTTTTTAGTCTTTTGCTTAATTAGTCTTCTACTTAATTGGTAATATGACCAGCTTAATTTGAAAATGTATTATATGTTAGTCATAGCCTAGAAGAAAATGCAAGGCAACTATCTAACTTCTATTAACCTTAATTATCAAGACTTCTGTTTTTCATTTCCCTCAGTTGTACTTTGAATTTTAATAAGTAGAATGATCCCAGATCACAATACAAAATACAATCAGGAAATCATTGCAGTTTTCAGACAATTTAAGTTATTGATGGGTGTTTTGAACAAAAGGAACTTAATTATTACTATTACAGAGTGACTTACACATTGATTGACATTGCTAGAAATTGTGTTATTGTGTGGGGATAAATCAATAGAGCATCCTTATATTACAGGACGCACAGCTGGATACAGGCAAAGTAATTATCTTCATGGTGCGACATATAGAACAGGTAGGGTATTGGTAGATGTTTCTAGTGACTTGTATGAGACAAGTACTTATTGATAAAGTTCAAACTAGCATGCTTAGCATGCAACACTGATTTCCAGTTTTAATTACTATAAGAGCATATACAGTGCTACTACATCTATAACTACAATATATACAACCATTAATGTGCAAGTAAATTGATTATGGATGGAGAAGTATTGATGAATTGTGCCTTTTAGATGTAATTTGTAAGTCAATGGCTGAGCTAGCATTTTAATCCATTTTCTGTCTGTCAGGAAGTAGAGAGCAATGGAGACCAGAGCAGCTTCAGATTGAGAGTAAAATGGGATCCATACTGTGAGTAATGCTATATTTTGAACTCATTCTGGCCCTCTCTGCCAGCAAGATATTGTTGGTCAAGCTGCCTAGATAAAGCTACCTATTGGAATGCATTCTATCTACTATAACATTTGCTGATGATGGATATTGGTAGAGGAATACTTTTCAGGATTCAGCTAGGCCCTATTTTCAGAGGAGGGGTTGTCTCACTTCAGCAATTGGCATTTATCATGTTACATAGATAATGCGGTTGAAAAAAATACATAAGTCAATCAAGTTCATCCAAGGGATAGGAGGGGATGTGAATTTGAGAAAATGGAGTGAGACACAGATTTCTACACATTTTCATAAGATTTAATGTAATTTATTTTTAAGAATTTATCTATGCGCTTTTTAAAACTGTTCACTGCTGCTGCTGTGACCATATCCTGAGGTAGACTATTCCACAGATTTGCAGTTCCCACAGTAAAGAAGCCTTGACGCCTCTGGAGACTGAACTTATTCTTCTCCAGACCAAGGCAGTGCCCCCCTGTCTTTTGAGGGCATTTTACATGGAACAGCTTTATAGCAAATTTTTTGTATGGTCCATTTATATACAGTCCTGATCAAAAGTTTAAGACCACTTGAAAAATGGCAAAAAATCATATTTAGCATGGCTGGATCTTAACAAGGTTCCAAGTAGAGCTTCAACATGCAACAAGAAGAAATAGGAGTGAGACAAAACATTTTTTGAGCATTCAATTTAATGAAAACAACGAATAAACTGAAACAGGCTGTTTTACAGCTGATCAAAAGTTTAGGACCACACCTACCAAAAAAAAATAACCCCCCCCCCCCCCCCAAAACAGAAATCAAACCTCCAAACATGAACTCTGTACTGAGTAGCTCCGCTGTTATTGTTGATTACTTCAAAAATTTGTTTCGGCATGCTTGATGCAAGCATTTCCATGAGTTGAGTGGGAACATTTCTCCAAGTGGTGAAGACGGCCGCACGAAGGCCATCTACTGTCTGGAACTGTTGTTCATTTTTGTAAACTTCCCTTGCCATCCATTCCCAAAGGTTCTCAATTGGATTTAGATCAGCGGAACAGGCAGGGTGGGCCAAAAGAGTCATGTTATTCTCCTGGAAGAAGTCCCTTGTCTTGCGGGCATTGTATACTGTAGCGTTGTCCTGTTAAAAAACCCACTCGTTACCACACAGACGAGGGCCCTCGGTCATGAGGAATGCTCCCTGCAACATCTAGACATAGCCAGCGGCTGTTTGATGCCCCTGCGCTTCCTGAAGCTCTATTGTTCCACTAAAGGAAAAAGCATCCCAGACCATTATGGCACCCCCTCCACTGTGGTGCATAGAAAACATCTCGGGAGGGATCTGCTTGTCATGCCAGTAACGTTGGAAACCATCAGGACCATCAAGGTTACATTTTTTCTCATCACAGAATAAAACTTTCTTCTACCTTTAAATGTCCCATGTTTGGTGCTCTCTTGAAAAGTCCAAACGAGCAGTTCTGTGGCGTTCAAGGAGACGAGGTCTTTAAAGACGTTTTTTGTTTTTGAAGCCCTTCAGTCTCAGATGCCGTCTGATGGTTATAGGGCTGCAGTCAGCACCAGTAAGGGCCTTAGTTTGGGTCGAGGATCGTCCAGTGTCTTGACAGACTGCCATCCTGATCCTCTGGCTCAGTGCTGGTGAAATTTTTTGGGGTCTTCCATTTGACTTTTTTGTTTCATAACCCTCAGTATCATTTAAGAAATTCCAAATGACTGTCTTACTGCGTCCCACCTGAGCAGCGATGGCGCGCTGTGAGAGACCCTGCTTATGCAGTTCAACAACCAGACCACGTTCAAAAAGGGAGAGTTTTTTTGCCTTTGCCATCACAACGTGTGACTACGTGATAGAAAATGACAATGAATCCCCATCTTTGCGCAGATTTGGCTTTTTGAAGGCATGTGGTCCTAAAATTTGGATCAGCTGAAAAATAGCCTGTTTCAGTTTAATCATTATTTTCAATTAATTGAATGCTCAAAAAATGTTTTGTCTCACTCTCATTTCTTCTTGTTGTATGTTGAAGCTCTACTTTGAACCTTGTTAAGATCCAACAATGTAAAATATGATTTTTTTGCCATTTTTCAGGTGGTCTTAAACTTTTGACCAGGACTGTATTTGTAAATATTAATCATGTTCCCCCTTAGCTCTTCTCAAGATTAAATAATTTGAATTCTTTTAATCTTTCCTCATAACTAAGACCCTCCATGCCCCTTCAGCTTAGTTGCTCTCCTTTGTACTTTTTGCAGCTCCAGGTCATTCTTTCTATGGACTGCTGCCCAGAACTGAACTGCATATTCCATATGAGGCCACACCAAAGCTTTGTAAAGTGCTACTATTACATCTCTGTCCCGCAAGTCCACGCTTTGTTTAATATATGACAATATTTTGCTAGCATTAGAAGCAGCTGATTGACTTTGTATGCTGTTACGTAATCTACAGGGACACCAAAAATCCTTTAAGGGACTCTCCCAGTGTTACTTCCTCTAGGACAGGGATGCTCAACCTGCGGCCCTCCAGCTGTTGTAAAACTACAACTACCACATTGTCCTTCTGTAGGATAATAGTTGTAGGCTGTCAAGGAATGATGGGAGTTGTAGTTTTGCAACAGCTGGAGGGCCGCAGGTTGAGCATGCCTGCTCTAGGATATATGATGCATGTAGATTATTACTACCTAAATGCATAACTTTACATTTATCCACATTGAACCTTATTTTACATATTAAACGTCTATGAGGGTTTCACTGCTGAATTTGACTCACAATAGGTGATGGAAATAACTTACCAAATAACTGAAGTCTGATCTCAGCCTTACAGGTCACTGTTACTGTCAGGTCTAATTTATTGGTGTGCACTTAACCATTCAGTGGCTCAAGTAGTGGCCCCATGACAGTGTGGGGGGTGTCAGCAGTAAGGCTGTGTTCACATCACTGGTTAGATTTTCCGTTCTTCTGATCCATCAGAAGAAGAGTTTAAAAAAAGCACATCCTGTATTTTGAGTATCTGCCTTCAAACTGTCAGTATTTGATAAGCATTTGATCAGTCATTGTAAGGCAAAAATAATAGTGGGTCCAAAAACAGAGATTAAATGTGATGGAAATATTTTCATTTGTTCTGTGTTTTGGAACAACTCCTGCTTTTGGCTTGCAAATCATGATCAAATCTAGGTCTAAAATACTGACTGTGTGATAAAGGCCTCATGCTCCATTTGCATAAGTTTTGGCCATTCACGTCTCAAATCAGTTTTATTCAGATGGAAAAGAAGTCCTCCATGCAGCACTTTAATGGTCTCTATTGGGGATGAGAGAATTTCATATTTTGAAATTTATTTTCTCTTCATGTTTTGGTATTTACTGAATTGCGCTATAGATTCCGTTACCACGGACAATAACGCAATTCCATGATTGAATGCATAATAGAATGCCTTCAGAGGCATTCCGTTATTCATTCCATCATAATAGAAATCTATGGCCTGCATAACGGATCTGTCCGGTTTCAGTTATGCTGGAGTCCTCTACTGCATAACGGAAACAGGGCAGATCCGTTATGCAGCTCATAGACTTCTATTATGACTTAATGAATAACGGAATGACTCTAAAGGTATGGAATTGCGTTATGGTCAAAATACCAAAACACGAAGCGAAAACTAATTTCAAAATATGAAATTTGCTCATCCCTAGTTTCTATCATGTACATGGACATACTCATTTTAGTGAACTCACAGAGCAAAGTCATTTTTCCATAAAAATAGCTTTTTTAAACCTGTATTATTGAACACATCAAAATTTCACAGTAAAAATAGCATTGTTATACCTGTGTTATTAAATGCATTAGTGTATCAGATAGTGTAGATCAAAGACAATTTACACGGCAAACAGGGCTTTAGAATATATCCCTGCACCGCAGAACGGCAATTTGTCCCTAAATTTTTCCCACTTTTACACAACAGGCTTTTCAACAGATAAATGCAACGCTGGATGGCGAATATATTTTTATTTTGCCACTAATACACGGCAAACTGGGCTTCCCAATATATCAAAACGTCAATTAGGCCCACATTTTTTTCTACTTTTACACAACAGGCTATAAAACAGATATATGCAAAGCTGGAGGGCGAATATATTTTTATTTCACCACTAATACACAGCATACAGGACTTCCGAATATATCACTGCACCACTGAGCAGCAACTATTTTTTTTCTTTTTCCACTAATACACAGAAAAAAGGGCTTTAACCCCTTAAGGACTCGGCCTTATTTCACCTTAAGGACTTGGCTATTGTGAACAACTTTAAAATGCCTTTACTTACCAAGGTCGTTCTGAGATTGTTTTTTCGTAACATATTGTACTTCATGACACTGCTAAAATTGGGTCAAAAAAGTAAATTTTTTTGCAAATAAAATACCAAATTTACAAAAAGTTTTGAAAAATTAGCACATTTCAAAGTTTCAGTCTCTCTACTTCTGTAATACATAGTAATACTCCCAAAAATTGTAATGACTTTATATTCCCCATATGTCTACTTCATGTTTGTATCATTTTGGGAATGCCATTTTATTTTTTGGGGATGTTACATAGCTTAGAAGCAAATTTTGAAATTTTTCAGAAATTTTGCAAATCCCACTTTTTATGGACCAGTCCAGGTCTGAAGTCACTTTGTTACGCTTACGTAATAGAAACCACCCAAAAATGACCACATTTCAGAAACTACACCCCTCAAGGTATTCAAAACTGATTTTACAAACGTCATTAACCCTTTAGGTCTTCCACAAGAGTTCATGGTAAATGGACATAAAAGTTAAGAATTTCGATTTTTGGGAAAATTTTCCAATATAATCAATTTTTTCCAGGAACAAAGCAAGGGTTAACTGCCAAACAAAATTCAATATGGGTTGCCCTGATTCTGTAGTTTGCAGAAACACCTTATATGTGGTCCTGTTTGGCCAGGGGTCAGAAACAGGGGAACACCATATTGGTTTTGGAAGGCAGATTTTGCGGGACTGTTTTCTTACCCCATGTCCCATTTCAAGCCCCCCATTGCACCCCTAGAATAGAAATTCCAAAAAAGTGACTCTATCTAAGAAAGTACACCCCTCAAGGTATTCAAAACTGGGTTTACAAACTTTGTTAACCCTTTAGGTGTTCCACAAAAGTTAACGGCAGATGGAGAAACAATTTTAGAATTTAAGTTTTTTTGGAAAATGTTCCATTTTATTCTATTTTTTTCCAGTAATAAAGTGTAAGGGTTAACTGCCAAACAAGTCTCAATATGGGTTACCTTGATTCCGTAGTTTGCAGAAACACCCCATTTGTGGTCCTAAACTACTGTTTGGCCAAACAGCAGGGCACAGAAGGAGGGGAACGCCATATGGGTTTTGGAAGGCAGATTTTGCGGGACTGTTTTTGTTTATACCATGTCCCATTTCAAGCCCCCCGTTGCACCACTAGAAGAGAAATTCCAAAAAGTGACTCCATCTAAGAAAGTACACCCCTCAAGATATTCAAAACTGGGTTTACAAACTTTGTTAACCCTTTAGGTGTTCGACAAGAGTTAATGGCAGATGGAGAAACAATTTTGGAATTTCGATTTTTTGGAAAATGTTCTATTTTAACCCTTACTTCATTACTGGAAAAAATGGGTTAACAGCCAAACAAAACTCAATATGGGTTGCCCTGATTCTGTAGTTTGCATAAAAACCTCATATGTGGTCGTAAACTGCTATTTGGCTAAACAGCAGAAGAAGAAGGGGAACGCCACATGGTTTTTGGAAGGCAGATTTTGCTGGACTGGTTTATGTACACCATGTACCATTTCAAGCCCCCTGCTGCATCCCTTGAGTAGAAACTCCATAAAAGTGACCCCAACTAGGAAACTATGGGATTAGGTGGTTGTTGTTTTGGGACTATTTTAGGGTACATATGTTTTTTTGTTGCTCTATATTACATTTTTTTGAGGCAAGCTAACAAAAAATGTAAATTCTAAAATTGTTTTTACATTTGCCATTAAGTTTTATGGAACACCTAAAGGGTTAACAAAGTTTGTAAAGTAATTTTTGAATACCTTAAGGGGTGTAGTTTCTTAGATTTGGTCACTTTTTTGGAGTTTCTAGTCTAGGCTACATCAGGGGGGCTTCTAATGGGACATGGTGTAAATAAACCAGTGCATCAAAATCTGCCTTCCAGAAACCATATGGCTTTCCTTTCGTTCTATGCCCTGCCATGTGGCTATATAGCCATTTACGACCACGTATGGGGTGTTTATGCAAACTACAGAATCAGGGCAATACATTTTTAGTTTTGTTTGGCTGTTAACCCTTGCTTTGTTACTGGACAAAATGGATTCAAATTGAAAATTTGCCAAAAAAATTGTATGTTTACACGGTTTTTATTTTATTTTTTTAACGCTGTTCATCCGAGGGGTTGGGTCAAATGTTATTTTATTTGGGAAGATTGTTATGGACGCGGCGATACCTAATATGTCTACTTTATATAATTTGTTTAGATTTGACACTATATTATCATTTGAGGAACAAAAATTTAATAATTTTAGTATCTCCATAGCCTGGGAGCTACAGTTTTTTTTTTGGTTGGGTGACTGTCTAATGTAGGGGCTCATTTTTTGTGGGATGAGATGGCGGTTTTATTGGCACTATTTGGGGGTGCATATGACTTTTAAATGGCTTTTTATTACACTTTTTGGGATCCAAGGTGACAATAAAAATGGCTTTGATTATTTTGGCGGCGTTTATCGAGGGGCTAGTTTATGAGGTATTTTTATAGAGAATATTTTTACATATGCGGCGATGCCCAATATGTATGGCTCTCAGACTTTGGAGACACTAAGCATGCATCCTCAAACTGCGACCCTCCAGATGTAAAACTACAATTCCCACCATGCCGTGCTGATAGCTGTAGGTTGTCTGGGCGTGCTGGGAGTTGTAGTTTTACTACATATGGAGGGCGGCAGTTTGAGGATGCCTGCACTAAAACTAATATTTTTGGGGGAAAAAATTGTTTCCGTGTCTCTAAAGTCTGAGAGCTTTTTTTTTTATGTTCTCTAGGGGACTGTTGGGGATTATAAAAATTTAGTACTCCATGGAAGTGTGATACTCCCTGAAGCAACCGATAATGCAGAGGCCCGGATGAGTGGGGCAAGTGTCACATTGAGTGGTGGTGTCCTTCCTTATCCCCCTCTTGTGACACACTCTGCATCTTTTTTGGGCTCGTCCCTTCTTTCCAGTATGGGGGACCACACCTGGAAAGTGCTGGCCAGGGACGATCTGGGCGTCTCCAATTCCCGAGGTACTCCAACCTGCTCTTTCCCGGTCTGAAAAGATCAGGTCCTTGAGGACTGCCTTATAGAATTGGAGGAATGTTCCTGTGCTGTCAGCGCTTCGGGATAGTACAAAAGTGTTGTAGAAGGGAACCTGTACCAAGTAGACCTCACTTTTTTTGTACCATACCCGGGTTTTCCGCATTGCATAATATGGTTTGAGGACTTGATCAGATAGATCAACTCCTCCCATATACCGATTGTAGTCGACGATACAATCGGGCTTGAGGACCGTTGCCGTGGTACCTCGCACAGAGACGGGGGTGGTGCCGTTACCGTGAATTGAGCTTCGCTAATAGATGTAATTTACATACCCCTTGATAATATATTCATTTGTAACCTTTCAAGTTCATTTAGTGAACATGAACATCACTATCATTGGGGAAAAAAATACAACCCAATATTCTGTTCCTTTTGATCTTTATATGCTGCATATGCTAGTAACATAGTAACATAGTTTATAAGGCTGAAACGTCGTCCACTTCAGCCTGTTATCCTGCAACTGATACTAAAACTGTGGCACATTGATGGTATTCATAGGAAAAAGGGTGGGCTGTACCTTTACAGAGGAACCAACTGAGTAAAATTGATGTGAAATGACATGCAGAAAAGGAAATGAAGTAGCCAGATGGGCGAAAGAGTTCCCAGTGGAATCTTCTAGCTGATCATTTATGGTGAGTAAAAATTGCTGTTCATATTGTGACATTGCATAACCCTTGTGGGATAGATGTATGAGGTGCTCTTTGCTAGCTTTATTTTGGTGTTTCAGAAGTCAGGTAGAACAAGCCAGATGTTAGTATTGTTATTTGCCAAGAAGATTTTACCTGTGTTGACATGTTAAATGCCATTTATGAAGGCAAGATTTAACCCATGCCCTATATATATTTTCTTTTGATATTTTGTCAGATAGCATTTGTACTAACTGTATGCAGTATTTCTCAAGGGTTGACATTTGCAGGACCACTGAATAGTAAATGAATGGCAATGTTAAATAGATTTCTCGTTTTGTCTGATATCAAAAAGCTCAGTTTCCATTCTTGAGGTTTAGCAAATATTTGAAATACTTTGCATAAGAATTCTTCTATACGGTAAAGCGAAGCCGAACTGTAAAGTTCGGGTTCTTACCAAAGTTTAGGGTTTTTGGTACCCGGACCCAGTACCTCAAGAACTGAAGGCACCCGGATCATCCCTGGCCAACACTTTCCAGGTGTGGTCTCCCATACTGGAAAGAAGGGATGGACCCAAAAAACGTGCAGAGTGTGTCACAGGAGGGGGATACAGAAGGACACCACCACTCAGTGTGACACGTGCCCCAATCATCTGGGCCTCTGCGTTATTGGTTGCTTCAGGGAGTACCACACTTCCATGGAGTACTATATTTATTATCCCCTTTTCTATTTAGCTACTGACAATCGGATAAAAACTATGGTTCTCAGACTTTTTTCAAAAATGATAGTTTGTAAAAATAAAATAATTAAAAAAGTAGATAAATTAGGTTTTGCCACGTCCGTAATAATCTGATCTTTAAAAATACCCCATGACCTAACCCCTTAGATTAACACGGTAAAAAAAAAAAAAGAAATGGTGCAAAAAAGGGAATGTTTTTGTCACCTTACATCACAAAAAGAGTAATAGCAAGCGATCAAAAAGTCATATGCCCCCCAAAATAGTGCCAATAAAACTGTTCTCTCATCTCACAAAAAATGAGCCCCTATCAAATACAATAGGATAAACATTTAAAAAAAACTGACTCTTAGATAGTGTAGATACAACTTTTTTTTTATTTTGTTTCAAATAGGATAATATAGTGTTAAACCTAAAAAAATGAAAAAATAAGACAAATTATGTATCGCCATGCCCGTAATAATACGCTCTATAAAAATACCCCATGACCTAACCCCTGAAATGAACACGGTCAAAAAAATAAAATAAAAACGGTGCCATAACAACAATTTTTTGCCAAATTTTCTGTTATTCCATTTCTTCCAGTAACAATGCAAGGGTTAACAGCCAAATAAAACTTAAAATTTATTGCCCTGATTCTGCAGTTTACAGAAACCCCCCATATGTGGTTATAAACTGCTGTATGACCAAACGAAAGAAAGGAACGCCATATGGTTTCTGGAAGGCAGATTTTGATGGCCTTTTTTTTTGACACCATGTCCCATTTGAAGAATCCCTGATGCACCCCTAGAGTAGCAACTCCATAAAAGTGACCCCATCTAATAAACTACACCCCTCAAGCTATTAAAAAAAAACGTATTTTACAAACTTTGTTAACCCTTTAGGTGTTCCTCAAGAGTTTATGGCAAATTGAGATGAAATTTTAGAATTACTATTTTTGGTAACCTTGCGTCACAAATGTAATATAGAGCAACCAAAAATCATACGTACAATCACTGAAAAAAGGAACGTTGTAAAGATACATAAAATCACCTTTATTGATAATGTTTATAAAATATAGGGAGGGACAAACATATACTCTACCTAAATCAATTGAATAGATGACTCTCCACACACCAGAAACTGTCTCAGAAACAATTATGTTACACTATGAGCTATGTCGCTCTCATATAGTCTGTCTAGCCACTCAGGTGTGAATAGGAGCCACTAATGAGCACCACAGAGAACTGTGATCATTCCTTGTGTGTTAGTAAGTGGTGATCATACCCTAGAATAAGCCCTTTTGGCTATCAGGAAACACACCACTGACTGGATATGATCACAGTCTACTAACAGGTGTAGGCAGCTAAACTATTGACCAACGGGCGGTACGTCTGGCTAAATTGTACTGCACCAAAACCTTTATACACTGCCCTATATTATATGGAATTGATAAACATCTTCTCAAATCCTAGCATGCACCCACATTGCAGCAACGGGATGCAGCCAACAAAGATGATACGAGCACAAATCAACATCCCATAGGCTGTCTAACACTGGTACTTGCAGCTATTTGCGCTAACAAATGGGAGGCATTTCTGGCTCCTAATACACCACACCAGAATACATGCACTCTGCCCTATGTCTACAAGGAGTTGATAAACATCGGTTCACACCCTGGTATGCACCCACATTACAGTGACGGATGCAACCAGTATTTTTGCTGTGAGCACGAATCAACATCCCAGGAAGGTTTCTAGCATAACAACCCCAATCTTGCTCTACACATTTCACCCTCACCGTGGATCGTCAGGAGCACACAGAGTCTGGGTTAAAGACAGGCATACATACATACATGCCCACCACCTCAAGTTCTGAGGTCGGCGGCAGCTGAACTAGAATGGCTGTACGCGGTCACTGCAGTGCTCAGGTTATGAGGAGGAAACCCCTCCCCTGGGATGGATCAAGCCCCTGGGTCAGCCAATAACACAAGAGCATGGCGCGGCTAACCACAGCTGAACTCCACCCAGCTGGCCACCCACTCAAGGGAGCGATTCCAACAGGAGTGTCAAAACACTCTCTTGTTTAACAAGGGTACCAATCAATGGTTTATATCAACGGCAGTACGGTAGAGTTGAATAAATATGCAAAGTAGATGGAAGCTGAGGAGGAGACTATCCACTGATAGATGGTGATCAAATGATGTGACATAACACTAAAACATATGCGACTGTGATGCAGGTAACACTAAACCATATGAGCGTATTCAGACATGATGCTGGAGTATATGCGTACAATCAGACAATGACAAAAATTAGCGCTAAGACATATGAGTGTGTTCAGACAGTGATGCAATATCACGCTGATGCACATGATGGCATACATTATGAGTGACGGGCTGGGGTCAAGTCCTGGGAAAAAAAGTGTGGGAACTCACCCAAGTGCCTCCGCATGATGTCACAGCGCGTGGCGTTCGCAAAGGGCAGAGGAGGTCGGCTGGAGCAAGTACTGTATTGTTTTCCCTATTAGACGCACTGGCCCATAAGACCCACCTAGGTTTTAGAGGGGGACAATAAGTAAAAAATATTTTTCATTACACCTCAGGCCAAACCCCCAATGTTAATCAGACCTCAGCTAACAGCCCCAATAAAATCCCCAATGTTAATAAGACCCCAATAAGACCTCAGATCAGACCCCAATATGAATGACCCCCAATCAGACCTCAGATAATAGCCCCATGCCTCATAGCAGCCCCCAGTAGCCTCATAGCAGCCCCCAGTGCCTCTCTATCAGCCCCCCTGTGCCTATCATCAGCCACACATACCTCTCATCGCCCCCCAGTACCTCTCATCAGCCCCCCTGCGCCTCTCATCAGCCCCCAGTACCTCTCATCAGCCCCCCAGTGCCTCTCATCAGACCCCAGTACCTCTCTATCAGCCCCCAGCAGATCTCATCAGCCCCCAGTGCCTCTCATCACCCCTCCAGTGCCTCTCATCAGCCCCCAGTACCTCTCATCAGCCCCCAGTGCCTCTCATCAGCCCCCCCAGTGCCTCTATATCAGCCCCCAGCAGATCTCATCAGCCCCCAGTGTCTCTACATTAGCCCCCAGTGCCTCTCATCAGCCCCCAGTACCTCTCATCAGCCCCCAGTACCTCTCATCAGCCCCCAGCAGATCTCATCAGCCCCCAGTGCCTCTATATTAGCCCCCAGTGCCTCTCATCAGCCCCCAGTGCCTCTAATCAGCCCCCAGTGCCTCTAATCTGCCCCTAGTGCCCCTAATCAGCCCCAGTGCCTCTAATCTGCCCCTAGTATCTCTAATCTGCCCCTAGTGCCTCTTATCAGCCCCCAGCAGATCTCATCAGCCCCCAGAGCGTCTTACCAGCCCCCAGGGCCCCATTCACTAGCGCCCAGTGCCCCATCCACCAGCCCCCAGTGCCCCATCCACCAGCCTCCAGTCAGTGCCTCTCCATTCAGCCCATAAAATATGAAAAAAAAAAAACACTTACCTCTCCTGCTCCTGGACGCTCCTCTTCTACTGCTGTCGGCTGTGAAGGCTGCGCACGGAGTGACGTCACAGAGCGACTCACTCCTGTGTGCAGCCTTCACAGCCGACAGCCGAGGACCAGGAAGCGCTTCCTGGTCCTTTCGCCCTGAAAGGGAACGGCGTTCCTGCCATCAAAAAAGTGCAGGAACGCCGTTCCCACGCGTTCCCCCTCGACTCGACCCCTGGTGACGGGGGATCATTGCTATTGGTACCGGCTACTTATCTCAGTAACAATGTGGAGGGAAAAACATAGATCATAGATCACAAACAATAGCAACAATGCACCTCCGAGTATAATATTATAGCTTTATTAACATGTAAGTAGTACAAAAAGTGTATCAGACATAGTTCTGCAGCAGTAGATATACCAGGGGAGAACAACCAATATGTCGAGACCACAGGGTCAGCACATAGCCGGCAGGGTTAACAGAGTAAAGCATACACTGTGTAGGGGAAGCAGGAGAAAGTGCAACCCCCACTCACAGGTCCCAGTCAGGGATGAGAATGAATAAACAGTGAAAAATAAAGTAAAAGTGATTGATACCGATATATGCTGGTCCTGTGGTCGCCTCCTCCCAACAACGTTTCACCAATAAATAGCTTTTTCCTTATCCCCGGAAGAAGTCATTTATTGGCGAAACGGCGTTGGGAGGAGGCAACTACAGGACCAGCATATATCGGTATCGATCACTTTTACTTTATTTTTCACTGTTTATTCATTCTCATCCCTGACAGGGACTTGTGAGTGGGGGTTGCACTTTGCCCTGTTCACCCTACACAGTGTATGCTTTACTCTGTTACCCCTACTGGCTATGTGATGACCCTGTGGTCTCTCCATATTGGTTATTCTCCCCTGGTGTATCTACTGCTGCGAAACTATGTCTTTACACTTTTTGTACTACTTATATGTAGAGTTGAGCGAACACTTGGATGTCCGGGTTCGAGAAGTTCGTCCGAACTTCACGAAAATGTTCGGGTTCAAGATCCGAACTCGACCCTGAACCCGAACCCCATTGAAGTCAATGGGGACCCGAACTTTTAGGCACTTAAATGGCTGTAAAATAGCCCTGGAAAGGGCTAGAGGGCTGCAAAAGGCAGCAACATGTAGGTAAATGCCCTGCAAACATATGTGGATAGGGAAATGACTTAAAATAAAATAAAATACAGAAAAATAATAAATAAACATTCTAAACTTAAGCCCAAGTGAGTGACAGTGGCTCCTGTCACCCAGCAGACAGAGGATGTGGCAGCAACGCCACCTCATCTGTCATTGTCACCAAGCATCTCCACCAAATCCCATGGAAGTGTTAAGCTATCAGCTGTCCATCTCCCAAACACTGGAGAGAAAAAGAAATAGAAAGTGGAAGTACCCCCCTACCCATGGCTCTGAATGCCCTTTTTCAAACTTCCTGGTCCTTTGAAATGCTGTCATTCTGTCTCATGGACAGTTTTAAAAACCTTATGGCGGTGGCTGCCCCACAGTACGTGAATCCCAGACGCCGCTACATTTGCAGGCGAGCCATCCCTTCCCTGCACAACCAAGTGGCGGACAAAATCAAGTGTGCACTGCGCAACGCTATCTGTGGCAACGTCCACATAACCAACAACACAGTGGGTAAATGTAGCTGCTGGCCCAGAGGCGGATGGCATTTTTGCGAATGTCCTTCCGCCCCCGAGGATTGCTGGGCATTTCTCTTTGTATCCTGTTACCTCCTCCTCCTACTTGGCTTCCTCCTCCTCTACCACCTCCTCATCCGCTCAGCGTAACACCTTCACCACCCACAGCAGCACAGCCAGGGGGAAATGACAGCAGGTTGTTTTAAAATTTGTGTTTGTGGGACAAACCCCGCACCGCACAGATGCTGTGGACAGGCATGGAACAACAGACCGATCATAGGTTGGTGCCACTGAGCCTCCAGCCCAGCCTGGTGTTGTGCTCTAATGGGTGAAATATACTAGCAGGTCTGGGCCTAGCCGATTTGACGCACATCCCCTGCCTGCCACATGTGCTGAATTTGGGGTGCAGAAATTCCTAAACAAATTCCTAATTCCTAAATTAAAATAAATTCAGTTAATCGAACACACACAACACCCCCACCGCCCCTTTCACTCAAACCATTAACAAACTATTTACAAATTTTCTTAAAAACATATTAAAATAACTATAATGCAGCTAAACTTGCTATATAAACAAATAAAACTATATACACGCCTTATCCTTAACTTAAGGCCAGCGACATCAAAGTGGCTCGAAGGGTGGGTTCCTGCAACAACATAGTCCCTGGCCTGGAACACAATTGTCCAGCCAGGGCACAGTTCTGGAGGATGAGGAGGATAAGTAGGATGAGGAGGAGTAGGAGGAATAGTGTTCTCAGCAGGGTGGCACCCAAGCCAGCTCACGGGAATCTGGGTCACCATCAGCACCTCAGAAGGGTGGGTTAGCATTGGCGAAATGTGGGAAAGCTTTGTCATCACGCCACAACAACCTGCACCACCAGCAGATCTGGAACGTCTTAGCAGGAGGCAGCATTTCAGCAACATTGTGGAAGAGTACACGTACTGACTGATGCCAGGGGCATAGCTACAGGGAAACATGGGAAGCTACTCTTTTGGGTCCCTGACCTAGAAAGGGCCCATCCAGGAGGAGGAGGAGGACTAAAAGACTTTGGCAGGGCCTCCTCAACAGTATTATACAATGAAATTATATACAGTGGGAATATAGACAGTGTAGAAAGCGGATGGAAAATAAACCCAAACAGCTTCACACCCTACACACTCAACATCCCCACGCCCCTTTCGCTCAAACCATTAACAAACTATTTACAAATTTACTTAAAAACATATAAAAATAACTATAAGGCAGCTAAACTAACCATATAAAGAAACAAAACTATATACACGCCTTATCCTTAACTTAAGGCCAACCAAATACAAGTGGCTCGGAGGGTGGGTATCTGCACCAACATAGGCCCTGGCCTGGAACACAATTGTCCAGCCAGGGCACAGTTCTAGAGGCTGAGGAAGAGGAGTAGGAAGAACGCTGAAGGATAAAGAGGACACAGACAATATACCTCTCTCAAAGAGGATAGCTTGTCCTCGCCTCTGGGCAGCCTGGCAGACATGAGCGACTACATGCTGCAGTGCCTGTGCAACGACCGCCCAGTTACTGCCACATTCTAACTTGTGCTGATTACTGGGTGGGCACCCTGCTGAATCTCCGTTACAAGGACAATGTGCCATCCTTAATTCCCCCACTGGAGTGTGATAGGCAGATGAGCCCACTAGTAGACACGCTGCTGATGTCATTCACACCTGACACCAGGGACTCAGTGGAAGCACAAGGTGAAGGCAGAGAAGGAGGAGGAAGAATTTGCCAATGCAGCTGGGTCACCACCAACACCTCAGAAGGCAGGGTTATCATGGGCAAAATGTGGAAAAGCTTTGTCATCATGCCACAACAACCTGCACCACCAGCAAATCTGGAACATCTTAGCAGGAGGCAGCATTTCAGCAACATGGTGGAACAGTACATGTACTGACTGATGGGTCTGCCTAGGGGAATAGCTACAGGGGAAGCAGGGGAAGCAACTTCTTTGGGGCCGTGACCTAGAAAGGGCCCATCCAGGAGGAGGAGGACTAAAGGACTTTGTCAGGGCCCCCTCTACAGTATTATACAATGAAATGATATACAGTGGCATTATAGACAGTGTAGAAAGCGAATGGAACAGCTGCTCGGCCTGGTCTGAGAGAGTGATCTTTAGTAGCCACAGGCATGGCGGCATGAAAGGAAGGGGTTTGCGCAAAAATTACTGGGGGAGGGGGCCCCATTCAAAAATTTGCTGTGGTGCCCAATCATTTCTAGCTACGCCACTGTGGCTGTCCCATTCAACTTCTGGGTCATCAAATTTGACACATGTCCTAAGGTTGCCCTTTACGCCATGGAGGTTCTGGCCTACCCTGCAGCCACTGTATTGTCTAAACGTGTGTTTAGCACGGCAGGGGGTGTTATCACAGACAACCGCAGCCGCCTGTCCGCAGACAATGTGGGCAAGCTTTCGTTTATTAAAAAGAACCAGGCATGGATCCCACAGGACTTGTTTGTACCTGATGCAGAATAGACATGTATACCGGCCTCACCCAACCATTGTTATACAACGGTGCACTTACACTTTGTTTTATTTTTTTTATTTTCCCAATGTTTTGGGGACTACACTAATTTATTTAAATAAATAAAAAATAATTAATGTTATTGGCGACTACCTTGGGCTTCACAGCCCAAAACGGCTTTATTTCATGCAAGAATGTAACCGCCAATTGTAAGTTCCCTGTCAGTTATGCAGTGAGGGGGTTTGTAACTGGCAATAATGGTAATATTTCACCCAACAATTTAAAATCTTTCCTTTGCCGGACAGTATTAAACTTGGCCAGCCGCAGCTGAAACCACTGATTTACGGTATTGCTATTTTAGCAATTGAATTTCACCTCAGAAAAAAAAATATCCTTTGCCGGACACTATTAAACTTGGCCAGCCACAGCAGGAACACCAGATTTAGAGGATTGCTATTCTGGCAATAGAATTTCACCCCAGAAAAAAATCTATCCTTTGCTGGACACTATTAAACTTGGCCAGCCACAGCTGAAACCAATGATTTAGTGGATTGCAAATTTGGCAATTGAATTTCACCGCAGAACAAAATCTATCCTTTGCCGGACACCATTAAACTTGGCCAGCCACTGCTGGGACACCAGATTTACGGGATTGCTATTTTGGCAATTGAATTTTACCTCAGAACAAAATCTATCCTTTGCTGGACACTATTAAACTTGGCCAGCCACAGCTGAAACCACTGATTTAGTAGATTGCTATTTCGCCAATTGAATTTCACCCTAGAACAAAATCTATCCTTTGCTGGACACTATTAAACTTGGCCATCCACAGCTGCAACCACTGATTTAGGGGATTGCTATTTTGACAATTGAATTTCACCCTACAACAAATTCTATCCTTTGCTGGACACTATTAAACTTGGAGAGCCACAGGTGAAACCAATGAATTAGGGGATTGCTATTTTGGCAATTGAATTTCACCCCAGAACAAAATCAATCCTTTGCCGGACACCATTAAACTTGGCCAGCCACTGCTGGGACACCAGATTTAGGGGATTGCTATTTTGGCAATTGAATTTAACCCCAGAACAAAATCTATCCTTTGCTGGACACTATTAAACTTGGCCAGCCACAGCTGGAACCACCAGATTTAGGAGATTGCTATTTTGGCAATTGAATTTCAACCCAGAACAAAATCTAGCCTTTGCCGGACACTATTAAACTTGGCTAGCCACATCTAAAAACCACTGATTTAGGGGATTGCTATTTGGCAATTGAATTTAACCCCAGAACAAAATCAATCCTTTGCCGGACACCATTAAACTTGGCCAGCCACTGCTGGGACACCAGATTTAGGGGATTGCTATTTTGGCAATTGAATTTAACCCCAGAACAAAATCTATCCTTTGCTGGACACTATTAAACTTGGCCAGCCACAGCTGAAACCACTGATTTAGTAGATTGCTATTTCGCTAATTGAATTTCACCCTAGAACAAAATCTATCCTTTGCTGGACACTATTAAACTTGGCCATCCACAGCTGCAACCACTGATTTAGGGGATTGCTATTTTGGCAATTGAATTTCACCCCAGAAGAAATCTATCCTTTGCTGGACACTACTAAACTTGGCCAGCCACAGCTGAAACCACTGATTTACAGTATTGCTATTTTAGCAATTGAATTTCACCCCAGAACAAAATCTATACTTTGCCGGACACTATTAAACTTGGCCAGCCACAGTTGGAACACCAGATTTAGGGGATTGCTATTTTCGCAATTGAATTCACCCCAGATCAAAATCTATCCTTTGCCTGACACTATTAAACTTGGCCATCCACAACTGAAACCACTGATTTAGGGGATTGCTATTTTGGCAATTGAATTTCACCCCAGAACAAAATCCATCCTTTGCCGGAAACTATTAAACTTGGCCAGCCACAGCTGGAACACCAGATTTAGGGGATTGCTTTTTTGGCAATTAAATTTCACCCCAGAACAAAATCTAGCCTTTGCCGGACACTATTAATCTTGGCCATCCACAGCTGCAACCACTGATTTAGGGGATTGCTATTTTGGCAATTGAATTTCACCCCTGATGAAATCTTTCCTTTGCTGGACACTACTAAACTTGGCCAGCCACAGCTGAAACCACTGATTTACAGTATTGCTATTTTGGCAATTGAATTTCACCCCAGAACAAAATCCATCCTTTGCCGGAAACTATTAAACTTGGCCAGCCACAGCTGGAACACCAGATTTAGGGGATTGCTTTTTGGCAATTGAATTTCACCCCAGAACAAAATCTAGCCTTTGCCGGACACTATTAAACTTGGCCAGCCACTGCTGAAAAACCAGATTTAGGGGATTGCTATTTTGGCAATTGAATTTAACCCCAGAACAAAATCAATCCTTTGCCGGACACCATTAAACTTGGCCAGCCACTGCTGGGACACCAGATTTAGGGGATTGCTATTTTGGCAATTGAATTTAACCCCAGAACAAAATCTATCCTTTGCTGGACACTATTAAACTTGGCCAGCCACAGCTGAAACCACTGATTTAGTAGATTGCTATTTCGGCAATTGAATTTCACCCTAGAACAAAATCTATCCTTTGCTGGACACTATTAAACTTGGCCAGCCACAGCTGCAACCACTAGATTTAGGGGATTGCTATTTTGGCAATTGGATTTCACCCCAGAACAAAATCATGTCCTTTGCTGGACACTATTAAACTTGGCCAGCCACAGCTGAAACCACTGATTTAGTGGATTGCTATTTTGGCAATTGAATTTCACCCCAGAACAAAATCTATCCTTTGCTGGACACTATTAAACTTGGCCATCCACAGCTGCAACCACTGATTTAGGGGATTGCTATTTTGGCAATTGAATTTCACCCCAGAGCAAAATCTGTCCTTTGCCGGACACTATTAAATTTAGCCAGCCACAGCTGAAACCACTGATTTATGGTATTGCTATTTTGGCAATTGAATTTTCACCCCAGAAGAAATCTATCCTTTGCTGGACACTACTAAACTTGGCCAGCCACAGCTGAAACCACTGATTTACAGTATTGCTATTTTGGCAATTGAATTTCACCCCAGAACAAAATCTATACTTTGCTGGACACTATTAAACTTGGCAGCCACAGTTGGAACACCAGATTTAGGGGATTGCTATTTTGGCAATTGAATTCACCCCAGATCAAAATCTATCCTTTGCCTGACACTATTAAACTTGGCCAGCCACAACTGAAACCAATGATTTAGGGGATTGCTATTTTGGCAATTGAATTTCAACCCAGAACAAAATCCATCCTTTGCCGGAAACTATTAAAATTGGCCAGCCACAGCTGGAACACCAGATTTAGGGGATTGCTTTTTTGGCAATTGAATTTCACCCCAGAACAAAATCTAGCCTTTGCCAGACACTATTAAACTTGGCTAGCCACATCTAAAAACCACTGATTTAGGGGATTGCTATTTTGGCAATTGAATTTAACCCCAGAACAAAATCAATACTTTGCCGGACACCATTAAACTTGGCCAGCCACTGCTGGGACACCAGATTTAGGGGATTGCTATTTTGGCAATTGAATTTAACCCCAGAACAAAGTCTATATTTTGCTGGACACTATTAAACTTGGCCAGCCACAGCTGAAACCACTGATTTAGTAGATTGCTATTTCGCCAATTGAATTTCAACCTAGAACAAAATCTATCCTTTGCTGGACCCTATTAAACTTGGCCATCCACAGCTGCAACCACTGATTTAGGGGATTGCTATTTTGGCAATTGGATTTCACCCCAGAACAAAATATGTCCTTTGCCGGACACTATTAAATTTAGCCAGCCACAGCTGAAACCACTGATTAATGGTATTGCTATTTTGGCAATAAAATTTCACCCCAGAACAAAATCTCTCCTTTGCCGGACACTATTAAACTTGGCCATCCACAGCTGCAACCACTGATTTAGGGGATTGCTATTTTGGCAATTGAATTTCACACCAGAAGAAATCTATCCTTTGCTGGACACTACTAAACTTGGCCAGCCACAGCTGAAACCACTGAGTTACGGTATTGCTATTTTGGCAATTGAATTTCACCCCAGAACAAAATCTATCCTTTGCCGGACACTATTAAACTTGGTCAGCCACAACTGAAACCACTGATTTAGGGGATTGCTATTTTGGCAATTTAATTTCACCCCATAACAAAATCTATCCTTTGCCGGAAACTATTAAACTTGGCCAGACACAGCTGGAACACCAGATTTAGGGGATTGCTATTTTGGCAATTGAATTTCACCCCAGATCAAAATCTATCCTTTGCCTGACACTATTAAACTTGGTCAGCCACAACTGAAACCACTGATTTAGGGGATTGCTATTTTGGCAATTTAATTTCACCCCATAACAAAATCTATCCTTTGCCGGAAACTATTAAACTTGGCCAGACACAGCTGGAACACCAGATTTAGGGGATTGCTTTTTGGCAATTGAATTTCACCCCAGAACAAAATCTATCCTTTGCCGGACACTATTAAACTTGGCCAGCCACAGCTAAAACCACTCATTTAGGGGATTGCTATTTTGGCAATTGGATTTCAGCCCAGAACAAAATACAATTCTTTGCCGGACACCATTAAACTTGGCCAGCCACAGCTGAAACCACTGATTTAGTTGATTGCTATTTCGCCAATTGAATTTCACCCTAGAACAAAATCTATCCTTTGCTGGACACTATTAAACTTGGCCAGCCACAGCTGGAACACCAGATTTAGGGGATTGCTTTTTTGGCAATTGAATTTCAACCCAGAACAAAATCTAGCCTTTGCCGGACACTATTAAACTTGGCTAGCCACATCTAAAAACCACTGATTTAGGGGATTGCTATTTTGGCAATTGAATTTAACCCCAGAACAAAATCAATCCTTTGCCGGACACCATTAAACTTGGCCAGCCACTGCTGGGACACCAGATTTAGGGGATTGCTATTTTGGCAATTGAATTTCACCCTAGAACAAAATCTATCCTTTGCTGGACACTATTAAACTTGGCCATCCACAGCTGCAACCACTGATTTAGGGGATTGCTATTTTGGCAATTGGATTTCACCCCAGAACAAAATATGTCCTTTGCCGGACACTATTAAATTTAGCCAGCCACAGCTGAAACCACTGATTTATGGTATTGCTATTTTGGCAATTAATTTTCACCCCAGAGCAAAATCTCTCCTTTGCTGGACACTATTAAACTTGGCCATCCACAGCTGCAACCACTGATTTAGGGGATTGCTATTTTGGCAATTGAATTTCACCCCAGAAGAAATCTATCCTTTGCTGGACACTACTAAACTTGGCCAGCCACAGCTGAAACCACTGATTTACAGTATTGCTATTTTGGCAATTGAATTTCACCCCAGAACAAAATCTATACTTTGCTGGACACTATTAAACTTGGCAGCCACAGTTGGAACACCAGATTTAGGGGATTGCTATTTTGGCAATTGAATTCACCCCAGATCAAAATCTATCCATTGCCTGACACTATTAAACTTGGCCAGCCACAACTGAAACCAATGATTTAGGGGATTGCTATTTTGGCAATTGAATTTCAACCCAGAACAAAATCCATCCTTTGCCGGAAACTATTAAAATTGGCCAGCCACAGCTGGAACACCAGATTTAGGGGATTGCTTTTTTGGCAATTGAATTTCACCCCAGAACAAAATCTAGCCTTTGCCAGACACTATTAAACTTGGCTAGCCACATCTAAAAACCACTGATTTAGGGGATTGCTATTTTGGCAATTGAATTTAACCCCAGAACAAAATCTATACTTTGCCGGACACCATTAAACTTGGCCAGCCACTGCTGGGACACCAGATTTAGGGGATTGCTATTTTGGCAATTGAATTTAACCCCAGAACAAAATCTATATTTTGCTGGACACGATTAAACTTGGCCAGGCACAGCTGAAACCATTGATTTAGTAGATTGCTATTTCGCCAATTGAATTTCAACCTAGAACAAAATCTATCCTTTGCTGGACCCTATTAAACTTGGCCATCCACAGCTGCAACCACTGATTTAGGGGATTGCTATTTTGGCAATTGGATTTCACCCCAGAACAAAATATGTCCTTTGCCGGACACTATTAAATTTAGCCAGCCACAGCTGAAACCACTGATTAATGGTATTGCTATTTTGGCAATAAAATTTCACCCCAGAACAAAATCTCTCCTTTGCCGGACACTATTAAACTTGGCCATCCACAGCTGCAACCACTGATTTAGGGGATTGCTATTTTGGCAATTGAATTTCACACCAGAAGAAATCTATCCTTTGCTGGACACTACTAAACTTGGCCAGCCACAGCTGAAACCACTGAGTTACGGTATTGCTATTTTGGCAATTGAATTTCACCCCAGAACAAAATCTATCCTTTGCCGGACACTATTAAACTTGGTCAGCCACAACTGAAACCACTGATTTAGGGGATAGCTATTTTGGCAATTTAATTTCACCCCATAACAAAATCTATCCTTTGCCGGAAACTATTAAACTTGGCCAGACACAGCTGGAACACCAGATTTAGGGGATTGCTATTTTGGCAATTGAATTTCACCCCAGATCAAAATCTATCCTTTGCCTGACACTATTAAACTTGGTCAGCCACAACTGAAACCACTGATTTAGGGGATTGCTATTTTGGCAATTTAATTTCACCCCATAACAAAATCTATCCTTTGCCGGAAACTATTAAACTTGGCCAGACACAGCTGGAACACCAGATTTAGGGGATTGCTTTTTGGCAATTGAATTTCACCCCAGAACAAAATCTATCCTTTGCCGGACACTATTAAACTTGGCCAGCCACAGCTAAAACCACTCATTTAGGGGATTGCTATTTTGGCAATTGGATTTCAGCCCAGAACAAAATACAATTCTTTGCCGGACACCATTAAACTTGGCCAGCCACAGCTGAAACCACTGATTTAGTTGATTGCTATTTCGCCAATTGAATTTCACCCTAGAACAAAATCTATCCTTTGCTGGACACTATTAAACTTGGCCAGCCACAGCTGGAACACCAGATTTAGGGGATTGCTTTTTTGGCAATTGAATTTCAACCCAGAACAAAATCTAGCCTTTGCCGGACACTATTAAACTTGGCTAGCCACATCTAAAAACCACTGATTTAGGGGATTGCTATTTTGGCAATTGAATTTAACCCCAGAACAAAATCAATCCTTTGCCGGACACCATTAAACTTGGCCAGCCACTGCTGGGACACCAGATTTAGGGGATTGCTATTTTGGCAATTGAATTTAACCCCAGAACAAAATCTATCCTTTGCTGGACACTATTAAACTTGGCCAGCCACAGCTGAAACCACTGATTTAGTAGATTGCTATTTCGCCAATTGAATTTCACCCTAGAACAAAATCTATCCTTTGCTGGACACTATTAAACTTGGCCATCCACAGCTGCAACCACTGATTTAGGGGATTGCTATTTTGGCAATTGGATTTCACCCCAGAACAAAATATGTCCTTTGCCGGACACTATTAAATTTAGCCAGCCACAGCTGAAACCACTGATTTATGGTATTGCTATTTTGGCAATTAATTTTCACCCCAGAGCAAAATCTCTCCTTTGCCGGACACTATTAAACTTGGCCATCCACAGCTGCAACCACTGATTTAGGGGATTGCTATTTTGGCAATTGAATTTCACCCTACAACAAATTCTATCCTTTGCTGGACACTACTAAACTTGGCCAGCCACAGCTGAAACCACTGATTTACAGTATTGCTATTTTGGCAATTGAATTTCACCCCAGAACAAAATCTATCCTTTGCTGGACACTATTAAACTTGGTCAGCCACAGCTGGAACCACCAGATTTAGGGGATTGCTATTTTGGCAATTGAATTTCACCCCAGATCAAAATCTATCCTTTGCCGGACACTATTAAACTTGGCCAGCCACAGCTGAAACCAATGATTTAGGGGATTGCTATTTTGGCAATTGAATTTCACCCCAGAACAAAATCCATCCTTTGCCGGACACTATTAAACTTGGCCAGCCACAGCTGGAACACCAGATTTAGGGGATTGCTATTTTGGCAATTGAATTTCACCCCAGAACAAAATCTATCCTTTGCCAGACACTATTAAACTTGGCCAGCCACAGCTGAAAACCACTGATTTAGGGGATTGCTATTTTGGCAATTGAATTTCACCCCAGAACAAAATCTATCCTTTGCCGGACACTATTAAACTTGGCCAGCCACAGCTGAAACCACTGATTTAGGGGATTGCTATTTTGGCAATTGGATTTCAGCCCCAGAACAAAATACTATATCTTTGCCGGACACCATTAAACTTGGCCAGCCACAGCTGAAACCACTGATTTAGTTGATTGCTATTTCGCCAATTGAATTTCACCCTAGAACAAAATCTATCCTTTGCTGGACACTATTAAACTTGGCCAGCCACAGCTGGAACCACTAGATTTAGGGGATTGCTATTTTGGCAATTGAATTTCACCCCAGAACAAAATCTATCCTTTGCCGGACACTATTAAACTTGGCCAGCCACAGCTGAAACCACTGATTTAGTGGTATTGCTATTTTGGCAATTGAATTTCACCCCAGAACAAAATCTATCCTTTGCCGGACACTATTAAACTTGGCCAGCCACAGCTGCAACCACTAGATTTAGGGGATTGCTATTTTGGCAATTGAATTTCACCCCAGAACAAAATCTATCCTTTGCTGGACACTATTAAACTTGGCCAGCCACAGCTGAAACCACTGATTTATGGTATTGCTATTTTGGCAATTGAATTTCACCCCAGAACAAAATCTATCCTTTGCCGGACACTATTAAACTTGGCCAGCCACAGCTGAAACCACTGATTTAGGGATTGCTATTTTGGCAATTGAATTTCACCCCAGAACAAAATCTATCCTTTGCCGGACACTATTAAACTTGGCCAGCCACAGCTGGGACACCAGATTTAGGGGATTGCTATTTTGGCAATTGAATTTCACCCCAGAACAAAATCTATCCTTTGCTGGACACTATTAAACTTGGCCAGCCACAGCTGAAACCACTGATTTAGTAGATTGCTATTTCGCCAATTGAATTTCACCCTAGAACAAAATATATCCTTTGCTGGACACTATTAAACTTGGCCAGCCACAGCTGCAACCACTAATTTAGGGGATTGCTATTTTGGCAATTGAAGGTCATCCCAGAACAAAATATGTCCTTTGCCGGACACTATTAAACTTAGCCAGCCACAGCTGAAACTACTGATTTATGGTATTGCTATTTTGGAAATTAAATTTAACCCCAGAACAAAATCTCTCCTTTGCCAGACACTTTTAAACTTGGCCATCCACAGCTGCAACCACTGATTTAGGGGATTGCTATTTTGGCAATTGAATTTCACCCCAGAAGAAATCTATCCTTTACTGGACACTAGAGATGAGCATACACCTGGAAGTTCGGGTTCGGGAAGTTCGGCGAACTTCCCGAAAATGTTCGGGTTCGGGATCCGAAATCGACCCGAACTTTATTCCGAACCCCATTGAAGTCAATGGGGAGCCGAACTTTTAGGCACTAAAAAGGCTGTAAAATCGTCCAGGAACGGGCTAGAGGGCTGCCAAAGGCAGCAAAATGTAGGTAAATCCCCTGCAAACATATGTGGATAGGGAAATTAATTAAAATAAAATAAATAAAATTTAACCAATATCAATTGGAGAGAGGTCCCACTGCAAGGAATCATGCGTCATATCATCCACCACCGGAGAAGGCCACTCTCAGTTATTTCGGCCCAGCACCCAGACAGAGGAGAGAGGTCCCACAGCAAGGAATCATGCGTCATATCAACCACCACCGGAGAAGGCCACTCTCAGTTATTTCGGCCCAGCACCCAGACAGAGGAGAGAGTCCCACAGCAAGGAATCATGCGCCATATCAACCACCACCGGAGAAGGCCACTCTCATATATTTCGGCCCAGCACCCAGACAGAGGAGAGAGGTCCCACAGCAAGGAATCATGCGTCATATAACCCACCACCGGAGAATGCCACTTTCAGTTATTTCGGCCAGCAACCAGACCGAGGAGAGAGGTCTCACAGAATGGAATGATGGGTCATATCACCCACCACTGGAGAAGACCACTTTCAGTTACTTCGGCCCAGCACCTAGACCGAGGATACAGGTCCCACAGCAAGGAATCATGCGTCATATCACCCACCACTGGAGAAGGCCACTTTCAGTTATTTCGGCCCAGCACCCAGGACCGAGGATACAGGTTCCACAGCAAGGAATCATGCGTCATATCACCCACCACTGGAGAAGGCCACTTTCAGTTATTTCGGCCCAGCACCCAGACAGAGGATACAGGTCCCACAGCAAGGAATCATGCGTCATATCACCCACCACTGGAGAAGGCCACTTTCAGTTATTTCGGCCCAAGCACCCAGACAGAGGAGAGAGGTCCCACAGCAAGGAATCATGCGTCATATCACCCACCACTGGAGAAGGCCACTTTTCAGTTATTTAGGCCCCAGCACCCAGACAGAGGAGAGAGGTCCCACAGCAAGGGAATCATGCGTCATATCACCCACCACTGGAGAAGGCCACTTTCAGTTATTTCGGCCCCAGCACCCAGACAGAGGAGAGAGGTCCCACAGCAAGGAATCATGCGTCATATCACCCACCACTGGAGAAGGCCACTTTCAGTTATTTCAGGCCCAGCACCCAGACAGAGGAGAGAGGTCCCACAGCAAGGAATCATGCGTCATATCACCCACCACTGGAGAAGGCCACTTTCAGTTATTTAGCCCCAGCACCCAGACAGAGGAGAGAGGTCCCACAGCAAGGAATCATGCGTCATATCACCCACCACTGGAGAAGGCCACTTTCAGTTATTTAGGCCCCAGCACCCAGACAGAGGAGAGAGGTCCCACAGCAAGGAATCATGCGTCATATCACCCACCACTGAGAAGGCCACTTTCAGTTATTTAGGCCCAGCACCCAGACAGAGGAGAGAGGTCCCACAGCAAGGAATCATGCGTCATATCACCCACCACTGAGAAGGCCACTTTCAGTTATTTAGGCCCAGCACCCAGACAGAGGAGAGAGGTCCCACAGCAAGGAATCATGCGTCATATCACCCACCACTGAGAAGGCCACTTTCAGTTATTTCGGCCCAGCACCCAGACAGAGGAGAGAGGTCCCACAGCAAGGAATCATGCGTCATATCACCCACCACTGGAGAAGGCCACTTTCAGTTATTTAGCCCCAGCACCCAGACAGAGGAGACAGGTCCCACAGCAAGGAATCATGCGTCATATCACCCACCACTGGAGAAGGCCACTTTCAGTTATTTCGGCCCAAGCACCCAGACAGAGGAGAGAGGTCCCACAGCAAGGAATCATGCGTCATATCACCCACCACTGGAGAAGGCCACTTTCAGTTATTTAGGCCCCAGCACCCAGACAGAGAGAGAGGTCCCACAGCAAGGAATCATGCGTCATATCAACCACCACTGGAGAAGGCCACTCTCAGTTATTTCGACCCAGCACCCAGACAGAGGGAGAGGTCCCACAGCAAGGATATCATGCGTCATATCACCCACCACTGGAGAAGGCCACTCTCAGTTATTTCTGACCCAGCACCCAGACAGAGGAGAGAGGTCCCACAGCAAGGAATCATGCGTCATATCAACCACCACTGGAGAAGGCCACTTTCAGTTATTTCGGCCCCAGCACCCAGACAGAGGAGAGAGGTCCCACAGCAAGGAATCATGCGTCATATCACCCACCACAGGAGAAGGACACTTTCAGTTATTTAGGCCCAGCACCCAGACAGAGGAGAGAAGTCCCACAGCAAGGAATCATGCGTCATATCACCCACCACTGGAGAAGGCCACTTTCAGTTATTTCGGCCAGCACCCAGACTGAGGAGAGAGGTCACACAGCAAGTAATCATGCGTCATATCACCCACCACTGGAGAAGGCCATTTTAAGTTATTTATGCACCAGCACCCAGACAGAAGAGAGAGGTCCAAAAGCAAGCAATCATGCGTCATATCACCCACCACTGGAGAAGGCCACTTTCAGTTATTTCGGCCCCAGCACCCAGACAGAGGAGAGAGGTCCCACAGCAAGGAATTATGCGTCATATCACACACCATTGGAGAAGGCCACTTTCAGTTATTTTAGCCCCAGAACCCAGACAGAGGAGATAGGTTCCACAGCAAGGAATAAGGCGTTATATCACCCACCACTCGAGAAGGCCACTTTCAACTATTTCAGCCCAAGCACCCAGACAGACAAGATTCTGTCTATTCTGCACAATGGAGGGACAGGTCCTGTGGGATCCATGCCTGGTTCACTTTTATGAACGTCAGCTTGTCCACGTTGGCTGTGGAAAGGCGGCTGCGTTTGTCAGTAATGACGCCCCCTGCCGTGCTGAATAAACGTTCAGACAAAACGCTGGGTCTCCACGTGGACATTTTGGAGACCCAGAAGTTGAATGGGGCCGAACCATCAGTCAGTACGTGGAGGGGTGTGCAGACGTACTGTTCAACCATGTTAGTGAAATGCTGCCTTCTGCTAACACGTTCCGTATCAGGTGGTGGTGCAGTTAGCTGTGGCATGGAGACAAAACTTTTCCACATTTCTGCCATGCTTACCCTGCCCTCAGAGGAGCTGGCCGTGACACAGCTGCATTGGCGACCTCCTGCTCCTCCTCTGCCTTCGCCTTGGGCTTCCACCTGTTCCCCTGTGACATTTGAGAATGCTCTCAGGAGCGCCTCTACCAGCGTGCGCTTGTACTCGCGCATCTTCCTATCACGCTCCAGTGCAGGAAGTAAGGTGGGCACATTGTCTTTGTACCAGGGATCCAGCAGGGTGGCAACCCAGTAGTCCGCACACGTTAAAATGTGGGCAACTCTGCTGTCGTTGCGCAGGCACTGCAGCATGTAGTCGCTCATGTGTGCCAGGCTCACCAGAGGTAAGGACAAGCTGTCCTCTGTGGGAGGCGTATCGTCATCGTCCTCCGTATCTCCCCAGCCACGCACCAGTGATGGGCCTGAGCTGTGTCAGGTGCCACCCCGCTGTGAACCTGCTTCATCCTCATCCTCCTCCACCTCCTCCTCATCCTCCTCGTCCTCCAGTAGTGGGCCCTGGCTGGCCACATTTGTACCTGGCCTCTGCTGTTGCAAAAAACCTCCATCTGAGCCACTTCTACCAGACTGGCCTGAAAGTGCTAAAAATGACCCTCATCCTCCACCTCCTCCTCCTCCTGGGCCACCTCCCCTTCCATCATCGCCCTAAGCGTTTTCTCAAGGAGACATAGAAGTGGTATTGTAATGCTGATAACTGTGTCATCGCCACTGGCCATGTTGGTGGAGTACTCGAAACAGCGCAACAGGGCACACAAGTCTTGCATGGAGGCCCAATCATTGGTGGTGAAGTGGTGCTGTTCCGCAGTGCGACTGACGAGTGCGTGCTGCAGCTGAAACTGCACTATGGCCTGCTGCTGCTCGCACAGTCTCTCCAGCATGTGCAAGGTGGAGTTCCACCTGGTGGGCACGTCGCATATGAGGCAGTGAGCGGGAAGGCCGAAGTTCCACTGTAGCGCAGACAGGCGAGCAGCGGCAGGATGTGAACGCCGGAAGCGCGCACAGACGGCCCTCACTTTATGCAGCAGCTCTGACATGTCGGGGTAGTTGTGAATGAACTTCTGCACCACCAAATTCAGCACATGCGCCAGGCAAGGGATGTGAGTCAAACCGGCTAGTCCCAGATCTGCGACGAGATTTCGCCCATTATCGCACACCACCAGGCTGGGCTTGAGGCCCACCGGCAGAAACCACTAGTCGGTCTGTTGTTCAATACAACTCCTGCGCGGTGTGGGGCCTGTCCCCCAAACATATGAGTTTCAGAATGGCCTGCTGACGTTTACCCTGGGCTGTGCTGAAGTTGGTGGTGAAGGTGTGTGGCTGACTGGATGAGCTGTTGGAAGCAGAGGAGGAGGAAGCCGAGTAGGAGTAGGAGGCTACAGGAGGCAAAGTATAATGCCCTGCGATCTTTGGCGGCGGAAGGACGTGCGCCAAGGAACTCTCCGCCTGCGGCCCAGCCGCCACTACATTTACCCAGTGTGCAGTTAGGGAGATATAGCGTCCCTGGCCGTGCTTACTGGTCCACGTATCTGTGGTTAGGTGGACCTTGCCACAGATGGCGTTGCGCAGTGCACACTTGATTTTATTGGATACTTGGTTGTGCAGGGAAGGCACGGCTGTCTTGGAGAAGTAGTGGCGGCTGGGAACAACATAGTGTTGGACAGCCATGGACATCAGCTGTTTGAAGCTGTCTGTGTCCACCAGCCTGAATGACAGCATTTCAAAGGCTAGTAGTTTAGAAATGCTGGCATTCAGGCCCAGGGCTCGAGGGTGGCTAGGTGGGAATTTATGCTTTCTCTCCAAGGTTTGTGAGATGGAGAGCTGAACGCTGCCATGTGACAAGGTGGAGATGCTTGGTGACTCAGGTGGTGTTGTCAGTGGCACATCCTCTGTTTGGTGGGCGGCAGGTGCCAACATTCCTCCCGAGGCAGAGGAAGAGGCCGAGGCAGCAGCAGAAGAGGGAGCAGGGGGAGCCAGAGTGAGTTCCATGCTTTTATGGTGTTTACTCCACTGCAGTTCATGCTTTGCATGTAGATGCCTGGTCATGCAGGTTGTGCTAAGGTTCAGAACGTTAATGCCTCGCTTCAGGATCTGATGGCACAGCGTGCAAACCACTCGGGTCTTGTCGCCAGCACATTGTTTAAAGAAGTGCCATGCCAGGGAACTCCTTGAAGCTGCCTTTGGGGTGCTCGGTCCCTGGTGGCGGTGGCCAGTAGCAGGCGAACTCTCTTGGCGGCGGCTGGTCTGCTTTTGCCCCTGCTCCCTCTTTTGCTACGCTGTTGGCTCGGTCTCACCACTGCCTCTTCCTCTGAACTATGAAAGTCAGTGGCACGACCTTCATTCTATGTGGGGTCTAGGACCTCATCGTCCCCTGCATCGTCTTCCACACAGTCTTCCTCCCTGACCTCCTGTTCGGTCTGCACACTGCAGAAAGACGCAGCAGTTGGCACCTGTGTTTCATCATCATCAGAGACGTGCGGACTCCGATGAGGTGGTATTCCCATGTCCTCATCATTAGGAAACATCAGTGGTTGTGCATCAGTGCATTCTATGTCTTCCACCACTGGGGAAGGGCTAGGTGGATTTCCTTGGGAATCCCTGCCAACAGAGTCTTCAAACAGCATAAGAGACTGCTGCATAACTTGAGGCTCTGACAGTTTCCCTTATATGCATGGGGGTGATGTGACAGACTGATGGGCTTGGTTTTCAGGTGTCACCTGTGCGCTTTCAGCAGAAGACTGGGTGGGAGATAATGTTGTGAACATGCTGGATCCACTGTCGGCCACCCAATTGACTAGCGCCTGTACCCGCTCAGGCCTTACCATCCTTAGAACGGCATTGGGCCCCAACAAATATTGCTGTAAATTCTGGCGGGTACTGGAACCTGAGGTAGTTGGTTCACTAGGACGTGTGGCTGTGGCAGAATGGCCACGTCCTCTCCCAGCACCAGAGGGTACACTAACACTACCACGACCGCGTCCGCGTCCCTTACTAGATGTTTTCCTCATTGTTACCGTTCACCAAGCACCACAATAAGGAAAAAAATATTTGGCCCAATGTATTGATTTCAAATTCAGGCCATTTTTTACAGGCACCTAACACTATCTGCCTATTTGTTTATGTAGCGTTTTACACTAATCCAGGCACAGCAGTAACCACTGATTTAGGGGAATATCTATTTTAGGGCTAGTATTTAGGCCCTGGATGAAAGGTATCCTTTTATGGACAGATTTACAATTGGCCTGCAACAGCTGGGACACCAGATTCAGGGTATTGCTATTTTGGCAAATTAATTTCACCCCAGAACAAAATATATGGTTTGGTGGACACTATGAAACCTGGTCTGCAACAGCTGGGACACCAGATTCAGGGTATTGCTATTTTGGCAAGTGAATTACACCCCAGAACAAAATATATGTTTTGGCGGACACTATTATATTTTGCCAGCCACAGCTGAAACCACTGATTTATGGTATTGCTATTTTGGCAATTGAATTTCACCCCAGAACAAAATATATGTTTTGGCGTACACTATTATATTTTGCCAGCCAGAGCTGAAACCACTGATTTATGGATTTGCTATTTTGGCAATTGAATTTCACCCCAGAACAAAATATATGTTTTAGCGGACACTATTCTATTTTGCCAGCCACAGCTGAAACCACTGATTTATGGTATTGCTATTTTGGCAATTGAATTTCACCCCAGAACAAAATATATGTTTTGGCGGACACTATGAAACCTGGCCTGCAACAGCTGGGACACCAGATTCAGGGTATTGCTATTTTAGCAAATTAATTTCACCCCAGAAAAAAATATATGTTTTGGCGGACACTATGAAACGTGGCCTGCAACAGCTGGGACACCAGATTCAGGGTATTGCTATTTTGGCAAATTAATTTCACCCCAGAACAAAATATATGTTTTGGCGGACACTATGAAACCTGGCCTGCAACAGCTGGGACACCAGATTCAGGGTATTGCTCTTTTGGCAAGTGAATTACACCTCAGAACAAAATATATGTTTTGGCGGACACTATTATATTTTGCCAGCCACAGCTGAAACCACTGATTTATGGTATTGCTATTTTGGCAATTGAATTTCACCCCAGAACAAAATATATCTTTTGGTGGACACTATTATATTTTGCCAGCCACAGCTGAAACCACTGATTTATGGTATTGCTATTTTGGCAATTGAATTTCAGCCCAGAACAAAATATATGTTTTGACGGACACTATTATATTTTGCCAGCCACAGCTGAAACCACTGATTTATGGTATTGCTATTTTGGCAATTGAATTTCACCCCAGAACAAAATATATGTTTTGGCGGACAATATTCTATTTTGCCAGCCACAGCTGAAACCACTGATTTATGGTATTGCTATTTTGGCAATTGAATTTCACCTCAGAACAAAATATATGTTTTGGCGGACACTATGAAAGCTGGCCTGCAACAGCTGGTACACCAGATTCAGGGTATTGCTATTTTGGCAGATTAATTTCACCCCAGAACAAAATATATGTTTTGGCGGACACTATGAAACGTGGCCTGCAACAGCTGGGACGCCAGATTCAGGATATTGCTATTTTGGCAAATTAATTTCACCCCAGAACAAAATATATGTTTTGGCGGACACTATGAAACCTGGCCTGCAACAGCTGGGACACCAGATTCAGGGTATTGCTATTTTGGCAAGTGAATTACACCTCAGAACAAAATATATGTTTTGGCGGACACTATTATATTTTGCCAGCCACAGCTGAAACCACTGATTTATGGTATTGGTATTTTGGCAATTGAATTTCAACCCAGAACAAAATATATCTTTTGGTGGACACTATTATATTTTGCCAGCCACAGCTGAAACCACTGATTTATGGTATTGCTATTTTGGCAATTGAATTTCACCACAGAACAAAATATATGTTTTGACGGACACTATGAAACCTGGCCTGCAACAGCTGGGACACCAGATTCAGGGTATTGCTATTTTGGCAATTGAATTTCACCCCAGAACAAAATATATGTTTTGGCGGACACTATTATATTTTGCCAGCCACAGCTGAAACCACTGATTTATGGTATTGCTATTTTGGCAATTGAATTTCACCCCAGAACAAAGTATATGTTTTGGCGGACAATATTCTATTTTGCCAGCCACAGCTGAAACCACTGATTTATGGTATTGCTATTTTGGCAATTGAATTTCACCTCAGAACAAAATATATGTTTTGGCGGACACTATGAAAGCTGGCCTGCAACAGCTGGAACACCAGATTCAGGGTATTGCTATTTTGGCAGATTAATTTCACCCCAGAACAAAATATATGTTTTGGCGGACACTATGAAACCTGGCCTGCAACAGCTGGGACACCAGATTCAGGGTATTGCTATTTTGGCAAGTGAATTTCTCCCCAGAACAAAATATATGTTTTGGCGGACACTATTATATTTTGCCAGCCACAGCTGAAACCACTGATTTATGGTATTGCTATTTTGGCAATTGAATTTCACCCCAGAACAAAATATATGTTTTGGCGGACACTATTATATTTTGCCAGCCACAGCTGAAACCACTGATTTATTGTATTGCTATTTTGGCAATTGAATTTCACCCCAGAACAAAATATATGTTTTGGCGGACACTATTATATTTTGCCAGCCACAGCTGAAACCACTGATTTATGGTATTGCTATTTTGGCAATTGAATTTCACCCCAGAACAAAATATATGTTTTGGCGGACACTATTATATTTTGCCAGCCACAGCTGAAACCACTGATTTATGGTATTGCTATTTTGGCAATTGAATTTCACCCCAGAACAAAATATATGTTTTAGTGGACACTATTAAATTTTGCCAGCCACAGCTGAAACCACTGATTTATGGTATTGCTATTTTGGCAATTGAATTTCACCCCAGAACAAAATATATGTTTTGGCGGACACTATTATATTTTGCCAGCCACAGCTGAAACCACGGATTTATGGTATTGCTATTTTGGCAATTGAATTTCACGCCAGAACAAAATATATGTTTTGGCGGACACTATTATATTTTGCCAGCCACAGCTGAAACCACTGATTTATGGTATTGCTATTTTGGCAATTGATTTTCACCCCAGAACAAAATATATTTTTTGGTGGACGCTATGAAACCTGGCCTGCAACAGCTGGGACACCAGATTCAGGGTATTGCTAGTTTGGCAATTGAGGTACACCCCATAATAAAATATATGTTTTGGCGGACACTATTATATTTTGCCAGCCACAGCTGAAACCACTGATTTATGGTATTGCTATTTTGGCAATTGAATTTCACCACAGAAAATAATATATCTTTTGCCAGACAGCAGACAGTATTATACTTGTCTAGCCAAAGCTGGAACACCAGATTTAGGGGATTGGTATTTGGGCAATTGTATTGAACCCCTTAATAAAATATAGAAATTGCTATCCTGAGTTTCTAGGGGTGACAATTAGCACAGCCAAGCCCCTTATGTAGGATATAGCAAAAAACAACTAGTATTGATGGATTGATGGACTTGGTGGCAGCTTCTTCTGGTGCACCACAAGTCACAAAATGGCCGCCGATCAACCCAGAAAATATGTGACAGAAAAACGCTCTGTGCAGCCTAAAAACCAGGGAGCAAGTAACTAGCAGAAGTTCAATCATTCACAGCTGTAGATCGATCCGTTCATTAGGTGCTGTTGCTGACTTTACCCTGCCTAATCTCGCCCTGACAGAAGCTGCGTCCTCTCCCTACACTAATCAGAGCAGTGTGACGTGCGGCGCTACGTGACTCCAGCTTAAATAGAGGCTGGGTCACATGCTGCACTTGGCCAATCAAAGCCATGCCATTATTAGGCATGGCTGTGATGGGCTCTTAGGGCAAGAAGTAAAACGCTAGTTGATTGGCTGCTTTGCAGCCCTTCAGAAAGCGGGAAGAAATAGACGAACATCGGACCCGAACCCGAACTTTTTTGAAAATGTCCGATATCGGGTCCGGTCCCGGACACCCCAAAATTCGGTACGAACCCGAACGATGCTCGAACTGTTCGCTCAACACTAATAAAAACCAGTGAGCAATTAACTAGCAGAAGTTGATTGATTCACAGCTGTAGATCGATCACTTCATTACGTGTTTTTGCTGAGTTTTCCCTGCCTAATCTCGCCCTCACAGAAGCTGTATCCTATCCCTACACTAATCAGAGCAGAGTGACGTGCGGCGCTACTTGATTCCAGCTTAAATAAAGGCTGGGTCACATGCTGCACTTGGCCAATCACAGCCATGCCATTAGTAGGCATGGCTGTGATGGCTTCTTAGGGCAAGAAGTAAAACGCTAGCTGATTGGCTCCTGTGCAGCCCTTCAGAAAGCGGGAAGAAATCGCCGAACAATCCCGAACCCGAACTTTTTTGAAAATGTTCGGGTCCGGGTCCCGAACACCCCAAAATTCGGTACGAACCCGAACTATACGGTTCGGATTCGCTCAATTCTACTTACATGTTAATAAAGCTATAATATTATACTCGGAGGTGCAGTGTTGCTATTTTTTTTAATCTAAGTATCGTTACATACCTACTACTGTAAACTTATTTTATTAGTATTTTTGGGAAGTTACAGGAGGTAGCCATAGGGATGTAAAACCAAAGAAAATACAGATACAGATTCTAGTTCATAAGAAGCATAAAAATGAGATCTGTTTATTCTGGTTGTACTGTACGCATTTTGAACATCCATTGCGCCTCCTTCTGCAATAATTTCTTGTCAAAATCCCCTCCTTTTGGTGACCTCCTGACAACTTCGATCTCTTGAAATTTAATGACATTCAATTCATCCTTATGCAGTGAGACCTCATGTCGGGCAATTGCCATATCCGCACCCTTACGAATGTCACCCAGGTGCTCCCCAATTCTTCTACGGACCCCGCGGAACGTCTTCCCTACATATTGTTTGCCACAATTACATGTGGCCAGGTACACAAATCCCTTTGTATTACAGTTAATGAACAATCTGAATCGAACGTTCTGCCCGTGACAGTGCTGGTAAACTCCTTGCCCCTCAATATGACATCACAAGCCACAAAGCCCCCACATTTAAAAGTACCACTCAGGCCAGCACCAAGCCATGCTATGCACTAGGTGGTCCTTCAGATTGCGCCCCCGGCGATATGTAATCGCTGGTCTGTCTTGAATGAGATTCCCCACATCAGGGTCAGATTTAAGTATCCCCCAAAATTGGGTGAGAATGTCTCTAACCTTGTCATGTGCCTCATCATAGGTAACAATAATACAAATCTTGTCACTGTCTGTTGATGTCACTTTGGGAACCAGCAATGTGTTACGATCAATGGCCAAAGATTACGAATGTTGGTAAGCACCACACAGAAAACCTTGTGGATACCCTCTACATCTAAACCTTTGTTGCAAATTTTTGGATGCAACACGAAACTCATTCATTCTCGAGCAATTACCGCGCAGTCCCAGGTATTGACCCTTGGGGATACCTTTTTTCAAGGACGTGGGATGACAACTGTCCCAACGCAGGAGACTGTTGGTAGCTGTCTCCTGGCGGAACAACCAAGTCCTTACATTGCCCTCTCTATCCTATAGATAGTGAGGTCCAAGAAGGTAATTTGATGTTCATGGATTTCAAATGTGAAGAACAATCCCGTAGAGCAATATTGGGGTTGTTATGCTAGACAGCTTCTTGGGATGTTGATTCGTGCTCACATCAAAAATACTGGATGCATCCCGTCACTGTAATGTGGGTGCATACCAGGGTGTGAACAGATGTTTATCAACTCCTTGTAGACATAGGGCAGAGTGCATGTATTCTGGTGTGGTGTAGTAGGAGCCAGACGTGCCGCCCATTTGTGCGATTAGTTGCAAGCACCAGTGTTAGACAGCCTATGGGATATTGATTCGTGCTCATATCATCTTTGCTGGCTGCATCCCGTTGCTTCAATGTGGGTGCATGCTAGGATTTGAGAAGATGTTTATCAATTCCATGTAATATAGGGCAGTGTATAAAGGTTCTGGTGCAGTACAATTTAGCCAGATGTACCGCCCATTGGTCAATAGTTTAGCTGCCTACAACTGTGAGTAGACTGTGATCCTATTCAGTCAGTGGTGTGTTTCTTGATAGCCACAAGGGCTTATTCTAGGGTATGATCACCACTTACTAACACACAAGGAATGATCACAGTTCTCTGTGCTGCTCATTAGTGGCTCTTATTCACACCTGAGTGACCAGACACACTATATGAGAGCTACATAGCTCATAGTGTAACAGAATTGTTTCTGAGCAAGTCTCTGGTGTGTGGAGAGTTGTCTATTCAAGTGAATTAGGTAGAGTGTATATTTGTCCCTCCCAATATTTTATAAACATTATCAATAAAGGTGATTTTCTGTTTCTTTACAACGTTCCTTTTTTCAGTGATTGTATTTAGAGAGTAGAACGCAAACCATTAATTGTTTATTGAAGTTTAATCATGCCTACCCTAAAAATAGTACCAACAAAACTGCCTCTGTATCCCTTAGTTTCCAAAATGGGGTCACTTTTATGAAATTTCTACCCCAGGGGGGCATAAAGGGGGCTTCAAATGGGACATGGTGTAGATAAACTAGTCCAGCAAAATCTGCCCTCCAAAAACCACACGGCGCTGCTTTCCCTCTACGCCCTGCCGTGTGGCCATACAGTAGTTTACGACCACGTATAGGGTGTTTCTGCAAACTACAGAATCGTGTCAATAAAAATTAGGTTTTGTTTGGCTGTTAACCCTTGCATTGTTACTGGAAAAAATAGATAAAAATGGAATATTTGAGAAAAAATTAAAATTCTGAAATTTTAGCTCCATTTGCCATTAACTCTTGTGAAACATCTAAAGGGTTAACAACGTTTGTAAAATTAGTTTTAAATACCTTGAGGGGTGTAGTTTTAGAATGGGGTAATTTGTGGGTGGTTTCTATTATGTAAGCCTCACAAAGTGACTTCAGACCTGACCTGGTCCTTAAAAAGTGGGTTTTGGAAAATTTCTGAAAAATTTCAAGATTTGCTTCTAAACTTCTAAGCCTTGTAACGTCCCCAAAAAATAAAATGGCATTCCCAAAATGATCCATACATGAAGTAGACATATGGGGAATGTAAAGTAATAACTATTTTTGAAGGTATTACTATGTGTTATGAAAGTAGAGAAATTGGAACTTGGAAATTTGCTAATTTTTCAAAATTTTGGGTAAATTTGGTATTTTTTTTATTTTATAAAAATGAAATTTTTTTGACTCTATTTTACCAGTGTCATGAATTACGATATGTGACGAAAAAACAATCTCAGAATGGCCTGGATAAGTAAAAACGTTTTAAAGTTATTCAAACATAAAGTGACACTGGTCAGATTAGCAAAAAATGGACCCAAAAAGTAAAATGGCATTCTCAAAATGATCCATTCATGGTGAATGTAAATTAATAACTTTTTTTGGCGATATTACTATGTAATATAGAAGTAGAGAAATTGAAACTTGGAAAATTGCAACTTTTACCCAATTTTTGGGACTCCATTTTATCAGAATGGCCTGGATAAGTAAAATTGTTTTAAAGTTATTCGCACAGAAAGTGACACTGGTCAGATTTGCAAAAAATGGCCTGGTCCTCAAGGTGAAATATGTCCGTGTCCTTAAGGGGTTAAAAAAGCACATTTTTGTGCTAGTACATTTGAAAGTGCAATATAACCAGTAAATACTACTGTGACATTGTTGGTGAAAAAAATCACTTATTTTTTTGCAATAAAGTACATTTGCGGCCTGCACTGCATTTCTGTGGGTTAAATTCAATCAGTAAATCCAGCTCTTAGATTGTGAGTGGACACATCCACAATAATCAGACCAGTCATTCACAAGTGGCTTGGAGGGTGTGTTCCTTCTGCACTGCATACCTGACAGGGAAGTATATTCTGTAATTTTGGCGGCATTAAGATTGTTGGGTGCTGGAGTTATATGCTGTAAAATCTCCATGATGTCTCCATGATAAATCTGCAGTCTGGGGCCCCGTGTGGCTTCTACACACTTTCAAAATAATCCTTCAGCAGGGCGAATGGATAGCGGGGACACTCCATGACCCCTTTTTTCTTTCAACCCCCCCCCCCTTGCCCTGCATAACTGACTGGGAAATAAATTCTGTAAATTTGGCTACGTTTAGATTGTTAGGTGATCTTTACTAGAGATGGTGCGAATAGTTCCCGGCGAACATAGCTTGTTCGCGTTCGCCACGGCGGGCGAACACATGCGATGTTCGGTCCGCCCACTATACATCATCATTGAGCAAACTTTGACCCTGTACCTCACAGTCGGCAGACACATTCCAGCCAATCAGCAGCATACCCTCCCTCCCAGAACCTCCCATCTCCTGAACAGCATCCATTTTAGATTCATTCGGAATTTGCAGTCTTAGTGAGCGGAGGGACAGTGTAGCTGCTGCTGATTTAATTGGGAAATCGATAGCTAGGCTAGTGAATTCAGTGTCCACTCCAGTCCTGAAAGACTCATCTGATCTCTGCTGTAAGGACAGCGTCCTGACAGCACCCCAAAAAGCCCTTTTTAGGGCTGCAACATTAGTCTGCTTTTTTATCTTTTTCTCCATATATATATTGCAGTTGCCTGGCCTGCCAGTGCGTGAGGAGCTGCAGGCCCACAGACTGTAGTGTACCCACTGCCAGTGCCTACCCCTATCATCCCGTGTGGCACAGGACTCTGCATCAAAAAAAGGCATTTAATTTTTACACTTTAGTGTAATTTCAGTTGCTTGCCTGCTAGTGTGTGTCAGGCCGACTTCCACTGACTGTAGTGTGCCCACTGCCAGTGCCCACCACTGTCATCCCGTGTGGCACAGGACTTTACATCAAAAAAGGCTTTTAATTTTTACACTTTAGTGTAATTTCAGTTGCTTACCTGCTAGTGTGTGTCAGGCCGACTTCCACTGACTGTAGTGTGCCCACTGCCAGTGCCAACCACTGATAGTGGGTGGCACAGTAGCTTGCCGATAAAAAGGGCATTTAATTTTTACACATTAGTCTAATTTCAGTTGCTTGCCTGCTGCCAGTGTGTGTCAGGCCCACTTCGACAGACTGTAGTGTGCCCACTGCCAGTGCCAACCACTGATACCGGGTGGCACAGTAGATTGCTGATAAATAAGGCATTTACATTTTTAGACAGTAGTCTAATTTCAGTTGCTTGCCTGCTGCCAGTGTGTGTCAGGCCCACTTCCACTGACTGTAGTGTGCCCAGTGCCAGTGCCCACCACTGATACTGGGTGGCACAGTAGCTTGCCGATAAATAAGGCATTTAATTTTTACACATTAGTCTAATTTCAGTTGCTTGCCTGCTAGTGTGTGTCAGGCCGACTTCCACTGACTGTAGTGTGCCCACTGCCAGTGCCAACCACTGATAGTGGGTGGCACAGTAGCTTGCCGATAAAAAGGGCATTTAATTTTTACACATTAGTCTAATTTCAGTTGCTTGCCTGCTGCCAGTGTGTGTCAGGCCCACTTCCTCTGACTGTAGTGTGCCCACTGCCAGTGCCCACCACTGATACCAGGTGGCACAGTAGCTTGCCGTAAATAAGGCATTTAATTTTTAGACAGTAGTCTAATTTCAGTTGCTTGCCTGCTGCCAGTGTGTGTCAGGCCCAATTCCACAGACTGTAGTGTGCCCACTGCCAGTGCCAACCACTGATACCGGGGGGCACAGTAGCTTGCCGATAAATAAGGCATTTAATTTTTAGACAGTAGTCTAATTTCAGTTGCTTGCCTGCTGCCAGTGTGTGCCAGGCCCACTTCCACAGACTGTAGTGTGCCCGCTTCCAGTGCCCACCACTCATACCGGTGGCACAGTACCTAGCACGTGTAGTACCACTTATCTAAAAAAAAAATGACAGGCAGAGGCAGGCCACCCCCCATGGGCCGTCGTGGTCGTGGTGCTGTGATTTCCACTGTCCCTGGAATAATGCCTAGTGTTCAGAGGCCACGTACCCTGAACCCGAAAAATTCTGAGGACATAGTTGACTGGCTTAGACAGGACACCCAATCTTCAACAGCTTCCGCTAAGAACCTTGACACACCATCCTCCTCCAGCTCAGCTTCGGTCACCTGCTTTCAAGTTACCACGCTCCCGCCCGCCGCCACCACCACCACTACCACCACAGCCACCACAGCCGCTTCACTTGATCCGTCAGAGGAGTTATTTACACATCAGTTGGATGCAATTAGTGATGCGCAACCATTATTGCCAGATGATGTAGATTACAGTGATATGTCTCAGTCAGGCAGGATTACACACATGGACTTACAGTGTGATGATGATGATGATGATGTTGTACCCGCTGCTGCTTCCTTTGCTGAGGTGTCAGATACAAGTGAAGCGGTTGATGATGACGATGTGTCCACGGATGCCACGTGGGTGCCTGCTCGAAGAGAAGAAAAGGGGGAAAGTTCAGAAGGGGAGACAGAGAGAAGGAGGAGACGAGTTGGAAGCAGAGGGAGGTCGTCGCAAGGAATTAGTGGCACAGTCAGACAGCATGTATCGGCACCTGGGGTCAGCCAGACAGCACACCATTCAACGCATGCTGTTGCCACCACCAGAATGCCGTCATTGTGTACCTCGGTACAACTGCTTTGCGAAGGCACATGATCTCACATCACAAACGCCTATGGGATCAACACATGAGTACAAGCAGCACACAAACTCAAAGCCACCATGCTCCTCCTGGTCCAGCATCTTCAGCCCGCCAGCTTTTATAATACAAGCTGGTGGAGTCTGAGGTCTTCAAAAAATTTGTCGCTATTGGGACTCCACAGTGGAAAGTACCTGGATTAATTTTTTTTTTCACAAAAGGCAATCCCTGATATGGGACATAACAGGGATTAAACTGATAGGAATAGTACTAGTTAAGACACCACTCATATCGGGTGTGAGAGTAAATTGCACGGCGCAAACGCAGTGACCGTGGATTAAAACAAAGGGAAGGGAGCCAGTGTTTTTTTAACCATCTCCCCGTTCGAAAAATCAATTCAATAAATGGACCCCAGATTGGGGACGTTAGAGGGATTAAACTGATGAGAATAGTACTACAGAAAATACCACTTATATCGGGTGTGACACTAAATTGCACGGCGTAGACGCAGTCACCGTGGATTAAAACAAAGGGGAGGGAGCCAGCGTTTTTTTAACCAACTCCCCGTTCGAAAAATCAATTCAATTCACCTTTCGGGGACCCTTGGTGTTGTACGTGGCTGGGTGGAGGAAGAAACCTTCAATGACATCACCGGGACATGGCTAGCTTGGTATCCAACCTTGTGCAAATGGACTGTTTGAGGTTGATTGCGGTGCATTAAAAGGGGAGTTTGGTCTGTCAATGTCTGTGAAGCGGGCGTAACCCTTACACTACCTGATCGATACAACATCATACCTGATCGTATAAAGCATATTATTCTAAACAATTTAGGAATGTTAGTTGATTTATGCCCTTTATGGATTAAAACCCGACTCTGCGTTCACTACGTAATTTTCCATGGGAGTTTTGCCATGGATCCCCCTCCGGCATGCCACAGTCCAGATGTTAGTCCCCTTGAAACAACTTTTCCATTACTATTGTGGCCAGAAAGAGTCCCTGTGGGTTTTAAAATTCGCCTGCCTATTAAAGTCTCTGGCAGTTCGCCCGGTTCGCCCGTTCGCGAACATTTGCGGAAGTTCACGTTTGCCGTTCGCGAACGGAAAATTTTATGTTCGCGACATCACTAATCTTTACCTCTTTTTTCTTTCACACTACCACTGTCCTGCATACCTGACTGGGAAATATATTTTGTAAATTTGGCAGCGTTCGGGTACTGCAGTTATATGCTATAAAATCTCCATGATGTCTTCATGATAAATCTCCAGGGTGGGGGCCCCATGTGGCTTCTACAATCAAAATAATCCTTTAGCGGGGTGAATAGATGCCAGATGACGGGGAAGCTCCATGACTCCTTTTTTATTTCAAACTACCCCTTCACTGCATACCTGACTCTGAAATATATTCAATAAATTCAGAGGCGTTTAGATTGTTGGGTGATTTATACCCCTTTTTTCTTTCAAACTACCCCTTCACTGCATACCTGACAGGGAAATATATTCTATAAATTCGGCGGCGTTTAGATTGCTGGGTGATCTGTACCCCTTTTTTCTTTCTTTTAACTGCATACCTTTTAACTGCATTTCTTTTTTCTGCACTGCATACCTGACTGGGAAATATATTCTGTAAATTTGGCGGACTTTAGATTATTGGGTGATCAATACCCCTTACAAGCGCACGCTGGTAGACGCGCTGCTGATGGCATTCCCACCTGACACTGGGGCCTCAGTGGAAGCACAAGGCAAAGGCAGAGGAGGAGGAAGAAGTCGCCAATGCAGCTGGGGCACTGCCAGCACCTCAGAAGGCAGGGTTAGCATGGCCGAAATGTGAAAAAGCTTTGTCAGCATGCCACAAGAACCAGCACCACCAGCTGATATGGAAAGTCTCAGCAGGAGGCAGCATTTCAGCAACATGGTAAAACAGTATGTGTGCACACGCCTACACGTACTAAACTGATGGGTCTGCCCAATTCAACTTCTGGGTCTCCAAATTGGGCACATGGCCTGAGCTTGCTCTTTACACCTTGGAGGTGCTGGCCAGCCCTGCAGCCAGTGTATTGTCTGAACATGTGTTTAGCACGACATGGGGCGTTATCACATACAAGCGAAGCTGCCTATCCACAGCCAATGTGGACAAGCTCACGTTCATTAAAATGAACTAGGTATAGATCCCACAGGACTTACCTTGTGCAGAATAGACATGTCGACCGGCCTCACCCAGCCTTTGTTATACTCCAGCGCACTTTTTCTTTGTTTTATTTTATATATTCCACAATGTTTTGTGGTCTACCCAAATTAAATAAAAAAATAAAATAAAAAAAAGTGTTGGCTTACCTCCTCCATCCCCACATCCACCTCCACCGCCACGTCCACTGCCTCCTCAACCTCCTACTCCATATGGACCTCCTGCTCCTAGTTCAAGATTATTTTAAATTTTTATTTATTTTATTTTATTTTAAGTTGTTTCCCTATCCACATTTGTTTGCAGGGCGCTTGTCATGCTCTGCAGCCTTCTAGCCCTTTCCATGACTCTTTTAGAGCCATTTTAGTGCCACAAAGTTCGGGTCGTCCAAAATCAGACATCATGTAGTACATGACAACCTCTTTCTAACAAAGCTAGAACCAGCTCTGTACCTCACATGGATCCAGTGAGCTCCCCATTCATTCCTCTGCTAGATTTATATGAAGCTGAAAACTCAAGGGGAGATTCTTTTCTGCTGCAGAAAAGTAGGCGTGTCTCAGCTCTTCCTATCACAGCACGGGAGGCTGTGGAAAGATAAAACTGAGCATGTTCAGCCTTCTCAGTAGCAGGACAAAGAAAAAAACAAACAGCAGGTGGTACTATACAGATACATTGCATTAAATAAATCAGTGGCTATACTAAATTTTTAATTACATGCAATTACAAAAGTATTCAGATCCAGGTGCTGGTTTGAAAACTGTAGAATATTTTTCATGGGACAACCCCTTTATGTACTGTACAATGTACTGTAGAGACAATAAATGTTCCACAGCTTTATAGTAGTTTATAGAGATGAGCGAATCAAAGTTGACTCACGCTTCATGGTAACGGATCACATTTTTTCCTAAAATGGCTGCTGCATGTGTTAGGACATGGAGCAAAGAACTCTGGGAACGAGGAATCACCCACAATGCCATGCATGCAGCCAATCAGCAGCCAGCCAGCCCTGTGATGTCACAGCCCTATAAATAGCCTCACCCATTTTCCAGTGTACTTAATGCAGGGAGATACATCAGCAGGCGCTAGGGATAGTGGTAGAAAATACTTTAAAACTTTTATTTTGCTGTATAGAAGTTCACGGAAAGGATAGGGAGGAATCATTCCACAGTATTGAAGCAGAACAGGGTTCAGTAGGGGAGGTTACAGCCTGGGTAATAGGAACAATTCAATTACACCTTGCTACACTGACTGGGGACCCAAATTGTCATTATACAGATCTGTAATTCCAGCAAACCGTTCTTGTTATTGGGGTGCAAGTGCTGTTTGATACAGCCATAAACATGGTTTATTACCAGGAAATATTTCTATGTCTTATTTGCCCATGTGCAGTGCAGTTATAGGTTCTAAAGCCTTTTTTGACTTGAATTAATTTTTGGCGTAAATTAGTAGCAAAAAAATATATATAATTTGCTGTTCAGCGGTGCAGTTATATGTTTTAAAGCCCTTTTTGGCATGGATTACGGGCACAAAAATATATATTATTTGCCGTTCAGTGGTTCAGTTATATGTTCTAAAGCCCTTTTTAGTGTGTATTAGTGGCACAAAAAAAGTATTTGCCGTTGTGTGGTAAAGTGAGAAAATTACAGCCCTTTTTGGCAGGTATTAGTGGCAAAAAATATATATTTGCCGTTCAGCGGTGCAGCTATGTGTTCTAAAGCCCTTTTTGGCCTGTATTAGTGGCAAAAAAATCAATATATTTTGCCGTTCAGCGGTGCAGTTATATGTAGAGATGTCGCGAACATAAAATTTTCCGTTTGAGAACGGCGAATGCGAACTTCCGCAAATGTTCGCGAACGGGCAAACTGCCATAGACTTCAATAGGCAGGCGAATTTTAAAACCCACAGTGACTCTTTCTGGCCACAGTAGTGATAGAAAAGTTGTTTCAAGGGGACTAACACCTGGACTGTGGCATGCCGGAGGGGGATCCATGGCAAAACTCCCATGGAAAATTACGTAGTGGACGCAGAGTCGGGTTTTAATCCATAAAGGGCATAAATCACCTAACATTCCTAAATTGTTTGGAATAACGTGCTTTAAAACATCCAGTGTGTGTATACGATCAGGTATGACGTTGTATCGATCAGGTAGAGTAAGAGTTACGCCCGCTTCACAGTGACAGACCTAACTGTGACAGACCAAACTCCCCGTTTGCACAAGGTTGGATACCAAGCTAGCCATTTCCCGTTCCTTGTCCTCACTGACGTCATTGAAGTTCTCCTTCTCGCGCAATGTACTGTGCCACCCTATATGAGTGGTGTGTTCAGTAATCAGTAGTACTATTTTTATCAGTTTAATCCCTGTTACTTCCCCTATCAGGGGACGTGTATTGAATAGCTAAAATCTATTCGATACACGTCCCCTGATAGGGGAAGTAACAGGGATTAAACTGATAAAAAATTGAATCGGGAGATGGAAAAAGAAGCTTGGTCGTTCCTCTTACTTCCAATTTGGAGCACTGCGCATGCGCTGTGCAATGTACTGTGCAACCCTATATGAGTGGTGTGTTAACTAGTACTATTCTTATCAGCTTAATCCCTGTTATGTCCCCTATCAGGGGATGTGTATCGGATAGATATTTGGAACCGGGAGATGGAAAAAGAAGCTTGGTTGGTCCTCTTACCTCCAATTTGGGGCACTGCGCGTGCGCCGTGCAATGTACTGTGCCACCGTATATGAGTGGTGTGTTAAGTAGCACTATTCCTATCAGTTTAATCCCTGTTACGTCACCTATCAGGGGACGTGAATAGATTTTAGGAACCGGGAAATAGAAAAAGATGATTGGTCAGTCCTCTTGCTTCCAATTCGGGGCACTGCGCGTGCGCCGCTCAATGTACTGTGACATCCTATATGAGTGGTGTGTTAAGTAGTACTATTCTTATCAGTTTAATCCCTGTTACATCCCCTATCAGGGGACATGTATTGAATAGATTTTAGACAACTGCAAAGAGTTGTCAATAGTTGACACACTCATGACCTAAAATTTATTCCTCTATGTGTCAATTTTGGTGTAGTGATGATGGGTGATTGCTGTTTTTCAAAGCCTATGGTCGTGCTGAGGTAGTTCAATGACAGTTAAGTGACCCAGAAAACAAAGATTCTGCAGTGTGGGCCCATTGTTGGCCTAGTAGGCATTTATGATTACCTTAGATCAGGCATCCTCAAACTGCAGCCCTCCAGCTGTTGCAAAACTACAACTCCCAGCATGCCTGAACAGCCTACAGGTATCGGCCTACAGCAGGGCATTGTGGGAGTTGTAGTTTTACAACATCTGGAGGGCCGCAGTTTGAGGATGCCTGCCTTAGATGATCACAAAGAAAATGAATGTTTTTTCTATGAAAAATTATCCAGCTGATCACTTTTGGTCTGTTCACAATGAAGCAACGACCTTATCATCTGGGGTGTGCCAACATTGCCAACATACTCATAGAGGTGATTGCTTCATTGTGATACGCAAGCCCCTTCACCACAACAAGGTAATGATCACGAAGGGGAATTGACACATGCATGTGCCTTTTTTTTGTTTTGTTTTTGCAGCCACAGTGCAGCACCAGAGGCCATAAAAATTAGGCATATACAGATGCCTGAAAAATTTGGTATTTTTGCAGCCGCTGCTGTAGCAGCGGCTGGAAAAATTGATGTTTTCCAGGCAGAAATTGTACTAAAACATTGCGGCTTGAACCCTAGTTGGTGGCGGAGAAGTCACGCAAGTCATCCGGCATGCAGAGATTAAATACAGCAGTGTGAGGACCATTTTTAGCCCAAGGCATCTCATCAGGCCTTTTTTAGTCAAATGTATCACCCCCTGTCAGTCCCTTTGGAGTACATGCCTCATTCATCTTAATAAAAGTGAAGTAATCTAGAATTTTTTGACCTAGGCGACTTCTCTTCTCAGTGACAATACCTCCTGCTGCACTGAAGGTCCTTTCTGACAGGACACTTGAAGCTGGGCAGGCCAGAAGTTCTATCGCAAATTGAGATAGCTCAGGCCACAGGTCAAGACTGCACACCCAGTAGTTAAGGGGTTCATCGCTCTTTAGAGTGTTGATATCTGCAGTTAAGGTGAGGTAGTCTGCTACCTGTTGGTCGAGTCGTTCTTAAAAAGCTATGCATGTCTTCCATCAACAACACGTCTGTAAAGCGTCCTGTCCTTGCCGACGTGGTAGTGGTAGGAGGAGGATTACTTTGACCTGTTCCCCTGTTAGATTCCTGTTGTGCTCTGACATCACCCTTATACGCTGTGTAATGCATACTTTTTAACTTGTTTTGGAACTGCTGCATCCTTTCCGACTTTCGGTAATTCGGTAACATTTCTGCCACTTTCTGCTTATACCGGTATTCTAATTGCGTGGCCACTCAGTACAGGTCGTTCTCCTTCAGCCTTTTTATACGAGGGTCCCTCAACAGGCATGACAGCATGAAAGACCCCATTTGCACAAGGTTGGATGCCGAGCTACTCATCTCCGTTCCTCGTCCTCACTGATGTCATTGAAGGTCTGTTCTTCCCCCCAGCCATGTACAACAACACGGGTCCCAGATAGGTGACAACAACGAGCACCCTGGGGTGCCTGCTGTGGTTGGTCTTCCTCCTCCTCAAAGCCGCCACATTCCTCCTCTGACATTCCTTCCAGCATTGCCGCAGGTCCGGCAAGCGATGATGACAAGGCTGTTTCTGGTGGTGATGGTGACCACAACTCTTCCTCTTCCTCTTCACGGTCATCTACAGCCTGATCCAGAACTCTTCGCAGGGCATGCTCCAGGAAGAAAACAAATGGGATGAGGTCGCTGATGGTGCCTTCGGTGCGACTGACTAGGTTTTTCACCTCCTCAAAAGGACGCATGAGCCTACAGGCATTGCGCATGAGTGTCCAGTAATGTGGCAAAAAAATACTCATCTCCGCAGAGGCTGTCCTAGCACCCCGGTCATACAAATACTCTTTGACGGCTTTTTCTTGTTGGAGCAGGTGGTCGAACATTAGGAGTGTTGAATTCCAACGTGTCAGGCTGTCGCCAATCAAGCTCCTCACTGGTATGTTGTTTCACCCCTGAATATCGGAAAAGTGCGCCATTGTTGTATGAATGCCTGAAATGGCCACACACCTTCCTGGCCTGCTTAAGGACTCTTGTAAGCCGGGTACTTACACACAAAGCATTGTACAATCAGATTTAACACATGTGCCATGTACGGCACATGTGTCAACTTGCCCAAATTCAATGCCGCCAACAGATTGCTTCCGTTGTCACACACCACTTTGCCAATCTCCAGTTGGTGCGGGGTCAGCCACTGATCCACCTGTGAGTTCAGGGTGGACAGGAGTGCTGGTCCGGTGTGACTCTCTGCTCTCAGGCAAGTCAACCCTAAGACGGCGTGACACTGTGGTATCCGAGATGTGGAATAGCCCCTGGGGAGCTGGGGGGTGCAGTTAATGATGTGGAGCAAGACGCAGCAGCAGAAGAGAACTCAGATGAGGAGGTTAGCGAAGAGGATGTGGTAGGGGGAGTAGAGTTGGTGGCAACTGGCCTTACTGCAAGTTGTGGCGGTGTCACCAACTCCGCTGCAGAGCCACGCATTCCATGCTTGGCAGCCGTCAGCAGGTTTACCCAATGCACAGTGTACGTGATATACCTGCCCTGACTGTGCTTTTCAGACCAGGTATCAGTGGTCAGATGGACCCTTGCCCTAACACTGTGTGCCAGACATGTCATGACTTCCTTTTCCACAATAGAGTACAGGTTGGGGATAGCCTTTTGTGAAAAATAATTTCGGCTGGGTACCTTCCACTGGGGTGTCCCATTAGCTACAAATTTTTTTAAGGCCTCAGACTCCACCAGCTTGTGTGGTAAAAGCTGGCGGGCTAATAGTTCCGACAAGCCAGCTGTCAGATGCCATGCAAGGGAGTGACTCTGTGACATTGGCTTCTTACGCTCAAATATTTCCTTGAAAGACACCTGACTGTGGGCAGATGAGCAGGAATTGCTGAAGGTGAGAGGCGGAGTGGCGGGTGGTTGAGAGGGGGCAGGGAAGACAGCAGTGGTTGACGTGGCTGAAGATGCTGGACCAGGAGGAGCATGATGGCTTTGACTTTGTGTGCTGCTTGTACTCATGTGTTGATCACATAGGAGTTTGTGAACTTTCCTCCTTTTTTTCTTCTATTCGAGCGGGCACCCACGTGACATCCTTGGACACATCGTCATCATCAACAGCTTCACTTGTATCTGACAACTTAGCAAAGGAAGCAGCAGCAAGTACAACATCATCATCATCACACCATACGTCCATGTGTGTAATGCTGCCTGACTGAGACATATCCCTGTTATTTACATCCTCTGGAAATAATGGTTGCGCATCACTTATTTCTTCCAACTGATGTGTAAATAAATCCTCGGACAGATCAAATGAAGCAACTGTGGTGCTAGTGTTGGTGGTGGCGGCGGGCGGGCGAGTGGTAATTTGAGAGGTGCCCGAAGCTGAGCTGGAGGAGGATGGTATGTCAAGGTTCGGAGCAGAAGCTGTAGAAGATTGGGTGTCCTGTGTAAGCCAGTCAACTATGTCCTCAGAATTTTTCAGGTTCAGGGTATGTGGCCTCTGAACACTGGGCATTATTCTAAGGCCAAAGGAAATCACAGCAGCAAGATGGCCCCTGTGTGGTGGCCTGCATCTGCCTGTAATTTTTTTTTTTTGATTAGTGGTACTATGCGTGCAAGGTACTCTGCAACCTGGTATGAGTGCTGGCAGTGGCAGTGGGCACACTACAGTCAGTGGAAGTGTGGCCTGACACACACTGGCAGGCAACTAACCTTAGATTAAAGGGTAAAAATGAAATGCCTTTTTTAATGGCAAGATACTGTGCCACCCGGTATGAGTAGTGGGCACTGGCAGTGGGCACACTACAGTCTGTGGAAGTAGGCCTAACACACACTAGCAGACAACTAACCTTAGATTAATGGGTAAAAATGAAATGCCCTATTTATCGGCAAGCTACTGTGAAACCCAGAATGAGTGGTGGGCACTGGCAGTGGGCACACTACAGTCTGTGGAAGTGGGCCTAACACACACTAGAAGACAAATAACCTTAGATTATAGGGTAAAAATGAAATGCCTTATTTATCGGCAAGCTACTGTGCCACCGGTATGAGTAGTGGGCACTGGCAGTGGGCACACAACAGTCTGTGGAAGTGGGCCTAACACACACTAGCAGACAACTAACCTTAGATTAAAGGGTAAAAATGAAATGCCCTATTTATCGGCAAGCTACTGTGCCACCCAGTATGAGTGGTGGGCACTGGCAGTGGGCACACTACAGTCTGTGGAAGTGGGCCCGACAAACACTGGCAGCAGGCAGGCAACTGAAATTAGATTAAAGTGTAAAAATTAAATGCCTTTTTTTATGCAAAATCCTGTGCCACACTGTATGAGTGGTGGGCACTGGCAGTGGGCACACTACAGTCTGTGGAAGTGGGCCTAACACACACTAGAAGACAAATAACCTTAGATTATAGGGTAAAAATGAAATGCCCTATTTATCGGCAAGCTACTGTGCCACCCAGTATGAGTGGTGGGCACTGGCAGTGGGCACACTACAGTCTGTGGAAGTGGGCCCGACAAACACTGGCAGCAGGCAGGCAACTGAAATTAGATTAAAGTGTAAAAATTAAATGCCTTTTTTTATGCAAAATCCTGTGCCACACTGTATGAGTGGTGGGCACTGGCAGTGGGCACACTACAGTCAGTGGAAGTGGGCATGACACACACTGGCAGGCAACTAACCTTAGATTAAAGGGTAAAAATGAAATGCCTTATTTATCGGCAAGCTACTGTGCCACCTGGTATGAGTGGTGGGCACTGTCAGTGGGCAAACTACAGTCAGTGGGAGTGGGCCTGACACACACTGGCAGGCAACTAACCTTGGATTAAAGGGTACAAATGAAATGCCTTATTTATCGGCAAGCTACTGTGCCACCCGGTATGAGTGGTGCTCACTGGCAGTGGGCACACTACAGTCTGTGGAAGTGGGCCTAACACACACTAGCAGACAAATAACCTTAGATTAAAGGATAAAAATAAAATGCCCTATTTATCGGCAAGCTACTGTGCCACCCGGTATGAGTGGTGTGTACTGGCAGTGGGCACACTACAGTAAGTGGAAGTGGGCCTGACACACACTGGCAGCAGGCAGGCAACTGAAATTAGATTAAAGTGTAAAAATTAAATGCCTTATTTATCGGCAAGCTACTGTACCACCCGGTATGAGTGATGGGCACTGGGAGTGGGCACACTACAGTCAGTGGGAGTGGGCCTGACACACACTGGCAGGACACTAAACTTATATTAAAGGGTAAAAATTAAATGTCTTATTTATCGGCAAGCTACTGTGCCACCCGGTATGAGTGGTGGGCACTGGCAGTGGGCACAATACAGTCTGTGGAAGTGGGCCTGACACACACTGGTAGGCAACTAACCTTAGATTAAAGTGTAAAAATGAAATGCCTTATTTATCGGCAAACTACTGTGCCACCCTGTATGAGTGGTGGTCACTGGCAGTGGGCACACTACAGTCTGAGGAAGTGGGCCTGAAACACATTGGCAGTCAACAAACCTTAGATTAAAGGGTAAAAAATTAAATGCCTTATTTATCGGCAAGCTACTGTGCCACCCGGTATGAGTGGTGGTCACTGGCAGTGTACACACTACAGTCAGTGAAAGTGGGCCTGACACACACTGGCAGGCAACTAACTTTAGATTAAAGGTTAAAAATGAAATGCCTTATTTATCGGCAAGCTACTGTGCCACCCGGTATGAGTGGTGGGCACTGGCAGTGGGCACACTACAGTCAGTGGAAGTGGGCCTGACACACACTGGCAGGCAACTAACCTTAGATTAAAGAGTAAAAATGAAATGCCTTATTTATTGGCAAGCTACTGTGCCACCCGGTATGAGTTGTGATCACTGGAAGGGTGCACACTACAGTAAGTGTAAGTGGGCCTGACACACTCTGGCAAGCAACTAACCTTAGATTAAAGGATAAAAATTAAATGCCTTATTTATCGGCAAGATACTGTGCCACATGGTATGAGTAGTGGGCACTGGCAGTGGGCACACTACAGTCTGTGACAGTGGGTCTAACACACACTAGCAGACAACTAACCTTAGATTAAAGGATAAAAATTAAATGCCCTATTTATCGGCAAGCTACTGTGACACCCGGTATAAGTGGTGGACACTGGCAGTGGGCACCCTACAGTAAGTGGAAGTGGGCCTAACACATAGTAGCAGACAAATAACCTTAGATTAAAGAGTAAAAAATAAATGGCCTATTTATCGGCAAGCTACTGTGCCACCCGGTATGAGTGGTGTGCACTGGCAGTGGGCACACTACAGTCTGTGGAAGTGGGCCTGACTACACACTGGCAGCAGGCAGGCAACTGAAATTAGATTAAAGTGTAAAAATTAAATGCCTTTTTTTTATGCAAAGTCCTGTGCCACACGTTATGAGTGGTGGGCACTGGCAGTGGGCACACTACAGTCAGTGGAAGTGGGCCTGACACACACTGGCAGGCAACTAACCTTAGATTAAAGGGTAAATATTAAATGCCTTATTTATCTGCAAGCTATTGTGCCACCTGGTATGAGTGGTGGGCACTGGCAGTGGGAACACTACAGTCAGTGGAAGTGGGCTTGACAAACACTGGCAGGCAACTAATCTCAGATTAAAGGGTAAAAATGACATGCCTTATTTATCGGCAAGCTACTGTGCCACCCGGTATGAGTGGTTGGCACTGGCAGTGGGCACACTACAGTCTGTGGAGATTGGCCTGAAACACTTTGGCAGGCAACAAACTTTAGATTAAAGGGTAAAAAATGTAATGTCTTATTTATTGGCAAGCTACTGTGCAACCCGGTATGAGTGGTGGGCACTGGCAGTGGACACACTACATTCAGTGGGAGTGGGCCTGACACACACTGGCAGGCAACTAACCTTAGATTAAATGGTAAAAATGAAATGCCTTATTTATCGGCAAGATACTGTGCCACCCGGTATGAGTGGTGGTCACTGGCAGTGGGCACACTACAGTCTGTTGAAGTGTGCCTGACACACACTGGCAGGCAACTAACGTTAGATTAAAGGGTAAAAATTAAATGCCTTATTTATCGTCAAGTAGAGATGTCCCGAATAGAGATGAGCGAACATTTAAAAAAAGTCCGTTGTTCGACGTTCGGGTGGTGGTAAGTCGGTAAGACGCGATCAAATCCCGTGCTGAGCCACGCCCCCTGCACTGATCACATGACAGTGATGTCACGCCAGGTCCTTCGGCTGTGCAACAGTTCGGGTAGGTGGCAGCCGCCCCTTATGGATTCCATATGCGCTATTGTGGAATCCATAGCAGGATGCGCGACTTACCACCACCCGAACGCCGAACAACGGACTTTTTTTAAATGTTCGCTCATCTCTAGTCCCGAACTATTCGCCGGCGAACAGTTCCAGGCGAACATAGGTTGTTCGCCTCCGCCGCGGCTGGAGAACATATGCGATGTTCGCGTTCACCACTATACTTTATCATTGAGCAAACTTTTACCCTGTACCTCACAGTCAGCAGACACATTGCAGCCAATCGGCTTACCTCCCTTCCAGACCATCTCACCTCCGATCAAAAAGCAAGGATGGCATCCATCTTAGATTGATTCTGAAGCTGCAGTGTTAGTAGATGTAATCCCAATTCGATAAATAAAACTTGTATTAATCGCATTACGAGTTACAGCTTAGATCTGAGTTCCTAATGGTTGTATTGCTAGAATATAACGAAGATTGAGAATATATCGCTATACTCTCAATCTTCGTTATATTCTAGCAATACAACTCAGTAGAACTCAGATTAAGTATGAATTCGCAATGCGATTAATTCAGGTAATATTAATCACATTGCGAATTCAACTTACAACACTCTGTGTCAATTAGGTAATTTTCCATGGAAGTATTGCCATGGATCCCCTCCGGCATGCCACAGTCCAGATGTTAGTCCCTTGAAACAAAAAATAAAATGCCTAATTTATCGGCAAGCTACTGTGCCACCCGGTATGAGTGGTTGGCACTGGCAGTGGGCACACTACAGTCTGTGGAGATTGGCCTGAAACACTTTGGCAGGCAACAAACTTTAGATTAAAGGGTAAAAATGTAATGTCTTATTTATTGGCAAGCTACTGTGCAACCCGGTATGAGTGGTGGGCACTGGCAGTGGACACACTACATTCAGTGGGAGTGGGCCTGACACACACTGGCAGGCAACTAACCTTAGATTAAATGGTAAAAATGAAATGCCTTATTTATCGGCAAGATACTGTGCCACCCGGTATGAGTGGTGGTCACTGGCAGTGGGCACACTACAGTCTGTTGAAGTGTGCCTGACACACACTGGCAGGCAACTAACGTTAGATTAAAGGGTAAAAATTAAATGCCTTATTTATCGTCAAGTAGAGATGTCCCGAATAGAGATGAGCGAACATTTAAAAAAAGTCCGTTGTTCGACGTTCGGGTGGTGGTAAGTCGGTAAGACGCGATCATATCCCGTGCTGAGCCACGCCCCCTGCACTGATCACATGACAGTGATGTCACGCCAGGTCCTTCGGCTGTGCAACAGTTCGGGTAGGTGGCAGCCGCCCCTTATGGATTCCATATGCGCTATTGTGGAATCCATAACGGGATGCGCGACTTACCACCACCCGAACGCCGAACAACGGACTTTTTTTAAATGTTCGCTCATCTCTAGTCCCGAACTATTCGCCGGCGAACAGTTCCAGGCGAACATAGGTTGTTCGCCTCCGCCGCGGCTGGAGAACATATGCGATGTTCGCGTTCACCACTATACTTTATCATTGAGCAAACTTTTACCCTGTACCTCACAGTCAGCAGACACATTGCAGCCAATCGGCTTACCCTCCCTTCCAGACCATCTCACCTCCGATCAAAAAGCAAGGATGGCATCCATCTTAGATTGATTCTGAAGCTGCAGTGTTAGTAGATGTAATCCCAATTCGATAAATAAAACTTGTATTAATCGCATTGCGATTGCAACTTAGATCTGAGTTCCTAATGGTTGTATTGCTAGAATATAACGAAGATTGAGAATATATCGCTATACTCTCAATCTTCGTTATATTCTAGCAATACAACCAGTAGGAACTCAGATCTAAGTTGAATTCGCAATGCGATTAATTCAGGTAATATTAATCACATTGCGAATTCAACTTACAACACTCTGTGTCAATTAGGTAATTTTCCATGGAAGTATTGCCATGGATCCCCCTCCAGCATGCCACAGTCCAGATGTTAGTCCCCTTGAAACAAAAATAAAATGCCTAATTTATCGGCAAGCTACTGTGCGACCCGGTATGAGTGGTGGGCACTGGCAGTGGGCACACTACAGTCTGTGGAGATTGGCCTGAAACACTTTGGCAGGCAACAAACTTTAGATTAAAGGGTAAAAAATTTAATGTCTTATTTATTGGCAAGCTACTGTGCGACCCGGTATGAGTGGTGGGCACTGGCAGTGGGCACACTACAGTCAGTGGAAGTGGGCCTGACACACACTGGCAGGCAACTAACCTTGGATTAAAGAGTAAAAATGAAATGCCTTATTTATTGGCAAGCTACTGTGCCACCCGGTATGAGTTGTGATCACTGGAAGGGTGCACACTACAGTAAGTGTAAGTGGGCCTGACACACTCTGGCAAGCAACTAACCTTAGATTAAAGGATAAAAATGAAATGCCTTTTTTATCGGCAAGATACTGTGCCACAAGGTATGAGTAGTGGGCACTGGCAGTGGGCACACTACAGTCTGTGACAGTGGGCCTAACACACACTAGCAGACAACTAACCTTAGATTAAAGGATAAAAATTAAATGCCCTATTTATCGGCAAGCTACTGTGACACCCAGTATAAGTGGTGGACACTGGCAGTGGGCACCCTACGGTAAGTGGAAGTGGGCCTAACACATAGTAGCAGACAAATAACCAAATAACCAGTAGGAACTAAGATCTAAGTTGAATTCGCAATGCGGTTAATTCAGGTAATATTAATCACATTGCGAATTCAACTTACAACACTTTGTGTCAATTAGGTAATTTTCCATGGAAGTATTGCCATGGATCCCCCTCCGGCATGCCACAGTCCAGATGTTAGTCCCCTTGAAACAACCTTTCCATCACTATTGTGGCCAGAAAGAGTCCCTGTGGGTTTTAAAATTTGCCTGTCTATTGAAGTCAATGGCAGTTCGCCCTGTTCGCCCGATCACGAACATTTGCATAAACTCGCATTCGCCGTTCGCAAACGGAAAATTTTATGTTCGCAACATCTCTATCGGCAAGCTACTGTGCCACCCGGTATGAGTGGTGGGCACTGGCAGTGGGCACACTACAGTCAGTGGAAGTGGGCCTGATACACACTGGCAGCAGGCAGGCAACTGAAATTAGATTAAAGTGTAAAAATGGAATGCTTTTTTATGCAAATTCCTTTGCCACATGGTATGAGTGGTAGGCACTGGCAGTGGGCACACTAAAGTCAGTGGAAGTGGGCCTGACACACACTGGCAGCAGGAAGGCCAGGTAACTGAAATTAGATTAAAGTGTAAAAATGAAATGCCTTGTTTTTTAATGCAAAGTCCTGTGCCACACCATATGAATGGTGGGCACTGGCAGTGGGCACACTACAGTCAGTGGAAGTGGGCCTGACACACACTTTCAGCAGGCAGGCAACTGAAATTAGATTAAAGTGTAAAAATTAAATGTTTTTTTTTATGCAAAGTCCTGTGCCACACGGTATGAGTGGTGGGCACTGGCAGTGGGCACACTAAAGTCAGTGGAAGTGGGCCTGACACACACTGGCAGCAGGCAGGCAACTGAAATTAGATTAAAGTGTAAAAATTGAATGTTTTTTTATGCAAAGTCCTTTGCCACATGGTATGAGTGGTAGGCACTGGCAGTGGGCACACTAAAGTCAGTGGAAGTGGGCCTGACACACACTGGCAGCAGGAAGGCCAGGTAACTGAAATTAGATTAAAGTGTAAAAATGAAATGCCTTGTTTTTTAATGCAAAGTCCTGTGCCACACCATATGAGTGGTGGGCACTGGCAGTGGGCACACTACAGTCAGTGGAAGTGGGCCTGACACACACTTTCAGCAGGCAGGCAACTGAAATTAGATTAAAGTGTAAAAATTAAATGCTTTTTTTTTTATGCAAAGTCCTGTGCCACACGGTATGAGTGGTGGGCACTGGCAGTGGGCACACTACAGTCAGTGGAAGTGGGCTTGACACACTGGCAGCAGGCAGGCAACTGAAATTAGACTAAAGTGTAAAAATTATATGCCTTTTTTTTATGCAAAGTCCTGTGGCACATGGTATGAGTGGTGGGCACTGGCAGTGGGCACACCACAGTCTGTGGACTTGCAGCCTCTCACACACGGGCAGGCCAGACAACTGCAATTGCAATATATATATATATATATATATATATATATATATATATAAAAAATAAATAAAAGCAGACTAATGTAGCAGCCCTAAAAAGGGCTTTTTTGGGTGCTGTGACGCTGTCCTTACAACAGATGAGTAGAGATGTCCCGAACTATTCGCCGGCGAACGTTTCCCGGCGAACATAGCTTGTTCCCGTCCGCCACGGCGGGCGAACATATGCGATTTTCGCGTTCGCCCCTATACTTTATCATTGAGCAAATTTTCACCCTGTATCTCACAGTCAGCAGACACATTCCAGCCAATCAGCATACCCTCCCTCCCAGACCCTCCCACCTCCTATCAAAAAGCAAGTACGGCATCCATCTTACATTCATTCTGAAGCTGCAGTGTTAGTAGTTGTAATCGCAATGCGATTAATATAACCTGTATTAATCACATTGCGAATTTAACTTAGATCTGGGTTCCTAATGGTTTTATTGCTAGAATATAACGATGATTGAGAATATAGCGCTATATTCGTTATATTCGTCAATTCTAGCAATATAACCATTAGGAACTCAGATCTAAGTTGTAATCACAATGCGATTAATATAACCTGTATTAATCGCATTGTGATTACAACTTAGATCTGAGTTCCTAATGGTTGTATTGCTAGAATATATGAAGATTGAGAATATAGCGCTATATTCTCAATCTTCGTTATAGTCTAGCAATACAACCATAAGAAACCCAGCTCTAATTTGAATTCGCAATGCGATTAATGCAGGTTATATTAATCGCATTGCGAATTCAACTTACCACACTCTGCGTCAACTACGCAATTTTCCATGGAAGTTTTGCCATGGATCCCCCTCCGGCATGCCACAATCCAGGTGTTAGTCCCCTTGAAACAACTTTTCCATCACTATTGTGGCCAGAAAGAGTCCCTGTGGGTTTTAAAATTTGCCTGCCTATTGAAGTCTATGGTTCGCAACGGTTCGCAACGGTTCACTCGTTCGCGAACATTTGCGGAAGTTTGCGTTGCCGTTCATGAACGGAAAATTTTATGTTCGCGACATCTCTATTTATCAGTTTTTGCACCATAGTAGTATAGGAACTGTCGACCAGTTATGGTCTTGCTACCTAGTGCTTGTACTGTAAGTAGGTAGGGAAAGTGGGCTGGGTTTTAGGTCAGAGCTCAATGTTGATGTCTGTCCCTACCTACAGGTGTTCCAGTTGCAATCTAGCAGAGACCTTACTGGGAAACACTTGCTGTGTGTGTGTGTGGATGCCCTTGCTGTTGTGTTATGGCTCTCCAGATCATCACATCAGCTGTTGGGGCAGTGTGTTGCTTCTCAGCACAGGCAGGATTGAAGCGCTTACCACAAGATTTCCCTACTCAAACCCAACCATTGTGAGATCCAAAACAAGACCTGGATTAGTTGCTAAAGACAATATGGTTCCAGTCCACAGCAGTCCAGGTTTATTGTTTACGACACCACTGCAAACAAAGGCTCAAAAGAACCTCTCTACTGGTCATCTGTCTAGGCTTTCCAGAGCCTATTTTCTAAGTGTCCCCAATTGTAACCACTGCCCCTAACACCTCCTAATAGATCACAATGGCCTAGATGGTGGTCAATTCATCAAAACAATCATCCTGCGCTCTTAGTCCAATGGCAGGTCTACCAGTCAACAATTTCACAACAAGAGGTAAACTACCCAAAGGTAGCCTCTGAGTACCTTTTTATAGGTGAGCGGGGGAAGCACTTTTCACCCTCTTGTGTCAAGACTCAGTGTCTAATCATACCATGCCTGTATTCATTTACGTGTACACCCACATATACCGTATGATACATAACTGCATGCCAAGTTTTGCAGCAATCTGACAATTCTATCTGGATACATTATTTTTTGTCAATGAGTGTAGATGCTTTAAAAATATTGTTAGTTTTACATTTACATTACATTTTCATCTCTTACAGTATCCCCTGCTTTTTCTCCTGTCATCGAAATTCTAGTCCTGAATATACATATGGTCCTGTAGTGGTGAATTGACATGCTCAGTATTGCTGCATAGTGATCTCATGCAGTGCAGACATCTTTCATTCATCCCTACTTCTACATTTATATAGTAGCAGCACAGCGAAGAGAGATGTATTTTTTTTTGGGGGGGGTGGGAGCATTACAAATCATAAAATCATAGTACTCATTACTACTTATACACCTACAAATTTCCCCAATGTATCTTATCCGCGGTTGTGCCAACGAACAAACACTATACCTTACAAATGCCCAAAAAGAGCAGAAAGAGGGCACAACCAAAAATATAACTGTTTATTAACAAGTAAATAACAAATATACATGAGATTTGTGCAATAGAGAACCGCAGGAACAGAACCCAGAAACCTTACTACTGTAGGTATTGAGGCTATGTGCAAGAGAATATTTTCTCTGCAGTAGTGGAAAAACAGGGGAATGTGTTGAAGAAAGCTGACTGTCATTCACAGGTATATTGGTGATCAAGGAAGATAGTAGGGGTAAAAACTACACTGGAAGACGGCATTGTTTGTATTAATATAGTTAAAATAATGGTGTGCATCACTCCAAATATATACAGTATATATATATATATATATATATATATATATATATATATATATATATATTTCATTTTTTATTTATTTTTTAGGGGGGGCTGGGGGGGGGTAAACCTTTTAGAATCTATACAATTGAACACCTGTTGTTTATTTCTAATGGCAGCCATTCCATCTACATATGAATAAAGCTCTGCATAACTTATATTCAGTACAAAATATGTTAAGTATTGTTTTTTTTACGTTTCTAATTTTCTTTTTACGAAGTGATATCGGATCAACAGTATAAGGACTCATGTACATAATGTGTTCATATTTCAGTCCTCAAAAAATAAATCCACAAAATACAGTTAGCTTCAATGTGTGTTCCATATTTTCCTCATTCCGATCAATAGAAAGGTCTATTCTCTTCTGCATATGCAACGGACAGGGTATTACCAGGGTTCCCTTAAAGTTAAAGAGTTTTTTGTTGTGATGCCAGTTGCATTTCAGCAACCAGGGACAGGGTCCCCCTAAGTAGATGGTGATGGTGGTACCCAGGTGTAGGATTGCCAGAGTGGTGTAAGGGTTGCCTAAAATGTCCCTTTAGGTGTTGGGTCAGTGCACTTGTCACGATGCTCCTACCTGGATATCCTGGAACCCCAGGCGTAGTCATCCAAAGCAGTGCAAATAGGGTGAATAGTTGAGGGACTTGTAGAATAAATGGAGTCCAGACTTGTATTGAAGCAGTTAACAGCTTTACTTGCATAAACTTTCATCAAGGAACAGTCTTCCAACTTGTCTTGGTTATTAGCAGGTTTTGGCATAAGTTCTGGCAGGCAAACACATTCAGCTCTGCTACATCTGTACTCTTTCAGCTTTGCTATGCTGGCTGGATTAAATAGAAACTTTTCCTTTCTGCTGTACTTATTTTTCTGTAGTCTGGTCTGTCTTTATCTTTATCCAGGGAACTTTACCCCTGGATTGTGAGGCTTGCAGCCTGGGTCTCTATGCCTAACAGAGCTGCAGGTGTGCTCTGCTGGCTTGCACACGACCTTCCTCTTGCAGGGGGTACTCTAGTCTGACCCTCACTAAAACTCCTCCCTCTCTAGAGAGGTCTAGAATGGAAAGACAAGTTCCATTCTCTGTAAACTAGCTCTGCCATAGGTGCTGCCATCTGCTGAGGAACCAGGCACACTACATGAACATTAACAATTTCAAGCATAGGAAATGCACAGTGTGGAGGATCTGGACAAAATACACAGAATGACACTGTACCAACACACACAGATAGGAGCGGGGCATATAAGAGGTAATGCCACTCGAGGGCGTTACACATATATGGACATAAATAGGACCTCCTTAATAATTAGCGGAACAGCCGCACAGATCCACTCTGGATCAACTTGTAGGAAACAGGCCGAACTGGATGGACAAATGTATTTTTTCGGTCTTATATACTATGTTACTATGTTACTTAGATCCGTAAAAAAAAAAACTGATCTATGCATGGCCTAATAGAAACGAATGGCTCAATAGATCTGTGTGCTATCCGTAAAAAATACAAGTAGCACATAGGAGAAAAATGAGGTCATGTGCTTGAGCCCTAATAAACAATGAAAGGTAATGTATTATGTAGAGTATTTAATATTAACCTAAAGACAGCCTTCAATTCAGTTGATTTGACTGAAGACTATCATCCATCATTTGGTTCAGAGGATAATAAAAAAAAAGTTAATATTAGCCATTATATTTTAACAGTTATTTATGAGCTTTTTCATTTTTGCACAAAGCTTTTACAGTGAATATTTTATACATATCAAATCATACTACATTGCATTAAATTGAATGAAAATCTTTTTCTTCAGGTTCACAACTCATACACCTTTAATAGCTGTCGGTTGAATGCTCACTCGATCCCTTCATAAACAGGGGGAGATAATAAAACAGGTGCAAAGGAAAACTGGCTTAGTTGCCCATAGCAACTAGTCAGTAGTGTTGAGCGCGAAAATTAGAATGGCAAATTTAAGATTTTTTTTCGTCTGAACCCATTACCTGTCTGCTTCTTGCTTGTGGGCCAGTGTGAGAAGGCTGCAATATCTAGTGAATTAGAATATTTTTCATTATTTAATATAGTTTATGTTATGCGAAAAATCGGTAATTAAATATGCGCATTAATCGAATCGCGTAAGGGCGTTAAGCAACTTTCCTATTGGGTTGGCTTGGTAGAATTGTCGAATATGTAGAATATAGTGCTATATTCGTAATTTATGAATATAAGCGCTATATTCTACATATTCGACAATTCTACCAAGCCAAGCCAACCCAATAGGAAAGTTGCTTAACGCCCTTACGCGATTCGATTAACGCGCACATTTAATTAAATATTTTTTATATAAATTACATAAAATTATATTGAATAATGAAGAAAATTCTAAATCAGTAAGGACTCATTACTGATTTAGAATATTCTTCATTACTTATTATAGTTTATGTTATGCGAAAAATCGGTAATTAAATATGCGCATTAATCAAATTGTGTAAGGGCGTTAAGCAACTTTCCTATTGGGTTGGCTTGGTAGAATTGTCGAATATGTAGAATATAGTGCTATATTCATAATTTTACGAATATAGCGGTATATTCTACATATTCAACAATTCTACAAAGCAAACGCAATAGGAAAGTTGTTTAACGCTCTTACGCGATTCGATTAACGTGCATGTTTAAATACAGATTTTTCGCATAACATAAACTATATTAAATAATGAAGAATATTCTAAATCAGTAATAAGTCATTACTGACTTGTGGGTCAATGCAATTCGAGAATATTCGTCATTTTTTTCCATCTGAAGTCATGATTCCTCCCTGCTTAACTTGCTTTTGGGCCAATGACTGTTCACATTAAATTGGAAAAAATGATGAATATTCTAAAAAATGGATATATATTCGTGTTTTAGAACATTCGCATTACGTGAATATTACATTGCCGATTTTTTGCAATCAATAGAATAATTTCGAATACGAATAGTTGTGAATATATGAAGAATATTTTAACGAATTTTCGCGAAAAATTACGAATTCGAATATTGCCCCTGCCGCTCAACACTACTAGTCAGAACCTACCTTTCATTTTTGAGGGCTCCTTTAGAAAATTAAAGTATTTAAAGGATTAATCAGATTGAAATATCATTAAAATTAAAAGTGCCCGGTCCTTCTCTCCCCAACATTATGTTGGGAAAAGTAAGAAATCCCCCGCCCCCGATGTGCAACTTAATCGTTTCGATTTCAGTTTGCTTTTATTCTCATCTATAAGAGATTAGTTATTTGATTGAAGCTTGCATGTAGAGATGAGGAAATTGACTCTTGAATTCAAAAATTCAATCCAAATTTTCCAAAAAGTTTGTATTCTAAGCCTCAATTTTGTGTAATTCAGTTTGGGAGAATAGAAAGAAGGTGAAAGAAAGAGGGAGAGACAGAAGCTTTTCTTGGTGTGGTGTCTGCCCTCCTTTTGGAAGCTCCTGTTACCTACAGTAGATGTCCTATAATGCTATGCGCCAGTAAGATTTTTCCCTAATTTTGCCTGCCTTCTCAAAACATGCAGTTTTACTGAAATCCAGATGAAGAGAGAAGCTGTAACTGAAACTCCATTCCATTTTTAAAAAGGACTATAATAAATTAAATAAGCGTCTCACATCGTCTCCTGGATGAGATTTCTTATTGAAGTTTGAATTGCTGCCTACAACAATGCTGTGAAAACTCCACGTGACCTTTCATAACATACTAAAGGTTTTCAGATGAAAGAAAGGACATGCTTCAGGTCTGAATGCCTTGGTCGATTTTATCTGTATAAAATGTATTTATTTATCCAGCTAAAGTGCATTTTATTTTCTTCCTGATTATCCATATGCTTACCTCGACCATGTTTTCTACACAAGGCTGTTATCTAAAAAAAAAATAATAATTTGACCTACAAAAAGCCAACTTTTCTATAACCAATATGGAATAGAAGAAATGCAGTGATAATATAGGACAATCTAAATCCTACTACATATCAAATTTTCTTTACATCATTTTAACCCCTAAGGCTACTTCAGCACAGACAATATAGGATATTACAAAATGATCTAATAATGACGGCTACATAGAAACCTGGAACTGAACCTGAAATTTGCTTTTTAAAGTTTTATTGTGGTAAAATGTATTTCTTTTTGTTATTAGCATCAGACCATTCTATAATGATAAAGAGGACCCATACCCATGGCAGAGTCATGTACAGGAGGGTTCTAAGTGCACATAGAGTCTATGAACTATGGTCCACTGATTGATGCTTTGTGGGGCACCAGATGCCCCACAGCAGAGAGACATATAAAGCAAGGTAGGGTCCCACAGAATCCTTTGTATGCCCTATTACAGCTTGAAACAACTTGGAAGTTATATGGATCCATAACACAGCTACTGTATTTGCCCATGACGTTATATTTAACAGTTAACAGCATATAAGGTACTTAAGTTCAATTATCATTAATAGTAGTGTTTCCAAAACACATCTTTGCCCTGCTACCACAGCAAGGTGACCTTATTCAGGTAGAAACCTACTCAATTTTATACGTGTCTCTATGTCATTGGGCATCTACATTTAGGAAAGCAGATCCTGCACATATACTGTGCTGCTACTGGTTACTTCTGGGAGCATTATGCACCCAATGCAGGGGCGTAGCTAAAGGCTCATGAGCCCTGATGCAAGAACTTGGGTTCCTCCTCCTTCAGTCTTTGTGGCTAGGGGCAGGGAAGCACATGCTGCCTGAGGCAAAAATTTAACCGTTAGCCCCCTTCCATGCCAATTTCTTGACCTAACCCCTTCTCTCCAGCCAGAGGTGTAACTTGAGTAGCATTCACTTTCTATAATACCTGTGTCTTCTTACATGATACTAATAGAGATGTGCATATATGAATATCTTTCTTCAGAAACCAAGATGGCTCCCACATCCTGTAGCTTGAAGACAAGAACAAAGGACAGCATGAGGGTTTGGGCACATGTTGGAAGACCCCCCTCTGTAGGGATTATTTGTGATATACCTTGGACCACTGTTGACCAAATAAGGACATTACCCAATGAACTCCTCCCCCTCCCCTTCCTCACTATGTATAGGAATGTGCTGTGTAATAAAGCTAAGAACTGAATTGACCCTGCAGGCGTCAAGTCATCTCTTCTGTGCGCACAAAACCTTAAGATCTAGCTATTGATTTGGAGCAGCAAAAGCAAACGTTATAGCTCTGATTAGAGCATCTTTATCAATTTGGCGCTCAACGTGAATCTCCTAAGAATATAACAGCGGTAGCTGAAGTTTTGGATTCCTGGAGAACGGTGGATGACGCTTGAGGATTGGGACTGCAGCCCTATAACTATTACGGTAGGAAAATTCGTAATCTTGCCGACCTCTTGTCGTACCCCACCGTGCTGTGGAAATCTTTCTGCTGGTCGCCTGTTACACTGTGTATTAGCAGCCCTCGGCTGATTGTTGAAAATCTCGAGTTCTTTTCGGACCTCTGAGCGGGCTGAAGTTTGCTTTGCTGTGGTTTTGTTTGTTTGTCTTTTGTGTTGGCTGCTTTTCCCTGACAACAGGCAAGCAGAGTGCGACGACTCCCTGCAGGGGGGGGGACTACAATAAATTTTTGCTGCAGATGTATTAGCCCCAGGGGGTTACAATAAATTTTTGCAGCAGATGTATTAGTCCCAGGGCTTCAAATACTTTCTGCTGAATTGGGACTGGAGAATCTCCAGAGGCGGTGGCAGATGTATTAGCCCAGGCTGGTGTGACCAGACGTGGACACCAGGGTTTATTTCTGTCAGGGGGGAAGTCTACTCTGCTTGCTGTTGAGGGGGGAAGTGCTGTTGTCTTTGTCTTTGTATACACGTGTGTGAACTCATGGGCCTGTCTCCATCTCTGCCTGAAGGAGAGTATACTGCTCCGCAACTTGTGGCACGTGAGGAAGGCAGTAAGCATGTTAAGAATTGTAGGAAGTTATTGAAGATAGCTGGATGTAATGAGAATGGAGAACTTAGCTCTGAAGTATGGAAGACAGTTATAAGACAGTGTCGTGGTACGCTAATTGATGTAGGTTTGCTCAGTGCTGCGCAAGCATGGCACCGTACAGCAAATCGTTTGGCTGCTAATGGAGGATCACAAAGATGGGATGAAAATTTGAAAGCTTATATTTATAAGATAGGAAACCTTGGGCCACCACCCTATAATGACTCTGGAGTAATAGCACCGGATGTAGCTCATTTACTGAGACCCCACTCACAGAATGGAATATTAGTCGGAGGGTCTGTGGGATGGACTTGTGTGCATTGTGGCCAGCCTAATCCAGACCCCTGTAATTCTTGTCCTACTTGTCGTGTCCCCAGCCCCCATCCTCCTCGTGCTGGACAGACCCCTATGGTGTCACTGCCTCAGTCTGTAGGTGCCCATCCCCCAGTACAAACAACCCTCTGTCCTGCTCAGCCTCCGCCACTAGATGGCAAGCAGAATGCCCCTTGGTGTTGAGATCCTCCTATGATAACTTCAGAGGAGGCAATCCAAGTTTCTGAGGAGACACAGACAGGAGGGACAGGGAAAGTTTTAACCCAGATCACCCCCTTATATCCGGTGTTAAATAAAGATGGCACTTATTACGTGCCGGGAGGGCCCACTATGCCACTTTCAGCGCCCCCCATCATACCCATAATGATGATAGGTGGTGGCCCTGAAACCAGAAGTCAGAAGAAATCCAAGGAAGCAGATGAGGCAGATGGGGACACAGAGGCCCCCCCAGACTCTGCAGTTAGTCTTCCTCCTACTTTGCAGCCGCAAAACACAGACGAGGTGTGGCTAGCTGAGGATGGCATAAGGAGACAGGCAGAGCAAGAGAGAGAGCGGGAGAGAGAGAGGGAGAGAGATGAGAGAGAGAGAGACAGACTGGTGGCCAGATTGGCCGGACAGGTAGATCTTCTGGCCAGACAAGCCCAGACTTCTTCCTCTGAGAAAAATGAGGAAGGAAGATATGTGACTTTTAGTCCTACACAAGCCACTAATTTGGTAAACTCCCTCCCTGACCCAGAACAGCATCCAATGCCCTTTTATAGGGCATTAGAACAGATCAGGAAAACTCACTCTGCCACGTGGAGGGACTTAGCAGGGCTTACCCAGATTAAGGCAGGGGATTCTTTCTGGCCTACAATGGAGAAGGATCTACCCCTCCCAATCATGGGGAGGCAGAGTTTTGAAAACCTATGCTTCTGGGGAACGATTCTGTGACTTCTTAGAACAATGGGCTAGGACCAGGCTGGCAGATCAAGCAATTCAAATTCAGGATATGAAACAAGATAAAGGAGAGTCAGTGGAGAAATTTGCAAATAGAATGGAACAAATGTTCAAAGATCTGGGTTTTTCCAAACAAGACCCAGTACAGACTAGGATGTTGTCTAGTGCTTTTGCTGATGGACTAAAACCCCACATTCAAAAGTCACTAAAAATTGCCCGTCCAGAGTATCGTTCTGTTTCTATGGAGACATTAACACTGGTAGCTAAAGGTATTGAAGCAGCCCCCAGGACTAGCATCATGCTTGTGACAGGACAGGATGCCCCCTCCCCAGAGAGATAACAGACCTGCTCGTCTCTGCTATGGGTGTGGCCAGCTCGGACATTTCAAAAGGGTGTGCCCCCACCGCCCCTCAACAAGGCAGAGGGGGCCGCCTCGTGTGTTTCCATGGGCTCCCCAGCAGGAGCAAGGGAGGACTGTAACAATGCTTTATAGGACAGGGGCAAGCCAGATCCACACGTCGGAGAAGCCAATCTCACTATGGCCCTCCTTCCCCCCACTGTGGCCCTGCACCTACTGTGCAGCTGCAGGTAGGAGGGATATGCACACATTTCTTGTGGATACTGGTGCAGCCAGAAGTGTAATCCGACGTGATGAGATCTCTGACCCATCTTTTTAGACAAAATTACTGTGCAGTGTGTTGGCATAGATGGTCGTGCTAGGCCCTCTCCCTAACCAAACCTCTTGATATTTCTTTTGGCCCACAGCCCTGTACTGGAGTACTCTCGCAATTTGTAGTTTCCTCCACATGTCCACTTAACCTTCTAGGAGCGGACTTACTACAAAAGATGCAGGCTATTATTCAGTTTCACTCTGATGGTACTGTTACCCTTTCTACTCCTTTGCAGCCAGAAGAAACTGTGCTGCTGGCCGCTTACATCCTTAGAAGATTGTCCTCCCACTACTGAACCACTTCCTGCTGCTGTGCTGTCTGTTATACCTGAGACATTGTGGTCCACAGGACCTCAGGATGTGGGTCGGTTGCGGGTACAACCTGTAATGGTGCACCTCAAACCAGGAGCAGTGCTCCCTAGGAAGCCTCAATACCCCTTATCTATGGCCCAGATGGATGCCATCACTCAACAGCTGCGGGCGTTCTTGAAAGTTGGTGCTATAATACCTACCACATCCCCGTGCAACACACCCCTCTTCCCAGTAAGGAAGAAGGGAAAAAGGGACAACCTGATACCTATAGGATGGTACATGATCTTCGGGCGGTTAATGAAGCCACCTTCCTAGAAACCCCCATTGTACCAAATCCTCATACCCTGCTTTCTAACATACCCTCTGACGCAGCAGTTTTTACAGTCATTGACCTGGCTAATGCTTTTTCTCTGTGCCTTTATACCCCGAATGTCAATACCTTTTGCTTTTACCCATGCTGGATCCCAGTATACCTGGACAGTCATGCCTCAAGGGGCTCAGAATAGCCCATCTCAATTCAGTAAAGTCATGTCATCTATCTTGGATGAATGGAAACAAACTCATGATGATGTTGTGCTGCTCCAGTATGTGGACGATCTTTTAGTGTGCGCCCAGGACATAAATATCTGTTCTGATGCTTCGCTCTCTTTACTTCTTTTCTTGTCGGATCAGGGGTGCAAGGTTTCCAAAGACAAAATCCAGTGGTGTCGGTCAAAGGTGGTGTTCCTTGGACATTGCCTCAGTCTTGGTGCTAAACACCTTACAGAGGACAGGAAGACAGCAATTCTTCAAATTAAAGAACCCGCTACCTCTAAACAACTGCAAGCCTTTTTGGGACTCATATCTTACTGTCGCCCTTGGATCCTGGATGCTTCCATTCTTATGCAGCCTCTGTATGATTGCATACCTCATGTCCCTTTTTATTTGACAGATGAGGCTAAACGCTGTTTTAAACAGTTGCAGGAAGTGGCCTCGCCCTCTCCAGCTCTGGGGTTGCCTAACTATAGCCTACCCTTCAGACTGTATGTCATGGAACGCCAGGGACATGCAACTGGGGTTCTCACCCAGAGTCATGGAGGCAGGCACAGGCCTCTGGGCTACTATTCAGCCCGCCTGGACCCAGTAGCTCGTGGGACACCTTCCTGTATTCGAGCTATCCACGCCTGTCATCTCCTTCTAGATAAAACTTCTGACATTGTCCTGGGCCACCCCCTGCATATTTTAGCTCCCCATGACATTTCTGCAATCCTCCAGCAAACTCAGCCGAAACATCTCTCAGCTGCTAGGCATCTCCGTCTGCAGTGTTCCCTTTACTTCCGGATACTGTTACTATATCTAGATGTCATGTGCTTAACCCCGCGTCCCTCCTCCCTTTTCCTCAAGGGGGACAGCTGAGGAGGAAGGTGTTTATTCTGCCGATGATTTTTACTCTGGAGACTGTCATGATTGTGTGGAATTGATTAAACAAGAGACTGAGCCTCTTCCAAATGTAACTGAAACAGCTTTGAACAACCCTGACCTCAACTTGTTTGTGGATGGATCCCGATATGCAGATGAACAGGGCAGGTATCACACTGGATATGCTGTCACCTCTTCAGATGAAGTGTTGCAGGCTGGCCCTCTTTCTCCTGACAAATCTGCCCAAGAGGCTGAACTGATAGCTCTCGCTGAAGCCTGCCGAATAGCTGAGAGGAAAACTGCCAATATACACACAGACTCTAGATACGCCTTTGGAGTAGCCCATGATTTCGGTCCCATCTGGAAGAGCCGCAATTTTATCACAGCTAACGGGATTCCCATAAAGAATGCAGAAGCTGTGCACGCTTTGATGGAAGCCTTGGCACTCCCTAAACAAGTAGCCATACTCAAAGTTAAGGCGCATTCGAGAGCTGATACTCCGGAAACACAGGGAAATGCAAGAGCTGATAAAGCAGCAAAGGAAGCGGCGATGAGGAAAAGAGAGGAGGTGACGATGATGGCAGTGCAGACACGATCCAGTGCAGCAAAAGATGAGACGGGTATACCCAGTGGACTCCTGCTTACAAAGGAAACATTAGGGGATATACAAGAAGCGGCATCTGAAGAAGAGAAGGAAGTGTGGTTTGAAAACGGAGGAAGCCCTGATGAAGACCAGATTTGGAGGAAAGGACATCTCCTCTGTTTGCCTAGAAGTCTCTACCCTGCAGTAGTCTCTTGGGCTCATGGGCCAACACATCAAGGAAAATCTGCAATGAATAACCTTATCTCTTCTATATGGCTTGCCCCGGCCATTACTACATTCACCACTCGACATGTCAATAGCTGCATGGTCTGTGCCAAATGTAATCCTGGGAAGATGGAAAAGTCCCTGTCAAGTGCCTACCAAAACCTCTCTACCCCTTTCAAAGGATTCAGATTGACCACATACAAATGCCCCCTGCTCAAGGGTTTCAGTATGCCCTGGTGGTCATAGACATGTTCTCTGGATGGCCTGAAGCCTACCCCGTGAAGAATCAGACGGCAAAGACAACAGTGAAGAAGTTGTTAAATGAAATTGTCTGTAGATTCGGGGTACCTGAAGTAATAGAGAGCGATCAAGGACCTGCCTTTATAGCAGATGTGGCTCAGGAAATATGGGCTGCACTAGGGACCCATCTTGCCTTCCATACTCCCTACAGACCACAAAGCAGCGGAAAAGTGGAAAGAATGAACGGCACATTAAAGCTAAAAATGTTGAAAATGGCACAAGAGACTGGAAGGCCATGGCCAGAGGCTCTTCCTATTGCCCTATTTAGTGTGAGGCATACCCCTAGAGGAAAAGAGAAGCTGTCCCCTTTTGAGATTTTATTTGGTAGTGCCCCTAAGTTAGGACAGTATTTTCCCCAAGAACTTGCTTTGCAATATGATTGTTTATCTGCCTATGTGTCTGCTCTGTGTAAACACCTGACTGATCTACATTCTCGAGTATTTTCTTCACTTCCAGATCCCAGCCAGATTCCTGGAAGTCATACCCTTCAACCAGGAGATTGGGTTCTAGTGAAGAAGTACGTCCGAAAGACTCTTGAGCCCAGATTTGACGGTCCCTTCCTGGTTCTGCTAACCACTCCCACCTCGAGGGCAAGAAAACGTGGATTCACACATCTCACTGCAAGATGGTTCCAGGCTTGGAGCCAGAGATTTGTCAAAAATGATATCCTTTCTCTTGCTGATAGTGGGATGGGTGGGACTGAATGAGGGGACGCAGTCATTATATACCTTATGGGTAAATACTAGTGCTACAATACAGGTGTTTGAGTTTGACTATTGTGAGGTGGCAAATTGTACATTAATGCATCAAGGAAGGGTGTATGCGCGAAGGGGAGTTCAGTATTACATTTGTGTAACCAGAGAAGGAAATGAATGGTGTTCCTCATGGGGAGATGTAATAGCAAATACTGGAACAGATTGGGGATACCGGCCAGCAGAGGGAATGTCTCGGAAAGATGACAAAGGGACATCTTTGGTGGATAGGCTGCATTTTTCTGACAAAGAAAGATCATGGAAAGAAAGGTGTGATCTGACAAAAGTAGAGCCTGGAGAGTGTCACCCTCTGATTTTGGCCCTAGAGAACCCACAGAAAGTAGACCTGGGAAAATATGTGTTGGGAAGGTATCAAACATCAAGCAGTCTCCCTAATGCCCCCCTTGTACAGTTCCAATTAGGAGATCTTGAAGCCAGGGTAGACAGGCCTGACTCCTTATCAGGGAATCCTCTCTTCCCAGGGGAGAGTCAAGCCAGGGCTCCGTATACCATGGAGGAAACTTTGGCTGTGGAAACAGGATTCTCTGATAGTAATTTTTGGTTGGAATGGATAAAGTATACAGCATCCCAGGTAAATAGGTCAGGATTAGAGATGAGCGAACACCTGGATGTTCGGGTTCGAGAGGTTCGGCCGAACTTCCGGAAAATGTCCGGGTTCGTGATCCGAACTCAACCCGAACTTCATCCCGAACCCGAACCCCATAGAAGTCAATGGGGACCCGAACTTTTGGGCACTAAAAAGCCTGTAAAAGACTACCGGAAAGGGCTAGAGGGCTGCAAAAGGCAGCAAAATGTAGGTAAATCCCCTGCAAACAAATGTAGATAGGGAAATGAATTAAAATAAAATAAAATAAATAAAAATTAACCAATATCAATTGGAGAGAGGTCCCACAGCAAGGAATCATGCGTCATATCATCCACCACTGGAGAAGGCCACTCTCATTTATTTGGGACCAGCACCCAGACAGAGGATACAGGTCCCACAGCAAGGAATCATGCTTCATATCAACCACCACCGGAGAAGGCCACTCTGATCTATTTTGGACCAGCACCCAGACAGAGGATACAGGTCCCACAGCAAGGAATAAGGCGTCATATCAACCACCAGCGGAGAAGGTCACTCTCATGTATTTTGGACCAGCACCCAGACAGAGGATACAGGTCCCACATCAAGGAATAAGGCGTCATATCAAACCCCACCGGAGAAGGCCACTCTCATTTATTTTGGACCAGCACCCAGACAGAGGAGATAGGTCCCACAGCAAGGAATCATGCGTCATATCAACCACCAACGGAGAAGGCCACTCTCATTTATTTTGGACCAGCACCCAGACAGAGGATACAGGTCCCACAGCAAGGAATCATGCGTCATATCAACCACCACCGGAGAAGGCCACTCTCATGTATTTTGGACCAGCACCCAGACAGAGGAGAGAGGTCCCACATCAAGGAATCATGCGTCATATCAACCCCCACCGGAGAAGGCCACTCTCATTTATTTCGACCCAGCACCCAGACAGAGGATACAGGTCCCACAGCAAGGAATCATGCGTCATATCAACCACCACCGGAGAAGGCCACTCTCATGTATTTTGGACCAGCACCCAGACAGAGGAGAGACCCCGGCAACCATGTCAGATGGCACAAACATCAGCTTCACATCACCCAACACAAGAGAAGGCCACTTTGAGAGACTTTGACCCCTGCACCCAGACGGATGAGAGAGGTTTTCACAGCAGAGAATCATGCATTTAGATCACCCACCACAGGTGTAGGCCACCATTTAATGGGACCCCGGCAACCATGTCAGATGGCACAAACATCAGCTTCACATCACCCAGCACAAGTGAAGGCCACTTTGAGAGACTTTGACCCCTGCATCCAGACGGAGGAGAGAGGTTTTCACAGCAGAGAATCATGCATTTAGATCACCCACCACAGGAGTAGGCCACCATTTAATGGGACCCCGGCAACCATGTCAGATGGCACAAACATCAGCTTCACATCACCCAGCACAAGAGAAGGCCACTTTGAGAGACTTTGACCCCTGCACCCAGACGGAGGAGAGAGGTTTTCACAGCAGAGAATCATGCATTTAGATCACCCACCACAGGAGTAGGCCACCATTTAATGGGATCCCGGCAACCATGTCAGATGGCACAAACATCAGCTTCACATCACCCAGCACAAGAGAAGGCCACTTTGAGAGACTTTGACCCCTGCACCCAGACGGAGGAGAGAGGTTTTCACAGCAGAGAATCATGCATTTAGATCACCCACCACAGGAGTAGGCCACCATTTAATGGGACCCCGGCAACCATGTCAGATGGCACAAACATCAGCTTCACATCACCCAGCACAAGCAGAAGGCCACTTTGAGAGACTTTGACCCCTGCACCCAGACGGAGGAGAGAGGTTTTCACAGCAGAGAATCATGCATTTAGATCACCCACCACAGGAGTAGGCCACCATTTAATGGGACCCCGGCAACCATGTCAGATGGCACAAACATCAGCTTCACATCACCCAGCACAAGCAGAAGGCCACTTTGAGAGACTTTGACCCTGCACCCAGACGGAGGAGAGAGGTTTTCACAGCAGAGAATCATGCATTTAGATCACCCACCACAGGAGTAGGCCACCATTTAATGGGACCCCGGCAACCATGTCAGATGGCACAAACATCAGCTTCACATCACCCAGCACAAGAGAAGGCCACTTTGAGAGACTTTGACCCCTGCACCCAGACGGAGGAGAGAGGTTTTCACAACAGAGAATCATGCATTTAGATCACCCACCACAGGAGTAGGCCACCATTTAATGGGACCCCGCAAACCATGTCAGATGGCACAAACATCAGCTTCACATCACCCAGCACAAGAGAAGGCCACTTTGAGAGACTTTTACCCCTGCACCCAGACGGAGGAGAGAGGTCCCACAGCAGAGATTCAGGCATTTATATCAGGAGATGGCCGCTTTCAGTGACTTAGGCCTTAGCACCGACACAGAGGAGACAGGTCAGATAGCACAAGCATCAGTTTCACATCAACCACCACAGTAGAAGGGCACTTTTAGAGACTTTGACCCCTGCACCCAGAAAGAGGAGAGAGGTCCCACAGCAGAGAATCAGGCATCGTGTCAACCACCACAGGAGTAGGCCACCTTTTGTTTATTTGACCCCTGCACCCAGAAAGAGGAGAGAGGTCCCACAGCAGTGAATCAGGCATTTATATCAGCCACCACAGGAGAAGGCCGCTTTCAGTGACTTTGGCCCCCTGCACCCACACAAAGGAGACATGTCAGACAGCACAAGTATAACATTCATATCACCCAGCACAGGAGAAGGACACTTTCATGTACTTTGGCCCCGGCACCCAGACAGAGGGAAGGTTCATTCAACTCTGGGTTGCACCCCAAGATCCTACTTAATTTCAAAAATTGAGTACAAGACAACATGGTTTAAGGCAGTTATTAAGGACTACTCTGCACAAGGGAGGGTCAGGTCTTGCGGGATCCATGCCTGGTTCATTTTTATAAACGTCAGCTTGTCCACGTTGGCTGCGGACAGGCGGCTGCGTTTGTCAGTAATGACGCCCCCTGCCGTGCTGAATACACGTTCAGATAAAACGCTGGCCGCCGGGCAGGCCAGCACCTCCAAGGCATAACATGCTAATTCTGGCCACGTGGACTATTTGGAAACCCAGAAGTTGAATGGGGCCGAACCATCCATCAGTACGTGGAGTTGTGTGCAGATGTACTGTTCAACCATGTTAGTGAAATGTTGCCTCCTGCTAACACGTTCCGTATCAGGTGGTGGGGCAGTTAGCTGTGGCGTGGAGACAAAACTTTTCCACATTTCTGCCATGCTAACCCTGCCCTCAGATGAGCTGGCCGTGACACTGCTGCGTGAGCGACCTCTAGCTCCTCCTCTGCCTTGGCCTTGGCCTTCCACCTGTTCCCCTGTGACAGTTGGGAATGCTCTCAGGAGCGCGTCTACCAGTGTGCGCTTGTACTCGCGCATCTTCCTATCACGCTCCAGTGCAGGAAGTAAAGTGGGCACATTGTCTTTGTACCGTGGATCCAGCAGGGTTGCCACCCAGTAGTCAGCACACGTTAAAATGTGGGCAACTCTGCTGTCATTGCGCAGGCACTGCAGCATGTAATCGCTCATGTGTGCCAGGCTCCCCAGAGGTAAGGACAAGCTGTCCTCTGTGGGAGGCGTATCATCATCATCCTCTGTATCCCCCCAGCCACGCACCAGGGATGTGCCTGCGCTGTGCTGGGTGACACCCCGCTGTGAACCTGCCTCATCCTCATCCTCCTCCACCTCCTCCTCATCCTCCTCGTCCTCCAGTAGTGGTCCCTGGCTGGCCACATTTGTACCTGCCCTTTGCTGTTGCAAAAAACCTCCCTCTGAGCCACTTCTAACAGACTGGCCTGAAAGTGCTAAAAACGACCCGTCATCCTCCTCCTCCTCCTCCTGGCCCTGGCCCACCTCCTCTTCCATCATCGCCCTAAGCGTTTTCTCTAGGAGAAATAGAATTGGTATCGTCACGCTGATAACAGTGGCATCGCCACTGGCCATGTTGGTGGCGTACTCTAAACAGCGCAACAGGGCACACAGGTCTCGCATGGAGGCCCAATCTTTGGTGGTGAAGTGGTGCTGTTCCGCAGTGCGACTGACCCGTGCGTGCTGCAGCTGAAACTCCACTATGGCCTGCTGCTGCTCGCACAGTCTCTCCAGCATGTGCAAGGTGGAGTTCCACCGGGTGGGCACGCCGCATATTAGGCGGTGAGCGGGAAGGCCGAAGTTCCGCTGTAGCGCTGACAGGCGAGCAGCGGCAGGATGTGAACGCCGGAGCGCGCACAGACGGCCCGCACTTTATGCAGCAGCTCTGACATGTCTGGGTAGTTGTGAACGAACTTTTGCACCACCAAATTCAGCACATGCGCCAGGCAAGGGATGTGCGTCAAACCGGCTAGTCCCAGAGCTGCCACGAGATTTCGCCCATTATCGCACACCACCAGGCCGGGTTTGAGGCCCACCGGCAGCAACCACTGGTCGGTCTGTTGTTCAATACCCCGCCACAACTCCTGCGCGGTGTGGGGCCTGTCCCCCAAACATATGAGTTTCAGAATGGCCTGCTGACGTTTACCCCGGGCTGCGCTGAAGTTGGTGGTGAAGGTTTGTGGCTGACTGGATGAGCTGGTGGAAGCAGAGGAGGAGGAGGAGGAGGAGGAAGCCGAGTAGGAGGAGGAGGCTACAGAAGGCAAAGAATGATGCCCTGTGATCCTTGGCGGCGGAAGGACGTGCGCCAAGGAACTCTCCGCCTGGGGCCCAGCCGCCACTACATTTACCCAGTGTGCAGTTAGTGAGATATAGCGTCCCTGGCCGTGCTTACTGGTCCACGTATCTGTGGTTAGGTGGACCTTGCCACAAATGGCGTTGCGCAGTGCACACTTGATTTTATCGAACACTTGCATGTGCAGGGAAGGCACGGCTGTCTTGGAGAAGTAGTGGCGGCTGGGAACCACATACTGGGGACAGCCATGGCCATCAGCTGTTTGAAGCTGTCTGTGTCCACCAGCCGGAATGACAGCATTTCAAAGGCCAGTAGTTTAGAAATGCTGGCATTCAGGCCAAGGGCTCGAGGGTGACTAGGTGGGAATTTGCGCTTCCTCTCAAAGGTTTGAGAGATGGAGAGCTGAACGCTGCTGTGTGAAATAGTGGAGACGCTAGATGACGGTGGCGGTGGTGGTGGTGGTGTCGGTGGCACATCCTCTGTTTGCTGCTCAGCAGGTGGCAACATTCCTCTCGAGGCGGAAGCCGAGGCAGCAGCGCTAGAGGGAGCAGGGGAGCCTGAGCGGGTTCCTTGTTTTTAAGGTGTGTACTCCACTGCAGTTCATGCTTTGCATGTAGATGCCTGATCATGCAGGTGGTGCTCAGGTTAAGAACGTTAATGCCTCGCCTCAGGGTCTGATGGCACAGCGTGCAAACCACTCTGGTCTTGTCCTCAGCACATTGTTTGAAGAAGTGCCATGCCAGGGAACTCCTTGAAGATGCCTTTGGGGTGCTGGGTCCCTGTTGGCGCTGGCCAATAGCAGGCGAACTCTCTGGACGGCGGCTGTTCTGCTTTTGCCCCCTGCTCCCTCTTTGGCTTCGCTGTTGTCTCGGTCTCACCACTGCCTCTTCCTCTGAACTATTTAAGTCAGCGGCACGACCTTCAGTCCATGTGGGGTCTAAGACCTCATCGTCCTCTGCATCGTCTTCCACCCAGTCTTCCTCCCTGACCTCCTCCTGTTCAGTCTGCACACTGCAATAAGACGCGGCAGTGGGCACCTGTGTTTCGTCATCATCAGACACTCGGTCACTCTGCTGTGGTGGTATTCCCATGTCCTCATCATCTGGATACATAAGTGGTTGTGCGTCAGTGCATGGGATGTCTTCCACCGCTGGGGAAGGGATAGGTGGACGCCCTGGAAAACCGTGAGAGCAGAGTCTTCAAACAGAAGAAGAGACTGCTGCATAACTTGAGGCTCAGCCAGTTTCCCTGATATGCATGGGGGTGATGTGACAGACTGATGGGCTTGGTTTTCAGGTGCCACCTGTGCGCTTTCCGCAGAAGACTGGGCGGAAGACAATGTGGTGAACGTGCTGGAAGCACTGTCGGCCACCCAATCGACTAATGCCTGTACCTGCTCAGGCCTTACCATCCTCATAACGGCATTGGGCCCCACCAAATATCGCTGTAAATTCTGCCGGCTACTTGAGGGAGTTGGTTCACTACTTTGTGCGCCTGAGGCCGAACGGCCACGTCCTCTGCCAGCAACAGAGGCTCCACGGACACCACCACGACCGCGTCCTCGTCCCTTAATAGAATGTTTCCTCATTGTTGCGATTCAACTCGCACCACAATAAAATATATTATTTTTTAGCCCCAAAATTCCCACATTGGAAGATATAATTCCTTTTTCCGGTATTAATTACAAGAACACTGCTGCTAATTGGACACCAGATTTTTTATAATGCTAGTTTTGGTACATAGATTCCACACGGGGAGATATAATTCCTTTTTACAGGAGTGAAAACGTAAGGCCTAGTTTTTCTGGTCTAACAAACACCAGATTCGATTAAATTGGCCTTTTTTTCACCAAAATTACAACACTGGACAATAATGCCTTTTGGCTGTATTAATTACAAGAACACTGCTGCTAATTGGACACCAGATTTTTTATAATGCTAGCTTTGGTACATAGATCCCCACACGGGGAAATATAATAGCTTTTTAGAGGAGTAAAAACGTGAGGCCTAGTTTTTCTGGTCTAACGAACACCAGATTGATTAAATTGGCCTTTTTTCACCAAAATTACAACACTGGACAATAATGCCTTTTGGCGGTATTAATTACAAGAACACTGCTGCTAATTGGACACCAGATTTTTTATAATGCTAGTTTTGGTACATAGATCCCCACACGGGAAATATAATTCCTTTTAGAGTGAAAACGTGAGGCCGAGTTTTCTGGTCTAACAAACACCAGATTGATTAAATTGGCCTTTTTTCAGCAATAATGACTAATTCGGATCTAAGAACACTAGCTAATTGGACACCAGATTTTTTATAATGCTAGTTTTGGTACATAGATCCCCACACGGGGAAATATAATTCCTTTTTAGATGAGTGAAAACGTGAGGCCGAGTTTTTCTGGTCTAACAAACACCAGATTGATTAAATTGGCCTTTTTTTCAGCAAAATTACAACACTGAACAATAATGCCTTTTGGCGGTATTAATTACAAGAACACTGCTGCTAATTGGACACCAGATTTTTTATAATGCTAGTTTTGGTACATAGATTCCACACGGGGAGATATAATTCCTTTTTACAGGAGTAAAAACGTGAGGCCTAGTTTTTCTGGTCTAACAAACACCAGATTGATTAAATTGGCCTTTTTTTCAGCAAAATTACAACACTGGACAATAATGCCTTTTGGCGGTATTAATTACAAGAACACTGCTGCTAATTGGACACCAGATTTTTATAATGCTAGTTTTGGTACATAGATCCCCACACGGGGAAATATAATTCCTTTTAGAGGAGTGAAAACGTGAGGCCTAGTTTTTCTGGTCTAACAAACACCAGATTGATTAAATTGGCCTTTTTTTCACCAAAATTACAACACTGGACGATATAATGCCTTTTGGCGGTATTAATTACAAGAGGACTGCTGGTATTTCAGAACACCGGAATTGTTAAAATGCTAGTTTTGCTAGATAAATTTCCCACACTGGGAGAAATATTGCCTAAGCCTTTTACAGTATTAATTACAACAGGAGTGCTTCTTCTGGTCTAACACCAGAATAATTTTATTATTACGGTGAAAGCTTTTTCTAATTTATATTTCTGGCACATAAAAAAAAATATTTCTGGCTGACAGTATTGGACAAAGTAGTGGCACTGGCTAGCCTAGCTGGAACAGCACATTCATGGGATTTGCTATCCAAGTGGGTTACTTTCAGTTTCACCACTGATATATTAAATATCTTTGCAGTTAGTATGGGTGACACAAGCACAGCCAAACCCCTGATGTATTATATCTATGAAAAAATCGTCTATTACATGAGATTAATGGACGTTGTGGCAGCTTTTGCTGTAGCACCACAAGTCCCAAAATGGCCGCCGCCTATCAGCCAAGTAACATGTGCCAGAAAACAGTCTGCCCAGCCAGAAAAAAAATTGACTTTGACTGAGCAGCTGAATCGCTGTTGTTCTGATTCACAGGTGTAGATTTTTAACTTCTTTGGAGCTTTAGTATACACTCTGTGGCAGCAAGTGCTGGCGCACCACAAGTCTCAAAATGGCCACCGCCGGTCAGCCCAGTTACATGTGCCAGTAAAAATCGCTCTGGCCAGTCTCAACAAAATAGTGACTTTCAGTGAACAGCTCGGCTGAGTTGTTCTGATGCACAGGTGTAGAAAGGTAGATCACTTCTTTATCCCTGCCTATCTCGCCCTCACAGAAGCTGCATCCTCTCCCTACACTAGTCAGAGCAGTGTGACGTGCGGCGCTACGTGACTCCAGCTTAAATAGAGGCTGGGTCACATGCTGCACTTGGCCAATCACAGCCATGCCATTAGTAGGCATGGCTGTGATGGGCTCTTAGGGCAAGAAGTAAAACGCTAGCTGATTGGCTGCTGTGCAGCCCTTCAGAAAGCGGGAAGTAATCGACGAACACCGGACCCGAACCCGAACTTTTTTGAAAATGTCCGGGTTCGGGTCCGTGTCACGGACACCCCAAAATTCGGTACGGACCCGAACGATTCTCAAACTGTTCGCTCAACACTAGTCAGGATGTATCACCTGCTCTACAGCCAGGCCCCATCTGGGGACTGTACCCCTTCACCTAGATCCAAACCATTATTCTTGTTTTATCCGCCTGTATGTAAATCAGACTATTAATGAAACCGTGTGCAATTTTTGGAAAGGGAAATTCCCAAGCTTAAGCGATGCACCATCACCTGGAGAAGGCATCACAATATACAAAGGGAATTATACCTGTTTTGAGATAGAGGGGTCAGAGGGAAAGCACCTGGGTAGATTTCCCAAGGGTTACTGTGCAACTGTGGTCAACACCACTGGGACTGATTACCAAACCCACTTATGGAACCAGACCCGAGCTCTGGGAGATGTGATATGGTTGTGTGCGGATATGAAGCTGAGGACAAAATTAGAAATTGTCTGGCATGGACAATGTGCTTTGGCCTTGGTGTTGATGCCGTTCCACATATTTAACCCTCTTGACTGGAAAAAGACTATAGAAATTTTAAGAAACCCCAAATTAGAATATTTTAATCCCTCTCTGCCAGATGAAGGAACAGTTATAAGAAGGAAAAGGGAAACAAATCCAAGAGGTAGCCTTGATTCTCATGTGTACATACAGATGTAGCAGGGTTAGCACTCCCTCTGTTAACTCAAATTTCTTAACTCATTTCATTATCTTGAGAAAAAAGCCATTGAAAAGCAATTGAAGGTGTTTGCTTAGATTAGATAACCAAACTCAGAAATCTCAGAAAAAAGGAGTGCTAACCATGCTGCATCTGTAGATGCCATAGGAGTGCCCGGGGGGGTCCCAGATGAGTTCAAAGCTAGAGATCAAGTGGCAGCAGGTTTTGAATCCCTCATCCCTATAATTACGGTAAATAAAAATGTGGATTGGATCAATTATATCTATTATAATCAACAGAGATTCGTAAACTTTACCAGAGATGCCTTAAAAGGAATAGTAGAACAGCTAGGGCCCACTAGTGTTATGGCATTCCAAAATAGAATGGCCCTAGATATGCTACTTGCTGAAAAAGGAGGTGTATGTAAAATGATTGGTGAGACCTGTTGTACTGTAATTCCCGATAATTTAGGACCAAATGGCCAGGTCATGAATGCTCTTAAGGGGCTTACCTCTCTTTCAGAGGAATTAAAAAGAAATTCTGGTATAGATAATCCATGGGGTGAGTGGTTTGACAGCTGGTTTAAAAATTGGAGACAGACCTTACTACAGATTGGTATAATAATAACGGTTGTATTGTTAATGTTTGCATTAATTGTCTGCTGTGTCATCCCCTGCATCAGGAAACTTCTGGCTAAAGCTGTGGCTGACGCTACCTCAGAGATGCTTATGGGAGAATATTATGATGAAATTGAGGATGAAAACCAAGGTGCACTACACTCTGTCAGTCTTCCCCTTTATAACACCATTTGGAAGGATAATTTAGAGTAGGGACAGATCATCTGACTTTCCAATGCGTAACAGTGTCATGGGAGGCTATTCACAAGGGATAGCTTGTCATGGAAGCTGGAGAAGAGGATTCGAAACATTGGGACAGATGGTTAGGTTTAGGGAAAGAATGATATCCAAGGGGGGACTGATAGAGATGTGCATATATGAATATCTTTCTTCAGAAACAAAGATGGCTCCCACATCCTGTAGCTTGAAGTCAAGAACAAAGGACAGCATAAGGGGTTTGGGCACATGTTGGAAGACCCCCCTCTGGAGGGATTATTTGTGATATACCTTGGACCACTGTTGACCAAATAAGGACATTACCCAATGAACTCCTCCCCCTCCCCTTCCTAACTATGTATAGGAATGTGCTGTGTAATAAAGCTAAGAACTGAATTGACCCTGCAGGCGTCAAGTCATCTCTTCTGTGCGCACAAAACCTTAAGATCTAGCTATTGATTTGGAGCAGCAAAAGAAAACGTTATAGCTCTGATTAGAGCATCTTTATCAATACAAGGGTCTTTGGGCCCCCTCAGGCTTCTGGGCCCGGTAGCGACTGCTACCTCTGCACCCCCTATAGATACGATCCTGATCCAATGAGAGGAAGAGCACTATTACTACGTGGGGGACTATCTATTCCTGCAGTCTAGAGGAACTGGGGCTGGCACAGTATTTGAATAGCAGCAATATGTAGTACTGATTGGGCACCAGTAAGAGAAGGATGATGGAAAAAGGAGGAATCAAAAATGTCTTTGTCGCAAATTCTGCAGAGACTAGACGTGGCTGAAAGAACTCATAGCTGTCTGCTCCCAGTGTAGAAGATGAGGAAAATAAGCATTTACATCAGAGGTGACATCATTGAGTGTATAAGGTATGTGGTGCTTTGCATTCCTGTTTGTTTGGTAGAGCAAAATGTAATGTCCATCCGAATATGTCTTTAGCAGTGGGATGGGGGAGGGTGTTCGATATGCCATTATAAAGCTGAGAACCTCAAATACGCCCTGTACGGGAATATGGATTTCCCCATGGCCACACTGAGCACTGTACAGTCACAAGCTTCATAACATATCTCTCTGATGCTTGTACCAGCGCTGCTTTGCCTAAGCCTTGTGCCATGTCAGTACACCAGTCAGTCATTCACAAAAAATTAAATTGCAACCATGTGGAAACTGAATAAATGTAAACAGACTATTGAGGTTTGACGCTCAATTTCACTGCCGATACTTTGTGTTTTGCTGCTGTAATCATGTTTGTATGCTGGTTAATTAAATTGAAACACCATGCCCTCCCCCCCCAAAAAAAATATATTTTTTCAATTGTATACAAATCAAATTTATGTAAATGGAGGATTGAGGCCTTACACTCAATTTCTTGTTATCACTTACAGGTAGATAGCTGCCCTATGCTGTGGCTTGTAGTAATTACAGCCAAATCCAGTGCTGAGCCACGCCCCCTGCACTGATCACATGACGGTGACGTCACCCCAGGTCCTTCGGCTGTTCAACAGTTCGGGTTCGTGAAAGCCGCCCCTTATGGATTCCATATGCCGGGATAGTCCGCGGTAGTGGAATCCATAACGGGATGCCGCGATGACCACAACCGAACGCCGAACTTTTTTTTAAAGTTCGCTCATCTCTACCCCCCTCACTTCCTCTCAGGGACATGTGAGAACCATTCTTCTTCCTTTTTAGTGCTTTTTTCCACAGACATGTGCACTAAAATGGCGCTATACACCGTTTTTGCGGAATTGTTAGAAACAAACCTGAAAAAATTTGGGTTGTCTGCCGTATGAAAAATTGCAATGTTCATACTGAAACTGGTTTGGTCTTAACTGGTTTGCTCATTCTTACTGCATAAGCAATGTGAAAAGTCTCTAACACTTATACAAACCTGCTTTTGTGCCCATATGTTAGTAAGCATTTCTAAATTAGAAGATTGGTGCTTAATGATCCTTTATGTTTTGTGCATTTCTTTGATATTATTACTGTATTATTTAAAATCCATGATCATTAGCTGTAACGAATAATTTTCTCCATTTTTGTTTAAGAACATGATGGTAAATTTACACACTCAATTACATAGAAATGGTCTGCTTCTGCCTTTATACTGAATATTATGCAAGCATTCATAAATATTAAGTCCTTTTCAAGAAAATAAGAAGAAAAGAGGAAAACCTTCTCAGTTGCTATTAATCCTGCCATCCTTAAAAAAGCTGATGAATTAAGTTTACTGGTGGAAAATTCCTTGCCAATGCATTAATTGTGTTGGCAGCATCACAAGACAACCATCTAAGGAGACACATAAAAGCATCCACGCTCCCTCTGCCATAACACTGTAGAGGACATAAGAGGTATAGCCTCATAATGGCAGATGTCAACTTGATTTGTAAAAACAACAAAAAATGTACATGTCTCCAGAAGACGCCTTTGAACTTTTCTGGGAACAAGCAGACAATCTTGTACAAGAACTCCTTGATCATTGGATTAATGTTCAAACTATGGTCAGCTTGACTTATTTTCATTTGCAAATGGAGGATTTCTTTTATTGGCCTTTATTGTATAAGGAAAGATTACCTTTTTCATTTTGTGTAAAAAAAACAAGCTCATATCTACAGATGAGTGTATTTATGGAAAATTCTATTCGGCTGATTCGCCGAATTTCACAAGAATATTTGATTTGTGACTCATTAGTTCGTCACAAAGCGCATTTTTTTGTAAGTAGCGGGTGCAATGACAGGGAGCTGCGATAGCTCCGTCCCCATCTTTGTACCCCTCAGATACCGCGCACATGCATGTTCGCGGCATCTGAGTTTAATTTTAAACCGTTTTTAACAATAAACATTTTTTTCTATCAAACTTGCCACCTCCATTTGCTCGCGACGGGCCGGCTGCCGCCATCTTGCTTGAAGATATCGGCCGAAATCCCGTGCGTGATGGTGTAATCTCATGGGGATTTTGGCCAAGATCTTCAAGCAAGATGGAGTCTGGCGGCCCGTCACGAGCATATGGAGGCGATAAATTAGAATTTTTTAGTTTTTTATACTATTTCAGGTTAAATCGATTCACTGACATGAAGCATGAGGAAATGCGGTTTCTAGGTAAATCAAATTTATCCTGAAATTCAGATCAAATTCCACTTTGTGGGATTCGATTCGCTCATATCTACTCATATCATTGTCGCTATTTTTGTGTGTGTTTAGTTGATATGTAAATTAAAAAGGTTGTGTACTTTCTAGCTACTGTGGAACAATGTGCTGTAAGATGACTATATGGCACTTACTAATATAGTCTTTGCTGACATTCTGCTCTTTTTTTTATATTTCATAAGGTATGCCTCCTTGTTAGACAAGTCTTTTGTTCTGTCCACAAAGAGGTTCTGACACAGAATCATTTGACCAGCCAGACTACCCCCATGTGATGTCTCCTGACATCTGCACTTGAACTGTTGGGAGTTTTTGTTCAGTTTCAATGTGTTTGATTAGAGGAATCTGAGGGTCCTTTCACACTGGCGTTTTTCTTTTCAGGCATAGAGTTCCGTCCTCGGCGCTCTATGCCGGAAAAATCCTGATCAGGATCATCCCCATGCATTCTGAATGGAGAGAAATCCGTTCAGGATGCATCAGGATGTCTTCAGTTCAGGACCTGAACGTTTTTTGGACGCAGCAAATACCGCAGCATGCTGCGCTTTTTGCTCCGTCCAAAAATCCGGAACACTTGCCGCAATGCCGGATCCGGAATTAATGCCCATTGAAAGGCATTAATCCGGATCCGGCCTTAAGCTAAACGTCATTTCGGAGCATCGCCGAATCCGACGTTTAGCTTTTTCTCAATGGTTACCATGGCAGCCAGGACGCTAAAGTCCTGGTTGCCATGGTAAAGTGTAGTGGGGAGCGGGGGAGCAGTATACTTACCATCCATGCAGCTCCCGGGGCGCTCCAGAGTGACGTCAGGGCGCCATACACGCATGTGATCCATGCGCATGGGGCACTCTGACGTCATTCTGAAGCGCCTCGGGAGCCGCACGGACTGTAAGTATACCGCTCACCCGCTCCCCACTACTACTATGGCAACCAGGACTTTAATAGCGTCCTGGCTGCCATAGTAACCTGAAAGCATTTCGAAGACTGATCAGGATCTTGATCAGTCTTCTAATGCTTTCAGGCGACTTGCGTTCTGATGGATCCGGCAGGACGGAAGTGCCTGCCGGATCCTCAGAACGCAAGTGTGAAAGAGGCCTAAGTGATGTTCTGGTCACATTACCCTCCATCAATGTCCTGCTTATGGACAGGACTTTTGTGGGGACAGAACAGATGATTTGCCCAAAAGGCCATATGACTTATGAATAGAGTTGAGCGAACACCTGGATGTTCGGGTTCGACGAGTTCGGCCGAACTTTCGAAAAATGTTCGGGTTCGGGATCCGAACTCGACCCGAACTTCATCCCGAACCCGAACCCCATAGAAGTCAATGGGGACCCGAACTTTTGGGCACTAAAAAGGCTGTAAAACACACCCGGAAAGGGCTAGAGGGCTGCAAAAGGCAGCAAAATGTAGTTAAATCCCCTGCAAACAAATGTAGATAGGGAAATGATGAGTTAACATAAAATAAATAAAAATTAAACAATATTAATTGGAGTGAGGTCCCATAGCACAGAATCAGGCTTCAAGTCACCCACCAATGGAGAAGGTCACTTACTATTATTTTGACCACAGCACCCAGACAAAGGAGAGAGGTCCCACAGCAGAGAACCAGGCATCATATCACCTACCACAGGAGTAGGCCACCATTTAGTTACTTTGACCCCTACACCCAGACGGAGGAGAGAGGTTACACAGCAGAGAATCAGGCATTTAGATCACCCACCACAGGAGTAGGCCACCATTGAATCAGACCCCGGCAACCATGTCAGATGGCACAAGCATAAGCTTTATATCAATCAGCACAGGAGAAGGCGACTTTGACAGACTTTGACCCCTACACCCGGACGGAGGAGAGAGGTTTCAAAGCAGAGAATCAGGCATTTAGATCACCCACCACAGGAGTAGGCCCCAATTTAATGGGACCCCGGCAACCATGTCAGATGGCACAACCATCAGCTTCATATCAATCAGCACAGGAGAAGGCGACTTTGAAAGACTTTGACCCCTACACCCAGACGGAGGAGAGAGGTTTCACAGCAGAGAATCAGGCATTTAGATCACCCACCACAGGAGTAGGCCCCCATTGAATCAGACCCTGGCAACCATGTCAGATGGCACAACCATCAGCTTTATATCAATCAGCACAGGAGAAGGCGACTTTGAAAGACTTTGACCCCTACACCCAGATGGAGGAGAGGTTTCACAGCAGAGAATCAGGCATCATATCAACCACCACAGGAGAAGCCACCATTTAGTTACTTTGACCCCTGCACCCAGGAAGAGGAGAGAGGCACCACAGCACATATTATGGCATCATATCAGCCACCACAGGAGAAGCCACCATTGAGTTACTTTGACCCCTGCACCCAGGAAGAGGAGAGAGGCCCCACAGCACATATTCTGGCATCATACTAACCACCACAGGAGAAGCCACCATTGAGTTACTTTGACCCCTGCACCCAGGAAGAGGAGAGAGGCCCCACAGCACATATTCTGGCATCATATCAGCCACCACAGGAGAAGCCACCATTGAGTTACTTTGACCCCCGCACCCAGGAAGAGGAGAGAGGCACCACAGCACATATTCTGGCATCATATCAGCCACCACAGGAGAAGCCACCATTGAGTTACTTTGACCCCTGCACCCAGGAAGAGGAGAGAGGCCCCACAGCACATATTCTGGCATCATACTAACCACCACAGGAGAAGCCACCATTGAGTTACTTTGACCCCTGCACCCAGGAAGAGGAGAGAGGCCCACAGCACATATTCTGGCATCATATCAGCCACCACAGGAGAAGCCACCATTGAGTTACTTTGACCCCCGCACCCAGGAAGAGGAGAGAGGCACCACAGCACATATTCTGGCATCATATCAGCCACCACAGGAGAAGCCACCATTGAGTTACTTTGACCCCTGCACCCAGGAAGAGGAAAGAGGCCCCACAGCACATATTCTGGCATCATATCAGCCACCACAGGAGAAGCCACCATTTAGTTACTTTGACCCCTTCACCCAAACAGAGGAGAGGTTCCACATCAGAGAATCAGGCATCATATCAACCACCACAGGAGTAGGCCACAATTTAATGGGACCCGGCAACCATGTCAGATGGCACAACCATCAGCTTCATATCAATCAGCACAGGAGAAGGCGACTTTGAAAGACTTTGACCCCTACACCCAGACGGAGGAGAGAGGTTTCACAGCAGAGAATCAGGCATTTAGATCACCCACCACAGGAGTAGGCCCCCATTGAATCAGACCCTGGCAACCATGTCAGATGGCACAACCATCAGCTTTATATCAATCAGCACAGGAGAAGCCACCATTGAGTTACTTTGACCCCTGCACCCAGGAAGAGGAGAGGCCCCACAGCACATATTCTGGCATCATACTAACCACCACAGGAGAAGCCACCATTGAGTTACTTTGACCCCTGCACCCAGGAAGAGGAGAGAGGCCCCACAGCACATATTCTGGCATCATATCAGCCACCACAGGAGAAGCCACCATTGAGTTACTTTGACCCCTGCACCCAGGAAGAGGAGAGAGGCCCCACAGCACATATTCTGGCATCATACTAACCACCACAGGAGAAGCCACCATTGAGTTACTTTGACCCCTGCACCCAGGAAGAGGAGAGAGGCACCACAGCACATATTCTGGCATCATATCAGCCACCACAGGAGAAGCCACCATTGAGTTACTTTGACCCCTGCACCCAGGAAGAGGAGAGAGCACCACAGCACATATTCTGGCATCATATCTAGCCACCACAGGAGAAGCCACCATTGAGTTACTTTGACCCCTGCACCCAGGAAGAGGAGAGAGGCCCACAGCACATATTCTGGCATCATACTCAACCACCACAGGAGAAGCCACCATTGAGTTACTTTGACCCCTGCACCCAGGAAGAGGAGAGAGGCCCCACAGCACATATTCTGGCATCATATCAGCCACCACAGGAGAAGCCACCATTGAGTTACTTTGACCCCCGCACCCAGGAAGAGGAGAGAGGCACCACAGCACATATTCTGGCATCATATCAGCCACCACAGGAGAAGCCACCATTGAGTTACTTTGACCCCTGCACCCAGGAAGAGGAGAGAGGCACCACAGCACATATTCTGGCATCATATCAGCCACCACAGGAGAAGCCACCATTGAGTTACTTTGACCCCTGCACCCAGGAAGAGGAGAGAGGCCCCACAGCACATATTCTGGCATCATATCAGCCACCACAGGAGAAGCCACCATTTAGTTACTTTGACCCCTTCACCCAAACAGAGGAGAGAGGTTCCACATCAGAGAATCAGGCATCATATCAACCACCACAGGAGTAGGCCACAATTTAGTTTATTTGACCCCTGCACCCAGGAAGAGGAGAGAGGCCCCACAGCACATATTCTGGCATCATATCACACACCACAGGAGAAGGCCTCTTTCAGTGATTTAGGCCTTTGGACCCAGACAGAGGAGAGAGGTCAGAGATTAGCTTCATATCCCCCAGCACAGCAGAAGACCGCTTTATTTGACTTAGGCCTCAGCACCCAGACAGAAGACAGAGGTAGCATGGCAGAGGTTATGGCTTCATGTCACCCGTTAGTTTAACCGGCCACTTTCATCTGGTTAGGCCCGGCGCCCAGACAGAGAAGAGTTTCATTCAACTGTGGGTTTCATAAAATTTGTATCAAATAAAGAAGTGGCCCGTAGCACAACAAGACATGTTTTAGGCAGTTAATAAGGACTACTCTGCACAAGGGAGGGACAGGTCCTGTGGGATCCATGCCTGGTTCATCTTTATGAAGGTCAGCTTGTCCACGTTGGCTGTGGACAGGCGGCTGCGCTTGTCAGTAATGGCGCCCCCTGCCGTGCTGAATACGCGTTCAGATAAAACGCTGGCCGCCGGGCAGGAAAGCACCTCAAGGCATAACATGCTAACTCTGGCCACGTGGACAATTTCGAAACCCAGTAGTTGAATGGGGCCGAACCATCCGTCAGGATGTGGAGGGTGTGCAGACATACTGTTCAACCATGTTAGTGAAATGCTGCCTCCTGCTAACACGTTCCGTATCAGGTGTCGGTGCAGATAGCTGTGGCGTGGAGACAAAACCTTTCCACATTTCTGCCATGCTAACCCTGCCCTCAGATGAGCTGGCCGTGACACAGCTGCGTTGGCGACCTCTTGCCACTCCTCTGCCTTCACCTTCCACCTGTTCCCCTGTGACATGTGGGAATGCTCTCAAGAGCGCCTCTATCAGCGTGCGCTTGTACTCGCGCATCTTACGGTCGCGCTCCAGTTCAGGAATTAAAGTGGGCACATTGTCTTTATACCGGGGATCCAGCAGGGTGGCCACCCAGTAGTCTGCACACGTTAAAGCGTGGGCAACTCTGCTGTCGTTGCGCAGGCATTGGAGCATATATTCGCTCATGTGGGCCAGGCTACCCATGGGTAGGACAAGCTGTCCTCTGTGGGAGGCGTATCGTCATCGTCCACCGTATCCCCCAGCCACGCACCAGTGATGGGCCTGGGCTGCCACCCCGCTGTGAACTTGCGTCATCCTCGTCCCCCTCCACCTCCTCCTCCTCATCCTCCTCGTCCTCCAGTACAGTGCCTTGGCTGGCGACTTGTGAACCTGTCCTCTGCTGCTTAAACAAACCTCCCTCTGAGCCACTTCGAACAGACTGGCCCGAAAGTGTTAGAAACGAGCCCTCATCCTCCTCCTCCTCCTCCACCTGGGCCACCTCCTCTAACATCATTGCCTAAGTGTTTTCTCAAGGAGACATAGAAGTGGTATTGTAACGCTGATAACAGTGTCATCGCCACTGGCCATGTTGGTGGAGTACTCGAAACAGCGCAGCAGGGCACACAGGTCTCGCATGGAGGCCCAATCATTGGTGGTGAAGTGGTGCTGTTCGGCAGTACGACTGGCGCGAGCGTGCTGCAGCTGAAACTCCACTATGGCCTGCTGCTGCTCGCACAGTCTCTCCAGCATGTGCAAGGTGGAGTTCCACCGGGTGGGCACGTCGCATATGAGGCGGTGGCGGGAAGGCCGAAGTTCCGCTGTAGCGCAGACAGGCGAGCAGCGGCAGGATGTGAGCAGGCGGAGCGCGCACAGACGGCCCGCACTTTATGCAGCAGCTCTGACATGTTGGGGTAGTGGTGAATGAACCTCTGCACCACCAAGTTCAGCACATGCGCCAGGCAAGGGATGTGCGTCAAACCGGCTAGTCCCAGAGCTGCCACGAGATTTCGCCCATTATCGCATACCACCAGGCCTGGCTTGAGGCCCACCGGCAGAAACCACTCGTCGGTCTGTTGTTCAATACCCCGCCACAACTCCTTTGCGCTGTGGGGCCTGTCCCCCAAACATATGAGTTTCAGAATGGCCTGCTGACGTTTACCGGGCTGTGCTGAAGTTGGTGGTGAAGGTGTGTGGCTGACCGGATGAGCTGGTGGAAGCAGTGGAGGAGGAAGCCGAGTAGGAGGAGGAGGCTACAGGAGGCAGAGAATGATGCCCTGCGATCCTAGGGGCGGAAGGACGTGCGCCAAGGAACTGTCCGCCGGGGGCCCAGCCGCCACTACATTCATCCAGTGTGCAGTTAGTGAGATATAGCGTCCCTGGCCGTGCTTACTGGTCCACGTATCTGTGGTTAGGTGGACCTTGCCACAAATGGCGTTGCGCAGTGCACACTTGATTTTATCGGACACTTGCATGTGCAGGGAAGGCACGGCTGTCTTGGAGAAGTAGTGGCGGCTGGGAACCACATACTGCGGGACAGCCATGGCCATCAGCTGTTTGAAGCTGTCTGTGTCCACCAGCCGGAATGACAGCATTTCAAAGGCCAGCAGTTTAGAAATGCTGGCGTTCAGGCCAAGGGCTCGAGGGTGACTCGGGGGAATTTGCGCTTCCTCTCTAAGGTTTGAGATATTGAGAGCTGAACGCTGCTGTGTGATATAGTGGAGGCGCTAGTTGACGGTGGCGGTGGTGGTGGTGTCGGTGGCACATCCTCTGTTTGCTGCTCGGCAGGTGGCAACATTCCTCTCGAGGCGGAAGCCGAGGCAGCAGCGATAGAGGGAGCAGGGGAGCCTCAGCGAGTGCCTGGTTTTTAAGGTGTGTACCCACTGCAGTTCATGCTTTGCATGTAGATGCCTGGTCATGCAGGTTGTGCTGAGGTTCAGAACGTTAATGCCTCGCCTCAGGCTCTGATGGCAGAGCGTGCAAGTCACTCGGGTCTTGTCGGTGGGACATTGTTTAAAGAAGTGCCATGCCAGGGAACTCTTTGAAGCTGCCTTTGTGGGGCTGGGTCCCTGTTGGCGATGTCCAGTAGCAGAGGCGAACTCTGGGGCGGCGGCTCGTCTGCTTTGGCCCCCTGCTCCCTCTTTGGCTTCGCTGTTGTCTCGGTCTCACCACTACCTCTTCCTCTGAACTGTGAAAGTCATCGCCACGACCTTCAGTCCATGTGGGGTCTAAGACCTCATCGTCCTCTGCATCGTCTTCCACCCAGTCTCCCTCCCTGACCTCCTCCTGTTCAGTCTGCACACTGCAAAAGACGCGGCAGTGGGCACCTGTGTTTCGTCATCATCAGAGAGTCGGTGACTCTGCTGTGGTGGTATTCCCATGTCCTCTTCATCTGGAGACATAAGTGGTTGTGCGTCAGTGCATGGTATGTCTTCCTCCACTGGGGAAGGGCTAGGTGGACGCCCTGGGAAACCCTGGAAGCAGAGTCTTCAAACAGAAGAAGAGACTGCTGCATAACTTGTGGCTCAGACCGTTTCCCTGATATGCTTGGGGGTGATGTGACAGACTGATGGGCTTGGTTTTCAGGTGCCACCTGTGCGCTTTCCGCAGAAGACTGGGTGGAAGACCATGTGGTGAACGTGCTGGAAGCACTGTCGGCCACCCAATCGATTAATGCCTGTACCTGCTCAGGCCTTACCATCCTAAGAGCGGCATTGGGCCCCACGAGATATTGCGGTACATTCTGCCGGCTAGTTGAGGAGTTCGTTCCCTACTGTGTGCGCCTGGGGCCGAACGGCCACGTCCTCTACCAGCAACAGAGGCTCCACGGACACCACCACGACCGCGTCCTCGTCCCTTAATAGTATTTTTCTTCATTGTTGCGATTCAACTCGCACCACAATGAAATATATTATTTTTATAAGCAAAATCCCCTCACTGGAATACTTTCAGTCTTTTGACTGTATGGATTACAGATGGAATGACTGTTATATGTGAGTACCGCTTTCTTTGACAGATTCTAGTATGGGTACATATATGTTTTCCCAACCCCAGCACATTAGTTTGCTAATTCCAGATGTATGAAAGCATGAGCCTAACTGTATCTAGTATATTGAGCGCCAGATAAACTAACTTGGCCTTTTTTAAATAAAAAAATTCCCTCACTGGAATACTTTCAGTCTTTTGACTGTATGGATTACAGATGGAATGACTGTTATATGTGAGTACCGCTTTCTTTGACAGATTCTAGTATGGGTACATATATGTTTTCCCAACCCCAGCACATTAGTTTGCTAATTCCAGATGTATGAAACGCAGGCCTAACTGTATCTAGTATATTGAACGCCAGATAAACTAACTTGGCCTTTTTAAATAAAAAAAATTCCCTCACTGGAATACTTTCAGTCTTTTGACTGTATGGATTACAGATGGAATGACTGTTATATGTGAGTACCGCTTTCTTTGACAGATTCTAGTATGGGTACATATATGTTTTCCCAACCCCAGCACATTAGTTTGCTAATTCCAGATGTATGAAACGCAGGCCTAACTGTATCTAGTATATTGAACGCCAGATAAACTAACTTGGCCTTTTTAAATAAAAAAATTCCCTCACTGGAATACTTTCAGTCTTTTGACTGTATGGATTACAGATGGAATGACTGTTATATGTGAGTACCGCTTTCTTTGACAGATTCTAGTATGGGTACATATATGTTTTCCCAACCCCAGCACATTAGTTTGCTAATTCCAGATGTATGAAACGCATGAGCCTAACTGTATCTAGTATATTGAGCGCCAGATAAACTAACTTGGCCTTTTTAAATAAAAAAATTCCCTCACTGGAATACTTTCAGTCTTTTGACTGTATGGATTACAGATGGAATGACTGTTATATGTGAGTACCGCTTTCTTTGACAGATTCTAGTATGGGTACATATATGTTTTCCCAACCCCAGCACATTAGTTTGCTAATTCCAGATGTATGAAACGCAGGCCTAACTGTATCTAGTATATTGAACGCCAGATAAACTAACTTGGCCTTTTTTAAATAAAAAAATTCCCTCACTGGAATACTTTCAGTCTTTTGACTGTATGGATTACAGATGGAATGACTGTTATATGTGAGTACCGCTTTCTTTGACAGATTCTAGTATGGGTACATATATGTTTTCCCAACCCCAGCACATTAGTTTGCTAATTCCAGATGTATGAAAGCATAGGCCTAACTGTATCTAGTATATTGAGCGCCAGATAAACTAACTTGGCCTTTTTAAATAAAAAAATTCCCTCACTGGAATACTTTCAGTCTTTTGACTGTATGGATTACAGATGGAATGACTGTTATATGTGAGTACCGCTTTCTTTGACAGATTCTAGTATGGGTACATATATGTTTTCCCAACCCCAGCACATTAGTTTGCTAATTCCAGATGTATGAAACGCATGGCCTAACTGTATCTAGTATATTGAACGCCAGATAAACTAACTTGGCCTTTTTTAAATAAAAAAAAATTCCCTCACTGGAATACTTTATGGCTTTTCACTGTATGGATTACAGGTGGACTGGTATTAGTAGGGGTGACACAAGCACACCCAAGTCCCTGATGTAGGATTTCTATGGCACAGACCACTATTACAAGTGATTAATGGACGTTGGGAGAGATTGTGCTGCAGCACTAGTCCCAAGATGGCCGCCGCCTATCAGCCCAGTAACATGTGCCACAAAATGGTCTGCACAACCTTTAAAAAAATAGCCTTGGACTGTGCTGCTAAATCGCTATTGGTCTGAATCCCAGGTGTAGATGTCTGACTTGTTTGGAGCTTTGGAATGCACACTGTGGCAGCTTCTGCTGCAGCACTACAAGTCGCAAAATGGCGGCCGGCGGTCAGCCCAGGTACATGTGGATGGAAAAATCACTCTGGCCACTCTAAAAATAGCCAATCCCTATCAAAAAGCAGCTCAGCTGCAGTTGTTCAGATGAATCACAGGTGGAGGAGAGAAATTTGCTTCCAGTTATTCAATTATCCCTGCCTATTCTCGCCCTAGCATCAGCTGCGTCTATCCCTGTTCTATTCACATCGGGAGTGAGCACGTCCCGACGTGCGCACAAGCTTATAAAGAGGCTGAGTCACATGCTGCACTTGGCCAATCACAGCCTTGCCAATAGTAGGCATGGCTGCGATGGCATCTTAGGGCAAGTAGTATGATGCATGTTGATTGGCTGCTTTGCAGCCTTTCAAAATGCGCCAAAATACATGCCGAACGACGAACCCGAACCCGAACTTTTACGAAAAAGTTCGGGTTCGGGTCCGTGTCACGAACACCCCAAAATTCGGTACGGACCCGAACTATGCTCGAACTGTTCGCTCAACACTACTTATGAAATATAGAAAATGGCACAGAACATGAGCTTTCAGCCACAGAGACTGAAAGCAAGATTTGGATGGAGCGTGGTTTGCAAGAATACGGTAAAGTGCATAGTTTAACACTATATATATAAGGCTGCTTTCACACAGTCAATGTTTGGTCAGTATTTGATTAATGATTTCCATCAGTGGTTGTGAGTCAAAACCAGAAACAGAGCCTATACAGAAATAAAGTATAATGGAAAGATTTGCACCTGTTCTGTGTTTTTGACTCACACTTGATTTTGGCTTACAATCACTGACTAAACACTGACTATGTGAAAGTGGCCTTTTTGTTATATTTTTTATATTGCCAGTTGTTTGTCTGTGGTGTAATCAGGGTATGACCACACGGCGTGGTCATTTAACAGTTGTGACTTGGCAATGCTGTGGGCAAGTACTTGGCCACTGTACGACTATAAATGTGGTACTAATTTGTTTAATTAGAGCTCGCTGTGGCTTATACCACTGCATGGTACTTGACCATAACATGGCCAAGTTACAAATTTACCATATGGTTGTAAACTAAATGTCACATAGTAACATAGTTACATATTATATAAGACCGAAAAAAGACATTTGTCCATCCAGTTCGGCCTGTTTCCTACAAGTTGATCCAGAGGAAGGCAAAAAACCCCTGTGAGGCAGAAGCCAATTTTCCCCACTTAAGGGGAAAAAAATTCCATCCCGACTCCAATCAGGCAATCAGAATAACTCCCTGGATCAACGACCCCTCTCTAGTAGCTATAGCCTGTAATAATATTACACTCCAAAAATACATCCAGTCCCCTCTTGAATTGCTTTATTGTACTCACCATCACCACCTCCTCAGGCAGAGAGTTCCATAGTCTCACTGCTCTTACAGTGAAGAATCCTTTTCTATGTTTGTGTACAAACCTTCTTTCCTCCAGACGCCGAGGATGTAAACCTCATCACAGTCACAGTCCTGGGGATAAATTGATGATGGGAGAGATCTCTGTACTGACCCCTGATATATTTATACATAGTTATTAGATCTACCCTCAGTCGTCTTTTTTCTAAAGTGAATAACCCTAATTTTGATAACCTTTCAGGGTACTGTGGTTGCCCCATTCCAGTTATTACTTTAGTTGCCCTCCTCTGAACCCTCTCCAGCTCTGCTATGTCTGCCTTGTTCACAGGTGTATTCTGAAAAAGGTGAAAAAAATAGTTTGTGTGAAAGCAGTCCATCTGTGGCTTGATTTCTGTATAAGCTTCAAGCCTGCAAGTGAGGTTTGCTGAGTGGAGCATGGTTTGCAAGAGTACAATAAAGTGCAAGTCAATAGGTTAAACTAAGACATAGTTCCTACAGGGATGTAGGAACCAAGAGTCAGTAGATTTTTCTGGTGCATTGTTTGTATACTTTAAAGTTCCCTGATTAAAAGGGTAAAGGGTTTACATTTAAATTGATGTTCATTCTGTACTTGTTTTTTCTTTTATTGCTCCAATTTTTCTGTGTGGCTGTCCTTTGCATATATGTAAGTGTATTTAAGTGTTAATATGCAGGAAGCTGTGGGGGAGGTGCGGAAGCGCGAAGGATAGTAATCATTGTTCTCACGATGGTAGTTCTGACTCTGACACTCCCTGGGCCAAGCTTTGATGGCAGGGGTGCACCCTTTATTCGCCTAGGGGCACACCACATTGATATAGGGTTCTCCTGCCTGGTGGATAGAGTTGAGTGGACACCTGGATGTTCGGGTTCGAGAAGTTCGGCCAAACTTCACGAAAATGTTCGGGTTCGGGATCCAAACTTGACCCGAACTTGACCCCGAACCCCATTGAAGTCAATAAAGACCTGAACTTTTGGGCACTAAAATGGCTGTAAAATTGCCCTGGAAAGGGCTAGAGGGCTGCAAAAGGTGGCAAAATGTAGGTAAATCCCCTGAAAACAAATGTGGATAGGAAAATGACTTAAAATAAAATAAAATAAATAAAAATTAACCAATATTAATTGGCAACTTGGAGGAGGAGGTGGAATAGGAGGTTGGGGTGGCGTCAGGTGGGAATGCTATGGTAGTTGAAGTTCTCCTCAAAGCCATAAAGGATTAATGTCTGCCTGCAGCGCCACAGGCCTCATTCACAGCTTCAGGCCCATGGCAACCATACATGGGAGTTGGAGAAGTTCTCATCACAGCCAAAAATAGATTCATGTTTGCCAGCAGTGCTGCAGGCCACAATCACAGATTCAGGCCCAAGGAAACCATACATGGGAGTTGGAGAAGTTCTCGTCATAGCCAAAAAGGATTTATGTCTGCATGCAGTGCCACAGGCATCACTTGCAGACTCAGGCCCAAGACAACCATACATGGGAGTTGGAGAAGTTGTCATCACAGCCAAAAAGGATTCATGCCTGCCAGCAGTGTCACAGGCCTCATGCACAGACTCAGGCCCCTGGGACCCACAAATTGGAGAGTTCAAATCACGCCAAAACAGTATTGATTTCACCCAGCAGTGCCACAGGCCACAATCACTCGTTCAGGCCCATGGCTCCCGCAAAGAGGAGTGCGGTCCTTTAAAAGCAACACAGGCCTCAGGTAAACCTGCAATAGAACAGGCCATTATCATTTACGTAGGCCCTAGCACCCAGACAGAGGTGAGCGGTCCCATAACAGCAACTCAGACCTCAGGTCAACCTGCAATAAAACAGGCCATTATTATTTATGTAGGTCCTAGCACCCAGACAGAGGTGAGTGGTCCCATAACAGCAACTCAGGCCTCAGGTCAACCTGCAATAGAACAGGCCATTATTATTTTTGTAGGCCCTAGCACACAGACAGAGGTGAGTGGTCCCATAACAGCAACACCGGCCTCAGGTCAACCTGCAAAGGAACAGGCCGTTATCACTTATGTAGGCCCTGACACCCAGACAGAGGAGAGGACATTTGACAGCAAAAAGTGGTTAATGTCTTCCACCAATGCAGCAGGCGATTAAACGAAATATAGGCCCCTAACACCCAGACAGAGGAGGAGTTCATTCAACTTGGGGTTGCCCCAAAATAATGGTACAATTAAAGAATGAGGATTCAATAAAGAAGTGCCCTGGAGTACAAGAATGTATGGTTTAAGGCGAGGCAGTTATAAATGTCTATTCTGCACAAGGTACGGACAAGTCCTGTGGGACTGGTTCATTTTAATGAAAGTGAGTTTGTCCACGGTGGCTGTGGACAGGGGGCTGTGTTTGTCTGTAATGACGCTCCCTGCCGTGCTAAATACACATTCAGACAATACACTAGCTGCAGGGCAGGCCAGCACCTCCAAGGCATAAAGGGCAAGCTCTGGCCATGTGGACAATTAGGAGACCCAGAATTTGAATGGGGCAGAACCATCAGTCAGTACGTGGAGGCCTCCTGATGATTCTGCCCAATGGTGGTTCTGACTGATGGTTCTGCCCCATTCAAATTCTGGGTCTCCAAATTGTCCACACATACAGTACTGTTCCACCATGTTGTTGAAATGCTGCCTCCTGCTAACATGTTCCCTATCAGCTGGTTGTGCAGTTTGCTGTGGCGCGGTGACAAAACTTTTCCACATCTCGGCCATGCTAACCCTGCTGTCTGAGGAGCTCGCCGTGACACGGCTGCGTTGGCGACCTCTTCCTCCTCCTCCTTTGCCTTCTCCTTGCGCTTCCACTTGTCTCCTTGTGTCAGTTGGGAATGACTTCAGGAGCACATATACCAGCGTGCGCTTGTAGTCGCGCATCTTCCTATCACGCTCCAGTGCGGGAATTAAGGTGAGCACGTTGGGCAACTCTGCTGTCGTTGTATAGGCACTGCAGCATGTAGTCGCTCATGTGTGCCAGGCTGCCCAGAGGTAACGATAAGCTATCCTCTGTAGGTGGTGTATCGTCTGTGTCCTCTGTTTCCCCCCAGCCACGCTCCAGTGATGGCCCTGAGTTGCGTAGGGTGCCACCCTGCAGTGAAACCGGTTCCTCCACCTCCTCCTCTACCTCATCCTCCTCTTCCTCGTCCTCCAAAAGTGTGCCCTGGCTGTCCACATGTGTACCTGGCCACTACTGGTGCAGGAACCCAGCCTCTGAGCCACTTATGTATGACCTGCCTGAAACCCTGTATAATGCCCTCTCTTCTTCCTCGTCTTGTGCCGCATCCTCTTCTATCATCTCCGTAATATTTTTTTCAATGAGACATAGAAGGGGTATTGTAATGCTAACAACGGCGTCATCAGCACTGGCCATTTTGGTTGAGTAGTGAAAAGACTGCATGCAGGCCCAGTCAGTGGTGGTGAAGTGGTGCTGATCTGCAGACCTGACCCGTGCATACTGCATCTGAAACTCCATTATCGCCCGCTGCTGCTCGCACAGTCTCTCCAGCATACGTAAGGTGGAGTTCCACCTGGTGGGCACGTCGCATATGAGGCGGTGAGCAGGAAGGCCGAAGTTACACTGCAGTGCAGACAGGCAAGCAGCAGCATGGTGAGAACGCCGAAAGCGCGCACATACGACCCGCACTTTCAGCAGCAGCTCTGACATGTTTGGGTAGTTTTTAAGAAACTTCTGCACCACCAGATTCAGCACTAGTAATGAGCGGCAGGGGCAATATTCGAATTTGCGATATTTCGCGAATATTTGGGCGAATATTCGGCATATATTCGAAAATTCACGAATTCGTAATCTCTAGTCATTATTTTCTTGATTGCGAAAATTCGCATATAAAAATTTGCATAAACTGGTATTTGAAATATACGTCATGACGTATCTTTTAAATACCAGTTTATGCAAATTTTATGCAAATTTTATGTGAATTTTCATATGCGAATTTTCAATAATGACATTTTCTTGATTGCGAAAATTTGCATATGAAAAATTAGCATAAACATTTGCATAAAAATTCTCATAAACTGGTATTTAAAAAAAAACGAATATTCGCGATTGCGAATATATTTCGCAATATTCTAAATATTGGCCAATTCTCAAAGTGCTGATATTTGCTATTAATATTCGCAATTCGAAAATTCGTGATCAACACTATTCAGCACATGCGCCAGGCAAGGGATGTGCGTCAAACTGGCTAGTCCCATAGCTGCAACAAGATTTCTCCCATTATCGCACACCACCAGGCCAGGCTTGAGGCTCACTGGCAGCAACCACTCATCAGTCTGCTGTTCTATGCCCCTCCAAAGCTCCTGTGCGGTGTGTCACCCAAACACATGAGTTTTAAAATCGCCTGCTGATGTTTAACCAGGGCTGGGTGAAGTTGGGGGTGAGGTTCTTTCGATGAGGGACTGGTAGAAGAGGAGTATGATGAGGAGGAGGATGATGCAGAGTAGGAAGAAGAAGCAACAGGAGGCAACAAATAATGCCCTGTGATCCTCGGTGGTGGAAGGACATGCGCCAAACCATTATCTGCCTCGGGCCCAGCCGCCACTACTTTTACCCAGTGTGCAGTAAGGGAGATTTAGCGACCCTGGCCGTGCTTATTGGTCCATGTATCTGTGGTTATGTGGACCTTGCCACAGATGGCGTTGCGCAGCGCACACTTGATTTTATCCTCCACTTGGTTGTGCAAGGAAGGGGCGGCTCGCCTAGAAAAGTAGTGGCGGCTGGGAACAACGTACTGGGGGACAGCCACCGCCATCAGCTGTTTGAGACAGCATTTCAAAAGCCAGTAATTTTGAAATGCTGGCATTCAGGGCCAGGGTTCGAAGGTGGGTAGGTGGGTATTTCCTCCTGTCCAATGTCTGGGAGATGGACAGCTGAACACTGCCGTGTGACACGGTGGAGATGCTTGGTGATGGTGTCATATGTGGTCGTGTGGGTGGAACATCCTCTGTTTTTAGGAGTTTTTTCCACTGCAGTTCATGCTTTGCATGTAGATGCCTGGTCATGCAGGTTGTGCTGAGGTTAAGAACGTTTATGCCTCGCTTCAGGCTCTGATGGCACAACATGCAAAACACTTGTGTCTTGTCATCAGGACATTGTGTAAAGAACTGCCATGCCAATAAACTCCTTGGAGCAGGCCTTGGTGTGCTGAGTGCCTGGGTGCGGTGGACAGTAGCAAGCATACTGTCTCTGGAACGGCCGCTGCGCTTTTGGACCCTTTTCCCTCTTTTGCTGTGCTGTTGCCTCTGCCTCACTAGCAAGACCTTCCGTCCCGTCTGGGTCTAGGACTTCATCATCTTCCACATCATCTTCCACCCATTCATGACCCCTGCCCTCCTCGTCGGTTTGCACATTGCAGAAAGCCACAGCAGTTGGCACCTGTGTTTCGTCATCATCAGAGTCGTGTTGCGGCAGTCTTCCCATGTCCTCATCCTGCAACAAAAGTGGTTGAGCATCAGTGCATTCAAGGTCTTCCTCTTCTGGGGCAGGGCTAGGTGGATGGGCCGGGGAAACCCGGCCAACAGAGTTATCAAAAATCATGAGGCTTTCCTGCATGATTTGGGGCTCTGAATGCTTGGCTGATTTGCAAGGTGGTGAGGAGGAAGACTGATGGGCATGGGCTGCAGGTGCTAACTCTGAGCTTTCTGCAGAGGACTGGGTGTTCAATACTGTGAAGGATCTGGAGGCACTGTCAGCCACCCAATCTACTATCGCCTGTACATGTTCGGGCTTCACCATCCATAGAGCGGCATTTGAGCCTAACGAATAACGCTGCAGATTGTGTCGCCTACTTGCACCAGAGGAAGGTGTTTGACTTGGAGCAGTAGTTGGCGCTGAACGGCCATGTCCTCTCCCAGCAACAGGAGCTCCACCTACACCACCACCATGACCATGCCCACGTCCCTTATTTAATGTTCTCCTCATTTTTTTTGTTCACCCACCAAGCTAAAAGATTGGTCTCTCTCCGGTGTCAATTTACCTGCCACTAGTCGACAATTACGTTCGCTAAGGCAGTGCCTGTGTCATAAAAATGCTCTGTGGACCCAGAATAATGTTATTTGGGCCCAAAATACACTGATTCTCTATGCGAAAATGTAAAAAGTTTTTTGGTACGCTGAATGCACATGTGGTTTGTGGAACAAGAACAAGTATTTTTGTAATAAAATACAGAAAATTAGTATTTCACTGCTGTAAATTAAAATTAATTATTTATTCACCAGATGCACAACAGTTTTTTCTGCCTAAAACACAGCTTTTTTCAATAAAACCCCAAAATGCAGTTTTTGACTGCTGTTCACTAACAGTAGTTATTTATACTATGTATGGACACCAGTTTTGGGGCCCCAGAACACGGTTTTGGTCACCAAAATTCACAAATGCAGTATTTAACTGCTATAAATTGGAAATAATTATTTAAACAACAGATGCACAACAGTTTTTTCAGCCTAAAACACAGCTTTTTTCAATAAAACCCCAAAATGCAGTTTTTTACTGCTGTAAATTTAAATTAGATATTTATACTGTGTATGTACAACTGCTTTGTGAAGCAAGTATTTAAGCGGTGTATTTCAAGATGCTCTGTGGATCAGGATTACCATTTTTTTTGTCAAAAAATACACTTATGCTGTATTTCACAGTAGCAATGTAAAATAGGTGGTTGGAATGGGTATTTCAGACTGTTTGGTGGACCTTGAATAAGTTTTTTTCTTTTTTTATAAAAATTCTCTTGCAGAAATATAATGTCGTTGGACGGTGTATGAAGAACTGTTTGTGGACAAGGAATACAGTTTTTCCTCAAAAATTACACAGATTCTTTATTTAACCGCAGAAATGTCAAATATATATGTTGACGGTGTGAAATAGGCTTGGTGGATCAGGATGATCCACCAATATACGGTTTAGTGCATAGTATTCAAAAGTGCTCTGTGGCACCACATATCCCAGACTAGACAAATGGACTATGTCACCCCTTAAACATACAAAAGGCAATATAGGGGACTTGAGCAGCCAGAAAAAAAGTTTTTTTTTCCTTCACTGAGCTAAAATGGCCGCCGAGCACCACCTCAGTAACAGATCAATTACAAAAAAAGATTTCCCTGGCAATGGCTGGGTACAGAAATGTTGGATTGCTGAAGCTCCCTTCGTCTTTAATTGCTGTATCTTGTGGATTAAAGTGAACCTGTCACCTGCTTTTCACTTATTAAACTATTCACAGTACCTTATAGATCATCCTCATTGTGTTTCCAAACTGGTTTTTCCGGTTTTTCTGGCCTGTAGATTCATGAAAAAATCACTTTATAAACTCCTGCTCTCCTGCGTCACAAGTCATGATACAAGTCAAGGAGGCAGACCCTCCTTGACTCCAGGATGTGCCTCCCCCACCCTAACCCTGCCTCTCAGCCCTTTAATTGACACTTGTCCTCCTGGCCAGGACCGCGCTTGTATCGGCGGCGCATGCGCCGTCGCCCTCCTTGGCAGCGCGATCCCGACCATCGCGCAGAGTGGACAGCGCATGCGCGATTAAGCGAATGGATCGCGCTTCACTCTGCGCGATGGTCATGATTGCGCTGCTAAGGAGGGCGACGGCGCATGCGCCGCCGATACAAGCGCGGTCCCGGCCAGGAGGACAAGTGTCAATTAAAGGGCTGAGAGGCGGGGTTAGGGCGGGGGAGGCACATCCTGGAGTCAAGGAGGGTCTGCCTCCTTGACTTGTATCGTGACTTGTGACGCAGGAGAGCAGGAGTTTATAAAGTGATTTTTTCATGAATCTAAAGTAGCATAGGTTCTTCTGATTTCTACCCTATTCTGTCAATGATCACAGCACCAGCATCCTCTCCATAAGCTCAAATCAGCAGAGTGACGTGCGGCAGTAAGTAACTCCAGCTTTTAAAAAGGCTGGGTCACATGCTGCACTCAGCCAATAACAGCCATGCCATTAGTAGGCATGGCTGTGATGGCTTCTTAGGGCAAGAAGTAAAACGCTTGATGATTGGCTGCTTTGCAGCCCTTCAGAAAGCAGAAAGAAATCGCAGAACAACGGACCCGAACCCAAACTTTTTTGAAAATGTTCAGGTTCGGGTCCGTGTCTTGAACACTCCAAAATTCGGTTCGAACCAGAACTATACAGTTCGGGTTCACTCAACTGTACTTGTGAATAATTGCAACATATTGCTTGAAAATAGACTGTTACAATCTTAAAGTACATGCTTTCTCTATATGAGCAAATTCCATCAGTAGCCTTAGGCCTCTTGCACACGGCCATGTGCATTCCGCATCACGGATGCGGACCCATTTATTTCAATGGGTCCGTAAATCCGGAGATGTGGTGCAGAACGGAACGGAAGCACGGAACGGAACCCCACGGAAGCACTATGGAGTGCTTCTGTGGGGTTCTGTGCTTCCGTTCCCCCCAAAAATAGAACTTGTTCTATCTTTTTGCATAACGGACTGATCGCGAACCCCATTCAAGTAAGTGGGTCTGCTATCCGCATGCGGTTGCCCCGCGGTCGGTGCCCGTGCATTGCGGATAGCAATTTGCGGTCCGCAGCACGGGCCTGGCCAGCACACGGTCGTGTGCAAGAGGCCTTACTCTTTCAGAATTGTAACTTTTTGCAAAGTCCAAAGATCACTCTGTGAAGCTTTTTCATGTGTCAGGGCTTTTATATTTTTAGGAGAATAATAAGGAATAAATGCTGCTCAAGAGACTAATTTGAAGGGAATTTGTTGTCATCAATAATGTCGGAAATATCACATAAAATTAAAACGTATCATATTCTATGCAGGCTCAGCAGCTTTATGCACAAAGTGATCTTTGTATTAATTTATATTTAAAATGCTGCTTATTAGGACACCTTATAAGCTCCACACAATGACATTGTAGTTTTGATGTTTATACCTTTTGTTTTAAATCCTAGTCTAGAGTGTTTCCCATAATGATTGTATGAATGAATGTATGTTCTACATTGGGATATTATGGCTTCCCCAAGGTAAAAAAAAAAAAAAGATAGAAGCAGATTTAGGCCTAGTTCACACTTCAGTGATTTCCATCAGTGATTGTGAGCCAAAACCAGCAGAGATAAGGTATAATGGAGAGATTTATACTTATTCTTTGTTCTGGACCAGCATCTGGTTTTGACTCACTATCACTGATCAAATCACTGAAGTATGAACGAGGCCTTAGAAATGAACATTAGGGATGAGCGAATTTCATGTTTTGAAATTCGTTCACACTTTGGTTGGTGGCAAAAGCAGAATTGCGCTATTGATTCCGTTACCACGGACCATTACGCAATTCTATGACGGAATGCATAATGGAATGCCTTTAGAAGCACTCCGTTATTAATTCCGTCATAATAGAATTCTATGGCCCTCCAGTTGTTTCAAGACTACAACTCCCAGCATTCTCAGACAGCCTACAGCTATCAACCTACAGCAGGGCATTGTGGGAGTTGTAGTTTTACAACAGCTGGTGGGCCGCAGGTTGAGCATCACTGCTATAGGCTGTCCAGGCATGCTGGGAATTGTAGTTTTGCAACAGCTGGGGGGCCGCAGGTTCGGCATCCCTGCACTAACACAATCAAGTCTTCTCACTGTATCATGAGTCTATGTGCCAAGCTCCTAAACTATACACGCAAATGCATGGCTGGGATGGGTCTTCATACTAACACTATGAAACAAGCTACTGACCTTAAAATAAATCTACAAAGTTAAAGGGGTTGTCCCACAGAAAATATTCTACCGTTTTCAAACCAGCAGATGGATCTGAATACTTTTTTAATTGCATGTAATTAAAAATTTAGCATAGCTACTGAGTTATTTAATAAATTGTATCTTTATAGCTACTCCTGCTGTTTATTTTTTTCTTATTTCTTTAACCTGCCCACTAGGAAGGCCCCACATGCCCAGTTTCATCCTGCCTCCTGAGCTTTGATAAGGAGAGCTGAGACAACCCCCCCCCCTTTAGCTGTATTAGAAAAGACACTCCCCTTGAGCTGCCAGCTTGGTATAAACCTAGTAGGGCAATAAATGGGGAGACATCTGGACTTATGTGAGGTACAGGGCTCATTCTAGCTTTGTTAGGAAGAGGTTGTCATTAGTGTTGAGTGAGCGTGCTCGGCTGAACCCTAGTTCGGCTCGAGCATCACAATGCTCGGCACATCACGGTGTTCGGCCAATGACATGCTCAGTCTTAGTCAGGGAGAGCTGTGCTATAGAAGGGACAAATAGTGTAGGGAATTTAATAGAATTTTTTTGTTAGGCAGGGTTGGTGTTAGAGACCCAAAAGTCCTTTTAAGGACTATTGTTGTTTCTGGCAGCAATATATATTTTTAGCGCAACCTGCGCTAAATTGCATCCAATTGTAGAGACCCAAAAGTCCTTTTCAGGATTATTGTCGCATCTGGCAGCAATATATATTATTAGCGCAACCTGCAGTAAATAGCGTGCATTGTTTGGCCGCTGCAGACAAGGACATTATCTGCGCTACATCTCCTGTGTACCGTGTGGGCAGCCTAAAAATATCCTTGACATCCAGTGTAGGATAGATGGTGTCCGCTGTGGACAGTGACATTACCTGCGGTACATCTCCTGTATAACGTTGGCGCATCCTAAAAATTTCTGTGACATCCAGTGTACGTTTTCCGTGAACGTTGAGGACAGTGACATTTCCTGTGCTAAATCTACTGTATAACGTTTGTGCATCCTAAAAATATATGTGACATCCAGTGTACTTTTTCCGTAGACGCTGCGGACAGCGTCATTATCTGCGCTACGTCTCCTGTTTAACCACTTCCCGACCACCCACAGGATATAAACATCCTATGGGCGGTTGTTTATCTCTAAATGGACATTCTAAAATATCCATTTATTGATGGCAGCTGCACGCTAATCATGCAGCTGCTGAACAGGGTGCCCACTGTCAGTGACAGCAGGGCAGCTCAGGGAGAAGGCAGGGACAGTTCCCAGGTGTCCCTGCCTTCTAGATCGCTGTATACACAGTGCTCAATGAGCGCTGTGTATACAGATCAGTAAGCGCTATGGGGCCGGGAGAGTGCAGGAGCTGTTGGGTCTTCCACATACCTTGATCAGCCCTGCACTGAGGTTATACAGCATTGTATTCTGCTGTACAGCCTCTCTGGGGGGTGTATTTCCCCTGTAACCGGTGCTACTATGTCAGCCCCAGTTACAGGAGAAATCAATAGTGAAGAAAAAAAAAAGTGAAGTTATATGTCCCACAGAGGTCTTGCATGAACTTATATGGGATACAAAGTGTAAAATAAAAAAATAAAAAAATCCATAATTAATTAATTAAAAAAATGTCAAAAAATAAATAAAATAGACATATTTGGTATTGCCACGTCCGTGATGGCCGGTTCTATAAATATATCTCATGATCCACCCCGTCCGATGAACACCATAAAAAAATTAATAAATAAAATCTGTGTCAAAAAAAGCCATTTTTGTCACCTTACATAACAAAAAGTACAACACAAGGTAATCAAAAAGTCATATGCCCACCAAAATAGTACCAATCAAACTGTCACATCATTCTACAAAAAATTAGACCCTACCTAAGACAATCTGTAAAAAAATAAAAACGCTATGGCTCTTAGACTAGGGAGACATTAAAAAATATTTTTTTTTGTTTAAAAAATGCTATTATTGTGTAAAACTTAAATAAATAAGAAAAAGTAACATATTAGGCATTGCCACGTCCATAACGATCTGCTCTATAAAAATGTCACATGACTTAACCCCTCAGATGAACACTCTAAAAATAAATACATAAAAACCGTGCTAAAACAACCAATTTTTTGGTTACCTTGTCCCATAAAGTGTAATAATGAATGATCAAAAAATCATATAAACCCAAAAATGATACCCATAAAAACATCAACTCTTCCTGCACAAGACGACTGGCAGAAAAATTTAAAAAATATGGAGTTCAGAAAATTGAGACACAAAAACATAATTTTTTCCCCAAAAATGCTTTATTATTTGTGATAAGTGAGCACCAAAGTGTTCGGGTGTTTGGGTACTTGGTCCAAACACATAGCGATATTCGTGCGCTCGGCCGAGCACCAAAGTATAATGAAAGTCAATGGGAGACAACCAGGCATCCCCTGCTCGGATGAGGGGAGGGTGCCTGGTCCATCGGAAAAGGTCAGAAAAGGTCAGACAGAAACACCACCGAAATGGATCTGGAACAGCATGGGGACCATGTCTGGGTGCATCTTGGACTCCAATGTCCTGCCGGGAACCATATTGTCCAAGTTGTCCGCCACTTTTACATAGTGAAAAAATCATGCCCAAAATCCCGCCCCCTCAACAAAATATAAATACATTTTTAGAGGTTAAATTGTTAGGAAACATTCTTTCCTGAATATTCAATTGTATATACAGTGTAAATGCTGCTAAAAACTTACAAGGAACAAGTACTCCGATACAGCCTGTATATCACATAAAGGGCCTCATTCACATGGTGCTACAATTGTTCAGGTACACTGCTGCACTCATAAAGCCTATGTACTAAGTGAAATGGCTGCCAAAAATTACAAGGAAGTGGCACTCCAATACACTCTTTATTACACATAAAAAAGGGCATCATACACACACACACTTGAAAAATTATCATTGATGGCCTACTGGTGAAACTCAAAAACATTTGGAGAAAGAGCATGCTGGTTACCCTCTAAAACATTATAGTTGGGGGCCTGAAGGTGAGCGGACCCAATAAAAAATTGTAGTGAGGGCCTGAAGGTGAGCAAACCCCATGAAACATTGCAGTGATGGCCTACAGGTGAGCAGACCATATAAAACATTAGAGGTGTGGGCCTGAAGCCAAGAGAGCCCAATAAAACATTGCAGTGATGGGCTATAGGTGAGCAGACGGTATAAAGCATTGGAAGTGAGGGCCTGAAGCCTAGTGAACCCCATAAAATATTGCAGTGATGGACTACATGTGAGCAGACCTTATAAAGCATTGGAGGTGAGGGCCTGAAGCCTAGTGAACCTTATAAATCATTGCAGTGTTGGCCTACAGGGGTGCAGACGGTATAAAGCATTGGAGGTGAGGGCATGAAGCCTAGAGAACCTCATAAATCATTGCAGTGATGGCCTATAGATGAGCAGACCTTATAAAGCATTGGAGGTGAGGGCCTGAAGCCTAGTGAACCCCATAAAATATTGAAGTGATGGGCTACAAATGAGCAGACCTTATAAAGCATTGGATGTGAGGGCCTGAAGCCCAGAGAACCCCATAAATCATTGCAGTGATGGCCTACAGGTGAGCAGACGGTATAAAGCATTGGAGGGGAGGGCCTGAAGCCTAGGGAACCCTACAAAACATTGTAGTGAGGGCATATATATTCTGTATCGAAAAGGAGGCAGAGGAGGAGGTGGATAAGAAAACAAGATTCAAACATATACTCATTTTTTGCAGTGAAAAGGGTAAATCTGAATCTTAAAAAATACAGTGTAGAGGTAGTGGATAGGTGCACGCCTCTAAGTCCACCCAAAGACCAGAAACAATCCAAAAATACAGTGTAGAGGGTCACTCAATACAACTAATCTATAGACTAGAGGTGTCTAAATTCTAATTAGAGACTTTATTGATCGCAGTAATTAAGATGTAGAATTCATATCACATTATAAAAAGTATTCATATCACATATAAAAAGTAAAATAAAAGTTATTCATATAATAACATATAAGAAAATAATTCATATAAAAAAAGTACTATAAGAGGACAGTTTTGTACTGTTTAGTCCATTCAATTCGATAGGCGCTGAGAAAAAAACTTCACAATCCACTTCAATTTGTTTATCAGTGTGGAAGATTAGCCACAAATAAGGATATGCATATGCTGGATCCAACGAGTGTCTAATTCATATATGACATTTCCACATCCTCATTTATGCTTAAGTTGTGGGCAGCTGAAATTAGTCCCATATAACTGTTGATGGTATGTCTATGGTAAACACTCGTGGTACTTTACCACTCCTTCAGACACAGCTGGCCATCCGTGTATCCAGCTACTTTAGCGCCCTTCTAGGACCTGTCGCGGCATCCCACGTGGTCCTATACGTCATCACCCGTGGCGTCCCACGTGATGCGGGCTGCAGCTGTTGATTGGTGCTGCCACTAGAAGAAAGACCTGATAGGGTTTAACTGGAAGTTTCCACAGTTGTATTTGTGATATACAAGGAGTGCAATAGTCTTTCCCAGAGAAAGTCTTTACCAAACACAGTCCGTCTTCAAACTCTCACTACTGTTATAACTCCAGATGCGTTTCGGGACTTTTACATGTCCCTTCCTCAGTGGTAACAGTAGCGAGAGCATAGTGAGCGTTTTCTTATATATGTGTCCTTAATTGATGAGGTCATCGCTTTGGGTTCTGGATCTTCTCAAAAAACCGCAATGGAGTGTAATCAGGTGTTGTGGTAGACAGTAATCCATCAAATCGCCACAGAAAAATAATGGTAAATTATGATGGTACAACACAGATACTATCGATCTATCTTGAATTCATCTCCAGTAATAATAATAATAATAAAATCAATATCAGGTGACTGCATTCCAATACAGTTGACTCCATTCAAATACCCGTATGACCTAGACGATCAGGACTGGGCTTCACAAACTAAGCTTCATAGTGTGGAAGCTATTAGGTTAGGGAGCCGTAGGAGAGGGGAGATCGGCGAGCTGATAAACAGCCTGTCGCCGATGTCTCATCGCCCACGGCCACCACACCTATAAGAAGCCAAACAGTTCCATATCAGCATTCAGACCTCTAGGTGTCAGTGATTTAAATTCATAAATATGTCTGGTCTTCAACCTAGACATCTAAGCTATATAATTGCCACCTCTCCATGGCCAATATACTTTCTCAAGAGCAAAGAAGAGTAAGGAGGAGGGATTACTATTGTGCTTCTCTTTGTAATGTTTAGACAATGGGTGTGACATACAGCTCCTCCTAATGTTTTGAGTGCATCCTTAATTACCATTTTAAATGTATTCTGTGTGGAATGTATTTCAGTAGTTTTTTTTAGGGAAGACACTGGTTTTACAATTTTAACACTTGTTACATCTATAGAAACCTTTCAATGACAGCCACGTCGTATTTTTTTGGTTAACTTTTATTCCTAATAGAAGGTGCTACTCCTAGGCCCAAATTAGGTACCTTTGTGTAGGTAATTCTTGGTGTATCAGTCAATAATGAACCAATACATTTGTCCTCTAATAGGTGGCTCCAATGTTTCTTGATAATCTTTTCCACCATCTTATAATCCGCTTGGAAGGGCAGTTTTGGTTTAGTCTAATGGTTTCATCTTCTTCCCTTAATTTGTCCGTAAAAAAGGTTTGTCTATCCATTTGTCTCACCTTTTCCAGGGAATCCTCCACTATCTGTACTGGATATTCCTTTTCTAATAATTGCTGTTTTAGACAATTGGCTTCTACGTCAAATTGTTCCGATTTGGTGCAATTACGTTTGAACCTTCTGAACTGGCTCACTGAGATATTTGATAAGCACTAGTGATGTCGCGAATATAAAATTTTCCGTACCCGAACGGCGAACGCGAACTTCCGCAAATGTTCGCGAACGGGTGAACCGGGCGAATCGCCATAGACTTCAATAGGCAGGCGAATTTTAAACTTTAAAACCCACAGGGACTAACACCTGGACTGTGGCATGCTGTAGGGGAATCCATGGCAAAATTCCCATGGAAAATTGCGTAGTGGACGCAGAGTCGGGTTTTAACCCCTTAAGAACGAAGGGCGTACATGTACGCCCTTCGTCCGGACTTTAAAGATGGCGCCCGCTCCCGCACGGAGCAGGCGCATGAGCTGCGGGTAAACGCTTGATTCATCAAGCTGACACCCGCAGCTCATGTCCGCGACCGGCAGCGATGCCGATCGCGGACATTTAACCCCTCAGATGCCGTGGTCAATCCTGACCACGGCATCTGATCGCGCAAAAACCGAAAGTTTCACTTTGGTTTGCTCGGCTCCCTGATGGCCACAAGGGGAGCCGGAGCATGCATTTAGTAGCCTAGGTTTCTGTGAATGAAACCTAGGTTACTACTTAGTATTCCTATGGAGCCTATGACTGTAATAGGCTCCATAGGAAATATGCATTTTCTCATATATTTCAATGCTATTGCATTGGAATATATGAGAATAGCAACTCATGATTGCATCTTATAGTTCCCTATGGGAACTATAAGAAAGTGGTAAAAAAAAAAAAAAAAGTTTAAAAATAAAAATAAAATAAAAAAATATAAAAATTCAAATCACCCCCTTTCCCAAAATGAAAATAAAATAAATAAAAAATAAAAAAATTGCACATAATGGGTGTAGTAATGTGCTAAAACGCCTATACTATAATAATATTAAAAATATTCACCATATGGTAAACATAAAAACGAAAGAAAGCGTCCAAATGGCTAATTCGCCATTTTTGGACGCTTCATTTCCTAAAAAATGAATAAAAAGTGATCAAAACATCATACGCACCCCATAATGGTATCAATTAAAAGTTCAGATTGCCCCGCAAAAAATGAGCCCCTACACTGCTCCGTACGCATAATTACAAAAAAGTTATAGGGGTCAAAACATGGCGACAAAAAAATGAAATAAAAAAATTCCCACTTTTAAATTGAACGTTGTAATTTAAAAACCCGTAAAACTGTGGTGAAATTGCTTTTTTTTTGCAATTTCACCCCATTTGGAATTTTTTTCCCGTTTCCCACTACATCACATGCAAAAATAAATGGAAGCGTTAAAAAGTACAACTTGTCCCGCAAAAAATAAGCCGTCATATGGCTATGTGAGCGGAAATATAAAAATGTTATGGCTTTTGGAAGGCAGGGAGCGCAAAACAAAAAAGCAAAAATCCCAAAACCCCCGGTCCTTAAGGGGTTAATCCATAAAGGGCATAAATCAACTAACATTCCTAAATTGTTTGGAATAACATGCTTTAAAACATCCAGTGTGTGTATACGATCAGGTATGATGTTGTATCGATCAGGTAGTGTAAGGGTTACGCCCGCTTCACAGACATTGACAGACCAAACTCCCCTTTTAATGCACCGCAAACAACTGCAAACAGTCCATTTGCACAACCGCAAACTCCCCATTTGCACAAGGTTGGACACCAAGCTAGCCATGTCCCGGTGATGTCATTGAAGGTTTCTTCCTCCACCCAGCCACGTACAACACCAAGGGTCCCCGAAAGGTGAATTAAATTGATTTTTCGAACGGGGAGATGTTTAAAAAAACGCTGGCTCCCTCCCCTTTGTTTTAATAAACGGTCACTGCGCCTGCGCCGTGCAATTTACTGTCACACCCGATATGAGTGGTATTTTCTGTAGTACTATTCTCATCAGTTTAATCTCTGTTACGTCCCCAATCTGGGGTCCATTTATTGGATTGATTTTTCGAACGGGGAGATGGTTAAAAAAACGCTGGCTCCCTTCCCTTTGTTTTAATCCACGGTCACTGCGTTTGCGCCGTGCAATTTACTCTCACACCCGATATGAGTGGTGTCTTAACTAGTACTATTCCTATCAGTTTAATCCCTGTTATGTCCCATATCAGGGATTTCCTTTTGTGAAAAAAAATTTAGGCCGGGTACCTTCGACTGCCTTCACAGTGACAGACCAAACTCTCATACACCAAACTGAATTGATTTTAGGAAACGGGAAATGTAAAAAGCAGCTTGGTCGGTCCTCTTACTCCAAAATTGGGGCACTGCGCGTGCACAGAGCAATGTGCTGTGAAACCCTATATAAGTGGTGTCTTAACTAGTACTATTCCTATCAGTTTAATCCCTGTTACGTACCCTATTCGGGGACGTGTGTCGAATTGATTAACCATTGTCGTATTAACGAACCATTATGACATCATGAAATAATTTAGTTCTGAGCTCTGTACTTGCTTTGTATTGGAATTGATGGGGATTTTTTTTAATTGTCTGCATTATTTCTAATAAGAGACTTTATTATGATTTTTTATTTTATGTATTCAAAACCCATACAACTTAAAAAATAAAGAAACGGTAAATTAATGTTTTTTCTATGAAATATTATCCAGCCGTCCGATCGCTTTTGGTCTGACCATAATGAAGGAACGGCCTTATCATCTGGGGTGTGGCAACACACTCATAGAGGTGATGATTTGCTTCATTGTGATACGCAAGCCCCTTTACCACAACAAGGTAACAATCACAAAGGGGAATTGACACTTGTATGTGCCTTTTTTTTTGTTTTGTTTTTGCAGCCACAGTGCTGCACCATAGGACAGAAAAATTTGGCATGTACACATGCCTGAAAAATAATGGCATTGTTGCAGCCGCTGTTGTAGCAGCGGCTGGAAAAAATTATGTTTTCCAGGCAGAAAAGTGACTAAAACATTGCGGCTTAAACCCTAGTTGGTGGTGGAGAATTCACAAAAGTCGTCCGATATGCAGACTTTAAATACAGCAGCGTGGGGACCATTTTGAGGCCAAGGCATGACATCAGGCCTTTTGTTAGTCAAACGTATCACTTACTGTCAGTCCCTTCGGGATCCATGCCTCATTCATCTTTATGGAGGTGAGGTAATCAACACTTTTTTGACCAAGGTGACTTCTCTTGTCAGTGACAATGTCCCCTGCTGCACTGAAGGTCCGTTCTGACAGGAGACTTGAAGCAGGGCAGGCCAAAAGTTCTATCGCAAACTGGGATAGCTCAGGCCACAGGTCAAGCCTGCGCTCCCAGTAGTGAAGGGGTTCATGGCTCCTCAGAGTGTCGATATCTGCTGTTAAGGCGAGGTAGTCTGCTACCTGTTGGTCGAGTCGTTCTCTAAGGCTGGATCCCGAAGGGCTGTGGGGATGTGTAGGACTGAAAAAGCTCCGCATGTCCGCCATCAACAACACATCTGTAAATCGTCCAGTCCTTGCCACCGTGGTAGGAGGAGGATTACATTCACCTCTTCCCCTGTTAGATTCCTGTTGTGCTGTGACATCCCCCTTATAAGCTGTTTAAAGCATATTTTTTAGTTTGATTTTGAACTGCTGCATCCTTTCCGACTTTCGGTAATTTGGTAACATTTCTGCCACTTTCTGCTTATACCGGGGGTCTAGTAGCGTGGCCACCCAGTACAGGTCGTTCTCCTTCATCCTTTTTATATGAGGGTCCCTCAACAGACATGACAGCATGAAAGACCCCATTTGCACAAGGTTGGATGCAGAGCTACTCACTTCCCGTTCCTCCTCCTCACTGATGTCATTGACGGTCTGTTCTTCCCCCCAGCCACTTACAACACCATGGGTCCCAGATAGGTGACAACAACGAACACCCTGGGGTGCCTGCTGTGGTTGGTCTTCCTCCTCCTCAAAGCCACATTCCTCCTCTGACTCCTCTTCCTCATACTCCTCTTCCAGCGTTGCTGCAGGTCCAGCAAGCGATGATGACAAGGCTGTTTCTGGTGGTGATGGTGACCACAACTCTTCATCTTCCTCTTCACGCTCATCTACAGCCTGATCCAGCACTCTTCGCAGGGAACGCTCCAGAAAGAAAACAAATGGGATGAGGTCGCTGATGGTGCCTTCGGTGCAACTGACTAGGTTTGTCACCTCCTCAAAAGGATGCATGAGCCTACAGGCATTGCGCATGAGCGTCAAGTATTGTGGCAAAAAAATTCCCAGCTCCGCAGAGGCTTTCCTAGCATCCCGGTCATACAAATACTCGTTGACGGCTTTTTCTTGTTGGAGCAGGCGGTCGAACATTAGGAGTGTTGAATTCCAACGTGTCGGGCTGTCACAAATCAAGCGCCTCACTGGCATGTTGTTTCGCCGCAGAATATCGGAAAAGTGCGCCATGGCCGTGTAGGAACACCTGAAATGGCCTCACACCTTCCTGGCCTTCTTAAGGACGTCCTGCAAGCCTGGGTACTTAGACAGAAAGCTTTTCACAAGGAGAGAAAATCGGGCAGCAATGCAGTACTAAAATAATCCCGTATTAGCGACTATATCCGCGTTTATTCAGACTGCCAGTGACGGTGGTATACAGGTCAGCGGTGGTGCTCCGCTCAGACAATAGATCATAAATGACGGTATGAGAGATAAAAGAAGACGAGCGGCACTCACCAAGTCCAACAAACAGACCTACTTTATTGATCCATAGCTTTCGAACGGACCAGCGTCACATAAGGCATCGGGAGGGGGGGAGACACATATGAGGTTGCGGTAAAGGAACGGCGACGGCCATTTCGCGCTGGTTCATGAGCGTCTTCAGGCCAATACAAAGTCAAGCCAGACACAGCGCACCTTTATGACGTCACCACACCTCAACCAGGTGAGCACTGATCACTAACGACTTATAACTTTATAAAAACAATACAAAAGTGAAACAGGTACACGAGAACATTATAATCATAAGCATCTAATCATGCAGCATTGACATAGATAAGGTTGGACCAGAGCGTCATTGCCCCATCAATACTAATCGCGGACCAGCGATTCTGGACCGTCAAATCCCTAAAATCATACCAGGAATGTGAGCGAGCACCAAGAGGTCTCCGCGTCTATAAGGAACCACTTCAGTATGAAGATGACGAGGAATTTATATCCTCATGGAAGAATATGCACGCCCAATTCTCCTTGCAAGTCATGGGACTGGTATTAAACAGAAATGAAAAACAATATGTCACAGTGACGACAGAGCTTGTGAAAGCTAAAAGAGAATTGAAAACACGGTTAACGGATGCCCAGTACGGGATGTTCGAGAAAAAGCTTAACAAAAAAATTATAGTAGCCCAAGCTGAGGTGAAAGACCGCAAGAGGGATAAGTTCTTACGGGATAAACAGGACTATGAAATGGATAAAATCTTTGAATGGAACCAAAGCAAAAAGACACGCCAAAAAAGGAAATTTAGACGGAGTCGCAATGGTTACTGGACCACAGACTCTGAGTCCAGTGCATCGGACAACACATGTCGGGATGAACCTGTTGTGGCCCCCCCTTTAGGAGAAGGACTAGGAGGGGCCGAGGAAGTAGAAAAAGGAGAAAAACCAAAAGGAACCAGGAAATCGATGCAAGAGACGTCAGGTTTCGTGGAGGCAGTAAATCAATGCACCAACATTCCAGTTATAAAGAATGAAGACAATGTAGTAATCAATCTGTCTGACCACCAACTCTCACCAGCATGCATCTCAGTTTTGAATAAGGGTCTAGGTTTTAGTCCGGTAGAGCAGTTTAAAGCTGCCGATTTCGAAATTGATTTGTACAAAAATGTTCGTAAGCTGTTCCTTAAGAAAATGTTTTCTGAATCCCCTAGAATTAACCGCCCCTTATTACCAGGTGAAATACCAGCTAACATCTCCTGTTTTGAGTTCCATATCAAGCCAAGATTCGATGAGGATGAAATAGCATGTCTTGATGCTTTACTTGAAAGTAAAGCTATGTGTGATGATGTTCATGATGATCCATGTCAGAGAAAATTTTTTGTAAGAGGTGTCGGGTCTACGTTTCTCCCCCCTATGCCCGCTGGCTCACTAATCGATGCATTCCATCAAAAAGTACTGCAGGATGTACGAGCACTGGTATATCCAGTAGCCCCATCTAATATTAGCAGTGAGGAAAGCAAAGCACTTAGATGGCTTAATAAGATGGAGGACATCGTGGTGAAACCAGCGGATAAGGGGGGAAACGTGGTCCTGATGTCACGCACCTATTATTTGGAGGAGGCAAATAAACAGCTCACAGATAGCAGTACTTATGAAAAGTTCTGGACTAATCCAGTCCCGGATATTATGATTAAATTGGAGAGGTTACTCCTTAAATATGTTGAGCTTAAATGTCTACCTATCAATATATGTGACAAATTGATCCCTAAGAACCCCATACATCCGACGTGGTATTTCATACCAAAAATACACAAGTCGGCAGACAAACCACCCGGCCGCCCTATCGTGGCAGGGATTGGTTCTGCCACGGAACCTCTGTCCCGCTACCTTGATTGGTTACTTGGGCCTCTCCTTGAGGGTACACCGACCTACCTCAAGGACACCGGTGATTTCCTTTGTGCCCTCAATATTTTTGAGTGGCGCGAGGAGTATCAGCTGGTGTCCTTAGACGTAGAGTCTTTCTACACCCGCATACCTCATCAGCTTGGTATTAGAGCGATTAGGGAAGTCCTTAGCAGGGCCAAGAAAGAAAAAGTGTTCTGTGAATTCATTGAAGAAGCCCTTAATCTTGTTCTGGGTAACAATGTTTTCCAATTTGAGGCGCAATGGTACCGCCAGGTACTTGGGACGGCAATGGGCACCCCGGTGTCCTGTACTTTTGCCAACCTGTACCTGGCGGTGCTGGAGGAACTCTGCGTCTTCTCGGTGGGTAACCCCTTCCTACAACATATTCATTTATTCCTTAGGTATGTGGATGACATTTTTCTGGTCTGGTCGGGCAGCTAAGAAAGTTGCCGTGGATTTGTGGATTATTTAAATGCGTCTAACCCTATGAATATGAAATTTACCCTAAACTTTGGAGGAAATACCCTCGAGTTTTTGGATGTAAAGGTATGTGTGCAGGCTGGTCAATTAGTTACCATGGGTTATCGCAAGCCCACGGCAACCAATTCGTTGCTCCACCAGACCAGCTTCCACCCCTTAGCAGTTAAGAAGGCTGTCCCATATGGACAGTTTATCAGACTGCGTAGAATAAATAATACTGACAGTGGATATTGGAGGCAGGAGTTGACACTCAAGGCAAGCCTGTTGGGCAGGGGTTACCCTCTGAGAGACGTGGACAATGCCATGACGAGGGCATTTGCCCGTCAACGCCACGATTTGTTGAAAGAAAACCCTAGAGATGGGACTAACCAGGAAAAATTTGCTTTCACCTTTCGATATAGCCCCATGGCGGAAACAATAAAACGGGCAATCTTTAATAATTGGGGATTAATAAAAGTGGAACCTGGTTTACGTAACATCACCCAAGCCAAACCTTTGGTAGCTTTCAAAAAATGCGGCACCATTCGAGACAAGGTGGTACATAGCATGCTTCCAAAAAGAAATGCAGCAAGTTGGTTAACTCTAAAAAAAAACAGTTGGCAATTTTAGATGTGGCAATTGTACGTTCTGCCCCTAGAACAACCAAAGTAAATGGTTAAGACTGGGGAGTGTAATACACCAAGTCCGTGACTTTATCACCTGTCGCACAACATACATGGTCTATGTCATTCAATGTAGATGTGGAGCATTCTATATAGGTAAAACTAAGAGAACCTTGATGGAACATGTTAGAGAACATATGGCTTCAATTAGAACTGGCAAGGGGGTGTCCCCACCTCATAGACCACGTACGCTTGCGACATGATGGTAACTGTAGATGCCTTTCATTTGCTGGAATAGAAGTTGTAATGGAATCCCCACGGGGTGGTGACAGACACAGACACCTGCTTTAAAGAGAAGCTTGGTGGATACTACATACAAATGCAATGGGCCCACATGGGCTTAACGATAGAAATGATTTGGCAGTCTTTTTATAAAATGGCTTTGTTTCAATATTAGCCTTCTGGCCTGGGTGTGAACTGTCCTTAAGTTAATAGGTGAGACTTAGTCTCGCCAGAGTATGGTAGTACTGTAACCGTTTTTCACATTAGTGCGGTTTTTGTACCGCTACTGCATCTTGCATGCGGTTTGTCCGCGATTAGTATTGATGGGGCAATGACGCTGTGGTCCAGCCTTATCTATGTCAATGCTGCATGATTAGATGTGTATGATTATAATGTTCTCGTGTACCTGTTTCACTTGTGTATTGTTTTTATAAAGTTATAAGTCGTTAGTGATCAGTGCTCACCTGGTTGGGGTGTGGTGACGTCATAAAGGTGCGCTGTGTCTGGCTTGACTTTGTATTGGCCTGAAGACGCACATGAGCTAGCGCGAAACGGCCGTCGCCGTTCCTTTACCGCAACCTCATATGTGTCTCCCCCCCTCAGGATGCCTTATGAGACGCTGGTCCGTTCGAAAGCTATGGATCAATAAAGTAGGTCTGTTTGTTGGACTTGGTGAGTGCCGCTCGTCTTCTTTTATCTCTCATACCGTCACTTAGACAGAAAGCGTTGTACGATCAGATTCAACACATGTGACATGCACGGCACATGTGACAACTTGCCCAAATTCAATGCCTACAACAAATTTGTTCCATTGTCACACACCACTTTGCCGATCTCTAGTTGGTGTGGGGTAAGCCACTGATCCACCTGTGCATTCAGGGCGGACAGGAGTGCTGGTCCTGTGTGGCTCTCTGCTCTAAGGCAAGTCAACCCCAAGATAGCGTGACACTGTTGTATCTGGGATGTGGAATAGCTCCTGGGGAGCTGGGGGGATTCAGTTGATGTGCAGCCATACGCCGCAGCAGAAGAGGAATCAGCCGAGGAGGATATCGAAGAGGATGGAGTAGGAGTAAAGGAGGTGACAGTAGGCCTTCCTGCAAGTCGTGGTGGTGTCACCAACTCCGCTGCGGAGCCACGCATTCCATTCTTGTCAGCCATCAGCAGGTTGACCCAATGTGCAGTGTACGTGATATACCTGCCCTGACCCTGCTTTGCAGACCAGGTATCAGTGGTCAGATGGACCCTTGCCCCAACACTGTATGTCAGAGATGACATGACTTCCTTTTCAATAACATAGTAGAGGTTTGGGATTGCCTTTTTTGAAAAAAAAATTCGTCCGGGTACCTTCCACTGTGGTGTCCCAATAGCGGCAAATTTTTTGAAGGCGTCAGACATCACCAGCTGGTATGGTGAAAGCTGGCAGGCTAAGAGTTCCGTTAAGCCAGCTGTCAGTCGCCGGGCAAGGAGGTGACTCTGTGACATTGGCTTCTTACGCTCAAACATTTCCTTAACAGACACCTGACTGTGGGCAGATGAGCAGGAACTGCTGAAGGTGAGAGGCGGAGTGGCGGTTGGTTGAGAGGGGGCAGGGAGGACAGCAGTGGTTGACGTGGCTGAAGATGCTGGACCAGGAGGAGCATGGTGGCTTTGAGTTTGTGTGCTGCTTGTACTCATGTGTTGATCCCATAGGCGTTTGTGACGTAAGATCATGTGCCTTTGCAAAGCAGTTGTACCAAGGTGGGTGTTGGACTTCCCACGACTCAGTTTCTTTTGGCACAGGTTGCAAATGGCATTGCTGTTATCAGAGGCAGACACACAAAAAAATGCCACACTGCTGAGCCTTGCAATGACGGCATTCTGGTGGTGGCAACAGTATGCGTTGACTGGCGTGCTGTCTGGCTGACCCCGGGTGCCGATACATGCTGTCTGACTGTGCCACTAACTCCTTGCGATGACCTCCCCCTGCTTCCAACTCGTCTCCTCCTTCTCTCTGTCTCCCCTTCTGAACTTTCCCCCTCTTCTTCTCTTCGAGCAGGCACCCACGTGGCATCTGGGGACACATCGTCATCATCAACCGCTTCACTTGTATCTGACACCTCAGCAAAGGAAGCAGCAGCTGGTACAACATCATCATCATCACACTGTACGTCCATGTGTGTAATCCTGCCTGACTGAGACATATCCCTGTAATCTACATCATCTGGCAATAATTGTTGCGCATCAATAATTGCATCCAACTGATGTGTAAATAACTCCTCTGATGGACAAAGTGAAGCGGCTGTGGTGGCTGTGGGGGTAGTGGTGGTGGTGGCGGCGGGCGGGAGCGTGGTAACTTGAGAGCAGGTGACCGAAACTGAGCTGGAGGATGATGGTGCGTCAAGGTTCTTAGCGGAAGCTGTTGAAGATTGGGTGTCCTGTCTAAGCCAGTCAACTATTAGAGATGGCCCGAACTATTCGCCGGCGAACAGTTCCTGGCGAACATATTCGATGTTCGCGTTCGCCCCTATACTTTATTATTAAGCAAACTTTGACCCTGTACCTCACAGTCAGCAGACACATTCCAGCCAATCAGCATACCCTCCCTCCCAGACCCTCCCACCTCCTATCTAAACACAAGGATAGGATCCATCTTACATTCATTCTGAAGCTGCAGTAATAGTAATTGTAAATCGCAATGCGATTAATATAACCTGTATTATTCGCATTGCGATTACAACTTAGATCTGAGTTCCTAATAGTTGTATTGCTAGAATATAACGAAGATAACGAATTTAGCGCTACATTCTCAATCTTCGTTATATTCTAGCAATACAACAACCATTAGGAACTCAGCTCTAAGTTGTAATCTCAATGCGATTAATATAACCTGCATTAATCGCATTGCGAATTCAACTTAGAGCTGAGTTCCTAATGGTTGTTGTATTGCTAGAATATACGTTATATTCTAGCAATACAACCATTAGGAACTCAGCTCTAAGTTGTAATCGCAATGCGAATAATACTTACAATTATTAATCGCTTTGTGAATCCATTTAATGCCTCTATTTGATTGTATATGACGGTTGACTATGACTACCACCAACGTTCTGCTGCCTCCAAAGCAAGATATCTGAACCCTCTAGGGGCCATTTGGGCGTTTTGATAGAAAACGCATCAAACGCATCTGCATTTTTATAATTTTTCATTTTCTAGTTTATTTTTTGTGTATTTTGCCACATTTGGTTGCATATTTACATTTGGTATAGGCAAATATGGTAGTCTAGATCATTACTCTGCCCAAATCTATATTCAGCTACATGGCTTAGAAAATATGCTGTCAAACAATGATCCTAGGTTTTGGTATAGACACATGATCTAGACTACCATATTTGCCTATACCAAATGTAAATATGCAACCAAATGTGGCAAAATACACAAAAAATAAACTAGAAAATGAAAAATTATAAAACGCAGATGCGTTTTGATGCGTTTTTATCAAAAACGCCCAAATGGCCCCTGGGGTTCAGATATCTTGCTTTGGAGGCAGCAGCACATTGGTCATAGTCATAGTCAACCGTCATATACAATCAAATAGAGGCATCAAATGGATTCGCAAAGCGATTAATAATTGTAAGTATTATTCGCATTGCGATTACAACTTAGAGCTGAGTTCCTAATGGTTGTATTGCTAAAATATAACGTATATTCTAGCAATACAACAACCATTAGAACTCAGCTCTAAGTTGAATTCACAATGCGATTAATGCAGGTTATATTAATCGCATTGAGAATTCAACTTAGATCTGAGTTCCTAATGGTTGTTGCATTGCTAGAATATAACGAAGATTGAGAATATAGCGCTAAATTCTCAATCTTCGTTATATTCTAGCAATACAACCATTAGGAACCCATCTCTAAGTTGAATTCGCAAATAAGATGTCCCAAACTATTCACTGGCGAATAGTTCCCGACGAACATAGCTTGTGCGCGTTCGTCGCGGCGGGCGAACATATGCGATGTTAGGTCCACCTCCTATCATTGAGTAAACTTTGACCCTCTACATCACAGTCAGCAGACGCATTCCAGCCAATTATCATACCCTTCCTCCCAGACCCTCCCATCTCCTGGACAGCATCCATTTTAGATTCATTCGGAATTTGCAGTCTTAGTGAGAGGAGGGAGAGTGTAGTTGCTGCTGATTTAATAGGGAAATCGATAGCTAGGCTAGTGTATTCAGTGTCCACTCCAGTCCTGAAAGACTCATCAGATCTCTGCTGTAAGGACAGCGTCCTGACAGTACCCCAAAAAGCCATTTTTAGGGCTAGTACATTAGTCTCCCTCCCAGACCCTCCCACCTCCTATCAAAAAGCAAGGACGGCATCCATCTTAGATTCATTCTGAAGCTGCAGTGTTAGTAGTTGTAATCGCAATGCAATTAATATAACCTGTATTAATCGCATTGCGAATTCAACTTAGAGCTGGGTTTCTAATGGTTGTATTGCTAGAATATAACGAAGATTGAGAATTTAGCGCTATATTCGCAATATTCGTTATATTCTAGCAATACAACCATTAGGAACAGATCTAAGTTGTAATCCCAATGCGATTAATACAGGTTATATTAATCGCATTGCGAATTCAACTTAGAGCTGGGCCCTAATGGTTGTTGTATTGCTAGAATTTCTAGCAATACAACCATTAGGAACCCAGCTCTAAGTTGAATTCGCAATGCGATTAATATAACCTGTATTAATCGCATTGCGATTACAACTTCCACACTCTGCGTCAACTAGGTATTTTTCCATGGGAGTTTTGCCATGGATCCCCCTCCGGCATGCCCCAGTCCAGGTGTTAGTCCCCTTGAAACAACTTTTCCATCACTATTGTGGCCAGAAGGAGTCCCTTTGATTTTTAAAATTCGCCTGTCTATTAAAGTCTATGGCGGTTCGCAATGTTCGCATGTTCGCGAACATTTGCGGAAGTCCGCGTTCGCCGTTCGCGAACGGAAAATTTTATGTTCGCGACATCACTATCAACTATGTTCTCAGAATTTTTCATGTTCAGGGTACATGGCCTCTGAAAAATGGGCATTATTCCAGGGCCAGTGGAAATCACAGCACCACGACCACGACGGCCCCTGCGGGATGGCCTGCCTCTGCCTGTCATTTTTTTTTAGATAAGTGGTACTACGCGTGCTTCGTACTGTGCCACCCGGTATGAGTGTTGGGCACTAGCAGAGGGCACACTACAGTCTGTGGGCCTGACACACACACACACTGGCAGCAGGCAACTGAAATTAGACTAAAGTGTAAAAATTAAATGCCTTATTTATCGGCAAGATACTGTCCCACCCGGTATGAGTGGTGGGCACTGGCAGTGGGCACACTACAGTCTGTGGAAGTCGGCCTGACACACACTGGCAGCAGGCAACTGAAATTAGACTAAAGTATAAAAATTAAATGCCTTTTTTTGATGCACAGTCCTGTGCTACACGGTATGAGTGGTAGGCACTGGCAGTGGGCACACTACAGTCTGTGGAAGTCGGCCTGACACACACTGGCAGCAGGCAAGCAACTGAAATTAGACTAAAGTGTAAAAATGAAATGTCTTTTTTTGATGCAAAGTCCTGTACCACGCGGTATGAGTGGTGGGCACTGGCAGTGGGCACATTACAGTCTGTGGAAGTCAGCCTGACACACTCTGGCAGCAGGCAAGCAACTGAAATTAGACTAAAGTGTAAAAATTAAATGCCTTTTTGTATGCAAATTCCTGTGCCACACGGTATGAGTGGTAGGCACTGGCAGTGGGCACACTACAGTCAGTGGAAGTCGGCCTGACACACACTGGCAGCAGGCAAGCAACTGAAATTAGACTAAAGTGTAAAAATTAAATGCCTTTTTTTTATGCAAATTCCTGTGCCACACGGTATGAGTGGTGGGCACTGGCAGTGGGCACACTACAATCCGTGGAAGTTGGCCTGACACACACTGGCAGCAGGCAAGCAACTGAAATTAGACTAAAGTGTAAAAATTAAATGCCTTTTTTTGATGCACAGTCCTGTGCCACACCGTATGAGTGGTGGGCACTGGCAGTGGGCACACTACAATCTGTGAGCCTGCAGCTCCTTACACATGGGCAGGCCGGACAACTGCAATATATATATGGAGAAAAAAAAACAGACTAAGGTAGCAGCCCTAAAAAGCGCTTTTTGGGGTGCTATCAGGAAACTGTCTTTACAGCAGAGATCAGATGAGTCTTTCAGGACTGGAGTGTACACTGAATGCACTAGCCTAGCTATCGATTTCCCAATTAAATCAGCAGCAGCTACACTGTCCCTCCTCTCACTAAGACTGCAGCTTTCGAATGAATCTAAAATGGATGCTGTCCAGGAGATGGGAGGATCTGGGAGGAAGGATATGCTGCTGATTGGCTGGAATGTGTCTGCTGACTGTGAGGTACAGGGTCAAAGTTTGCTCAATGATGATGTATAGGGGGCGGCAAACGCGAACAAGCTATGTTCGCCGGTAACTGTTCGCCGGTGGATATTTCGGGCCATCTCTAATAACTACCTTGGAAGGTGGCAGCTGGAATATCTTAGAAGGCTGTTTTTGGCTACTTCTTTTTGATATGTGTTGCACAATATCCTAGTGTCCTCAACATATATATTTAAATCTAGAAACTGTATGGAGGTCTTACTAATATTGGATGTAAATTTCAAATTTAGAGAGTTAGTGTTGATATCTTGCAGAAAGACGTCCAACGTCTCCTTTGAGTCTCCCCAAATGAAAAATATATCATCTATATAACGACACCAGAGGACCAGACTCATCCCCAGCCTAAGTCCAATGTTGACGGTTTCCCACTGGGCCATAAATAGATTGGCATAGCTGGGGGCGACTCTGGTCTCCATGGCAGTACACTTCTGCTGTATACAGAAATTACCCTCAAAGTAAAAATAATTGTGCTCAAAAATGTATTGAACACCCTCCAATAGATACGTCAATTGTGCCTCTTGTATATTGAGATTTCCGAGGAGTTGATTCCTTAACGGTTCCAAACCCGATGCATGATCAATGATAGTGTAAAGAGTACTAACATCTAGTGTTCCCATGTACCAATTTTCATTCCAATCCAAACCCTTTAATTAATTTTACCACCTCTGTCGTATCCTTAATATAGGAGGGCATCACCTTCACTGCAGGTTGCAGGATTCGGTCAATATATTGAGAGAGGTTGGAGGACAATGATTTGATGCCTGATACTATGGGTCTCTCTGGTGGTCTAGTTGGATTTTTATGTATCTTTGGAATACAATAAAAAATAGGGATTCTCTTCTCTGTGTTTAATATAAATCTTTCCTCTTGTTCCAAGAGGAAACCCTCTTTGGTGCCCTTTTTACAATAGTTCTGGAGTTGTCTATAAAAATCCTCTGTGGGGTCAACTTTAAGTTTCCTATAAGTGGCTCCATCATTCAACTCTCTTTCACATTCTCCTATATATTCATTTGTGTTCAAAGTTACAATCCCCCCCCCCCTTTATCAGCGGGGCGTATTGTAATATGGTTATTAGTTTGTAGGTCTCTCATCGCTTCCTGTTCTTTCTTTGTCAGATTTCTGTATGTCTTAGTTTTATGTAGCCCTCTAAGGTCCCTTTCTACATTAATTCTAAATGTGGCAATTTCCTGACTAATCTCTTGTCTGGGGAAATTTTTTGATTTGGTTTTCAAATCGGTGTGTAGCTATTAATCTACAATGGGGTTCTTTAAATAGTGTTTCTTCAAACATAACTTTCTGATAAATTTCTCCACCCCTATGTAGGTGGAGAACTTATCCAAAGGATGTGTGGGGGCAAATTGTAATCCCTTCTTTAGTAATGATTCCTGTGCATCTGACAACTCAATTTCACTTAAATTACTATGGATTTCTCTTCTGTTAATACCGTGCTTTGTTTCTTCTTTGAGTGTCTCCCTCTCCGTATCCGTTTCCTCTGTCGTGTCTCCTTGTTGTGCCCTGTGTCCTCTGATGTTGTCGATCCTGTGAGTGATATCTCATTTGTGTAGATTCCCTCCCCTGAAAAAACTCTCTGTCCTGGTGTTGTTGTCTCAAATTGTACTCGTGTGCCTGAATTGTGTTCCTCATTGGCCTCTGTGGTGACTTGTGATAGTGTGCCCTCCTCTCCCTGGTTTTGTGATGGGGAGGGGTTTGATCTAAAAAAAGCTTTGATGATAAAGATTCGTACCTATTATTAGTGGCCACATTATATTGGTCCAAACTTTCTTTCTTTCCCATCCCCCATGTTCCCTTTTCCTTAGTGTGTATCTTATTCCTTGTGTCTAATTTATCTTTCTCTATTTCTCTATTTCTTTTATTTTCCTTTTCTTTCTTTCCAGGACTATCTCTTATGTGTTCATTCACCTCATTGTGATCTCTATGTGCTCCCTCCATTGTTTGCTGTGTGCAATTGTGATAATTGTATAACTTTTTAGATTTTCTATTGATTATTTCCCTTTCTACATTTTATAAACTTTTGCAAATTTTTTCTCTCCATCTTATTATTTGTTCATCCTCTGTAAATTGTCCAATTTCTGTCTTAAGGGTTTCAATCTTTTCAGATAATTCATTAATAATTTCTAACCGTCTTTTGATGACTAGTTGGATCAAGTTGCTGGACTGAACTTTAAGAAAGTCGTCCCATTCATTTGTAAATTCCACACTAATCAGATCTGCTGCTGGTATCTTGGTGAGCATTAAGCCTTTAGGTATAAAACCTCTTTGTACAAATTGCGTTAAAGACCTTATCTCCCATTTATTCCTTAATTGTTTGTGTAAAATCATTTACAAGTGTTTGAATGTATCATCAATAGACCTGGGGATTACTTCCTCATTGGTATTATTCCCAAAGTCGAAATACTCAATTTTCCTATACTTCTGGTCCATATGTTTCCAGATGTCCATACTAGAGGGACAGGGTGCACACCTCTTGTGGGTGAAAATATAAGTAGGAAAAAGCAGTGGTGTGGTGGAACTCCTGTCCTACTCACGTGGTTGCACTCCTTGTATGTCACAAATACAACTGTGGAGACTTCCAGTTAAACCCTATCAGGATCTTTCTTCTAGCGGCCGCGCCAATCAACAGCTGCAGCCCGCATCACGTGGGATGCCACAGGTGGTGACGTATAGGACTAGCATAGCACTAGAATAGCGCTAAAGTAGCTGGATACACGGACGGTCGGCTGTGTCTGAAGGAGTGGTAAAGTACTTATACTTTTAACTTTTAACTACTGATCGGAGCAGTTGAATCATACAGAGTGTTTACCATAGACATACCATCAACAGTTATATGGGACTAATTTCAGCTGCCCACAACTTAAGCATAAATGAGGATGTGGAAATGTCGTATATGAATTAGACACTCGTTGGATCCAGCATATGCATATCCTTATTTGTGGCTAATCTTCCACACTGATAAACAAATTGAAGTGGATTGTGAAGTTTTTTTCTCAGCGCCGATCGAATTGAATGGACTAAACAGTACAAAACTGTCCTTTTATAGTACTTTTTTTATATGAATTATTTTCTTATATGTTATTATATGAATAACTTTTATTTTACTTTTTATATGTGACATGAATACTTTTTATAATGTGATATGAATTCTACATCTTAATTACTGCGATCAATAAAGTCTCTAATTAGAATTTAGACACCTCTGGTCTATAGATTCGGTGTATTGAATGACCCTCTACACTGTATTTTTGGATTGTTTCTGGTCTTTGGGTGGACTTAGAGGCGTGCACCTATCCACACTGAGTAGGACAGGAGTGCCACCACACCACTGTTTTTTCCTACTTAAATCTGAATATTGTGGATTGAGTACATTATAAAGCATACATTGAAATTGCGTTTTTGTTCCTCATTAGCTCAGCTTTCCTCTGGTGGAGTGGAGAAGTCAGGGGCATTCCAGGCCTTGTTCATTTTTATCTGAGTCAACATGTCAGTATTGTCAGTGGACAAGCGGATACGCTTATCTGTTATAATGCTACCAGCAGCACTAAATACAGGCTCACACAGTAAGCTGGCTGCAGGGCAGGCCAGCACCTCCAAGGCATAGAGAGCAAGTTCGTGCCACGTGTCCAGCTTGGACACCCAGTAGTTGTAAGGCACTGAGGGATCATTTAGGACGCTGACACGGTCTGCAATGTATTCCTTCACCATCTTCCAAAACTTTTCCCTCCCTGTAGCACGAGGCCGTGATTAAGGAAGAGGTTGTTAGCGGGGTGTCATGAAAGTGTCCCATGCCTTGGAAAGTGTTGCTCTGCCTCTGTTGGAACTACTGTGTGTTCCCCTTGTCTCCCCTCCTCGGTTGCCTAAGGAAGTATGGACTCTGGCGGCCGCATTGTCAGATGGAAAATTTTGGAACAATCTTTCAACAAGTACCTTCTGGTATTGCACGGTTTAATCATCCTCTCCACCACAGGAATCAGAGATGAGAAGTTCTCTTTGTAGCGGGGGTCAAGAAGGACGAACACCCAGTAATCTGTGTTACCTAAAATGCGTATAATGCGAGGGTCGCGGGAAAGGCAGCCTAACATGAAGTCAGCCATGTGTGCCAGAGTACCAACGGGCAAGATGTCTATGTCAACTTCAGGATGACTCTCCATACACTCATCCTCCTCTTTTGCCCATCCACGCTGAACAGATGGAATTAAAGTTCCATGGGTACTAGCCTTTGTAGCAGAGACAACTGTCTCCAGCTCCTCCTCCTCTTCATGGCCCAATTCGCGCTGAGAAGACGAACTGGGGGAGGTCTTGCTATTACCCTATGACATCCCCTCTCCCATTACCTTGTCTACCACATTCAAAGCATCCTCCTTAATTGTGAGCAGCGATCGTTTGAGTAGACACAGCAGTGGGATGGTTACGCTGATAATAGTGTTAACGCCACTAACCATCTGTTTTTTAAAACCTCACATAGGTCTGACATCAATGCCCACTCCTCGCTTGTGAATAGTGGCAGTTGACTCGAAAGGCGACGACCATGTTGCAGCTGGTATTACACAACTGCCCTCTGCTGCTAACAAAGCCTAGCCAACATGTAGAATGTAGGGTTCCACCTGCTTACATCACACAACAGTCGGTGAGCTGGAAGCCTCAAGAGCTGCTGCAGCGTTGACAGACCAGACAAAGCTGTGGACAACTTTCGGAAATGAGCACACAAGCAGCGCGCCTTCACTAGTAGCTCCTGCAAATTGGGGTAGGTTTTGATAAACCGCTGAACCACTAAGTTTAAGACGTGGGTAGGCATGGAATGTGTGTCAGGTTGCCTAGCTCCAAAGCCACCACCAAGTTACGGCCATTGTCGGACACAACCATGCCTGTTTCTAGGTTGAGTGGCGAGAGCCACAGCTCGGTCTGGTCCCTTATACTCTGCCACAGTTCTGGGGCGGTGTGCTGTTTGTCCCCTAAACAGATCAGCTTCAGCACGGCCTGTTGATGCTTACCCACAGCAGTGCTACACTGCTTCCAGCTAGCGACTGATGTCTGACTGCTGTTGGAGGTGGAAGCGGAGGAGGAGAAGTGGGGGTTAGAGCCAGTAAAATAGCTGCTGGCAGAGACCCTCATGGACGTAGGGCCCACTATCCTGGGCGTGGGTAGCACCTGTGCCATCCCAGGGTCCGACTCACTCCCGGCCTCCACAACATTCACCCAATGTGTGGTCAGGGAAATGTAGCGCCCCTGGCCACCAGCACTTGTCCATGTGTCCGTGGTGAGGTGAACCTTCCCAGTAAGTACGTGGGTCAGGGCACGGGTGATGTTCTGGGACACATGCTGGTGTAAAGCGGGCACGACCCACTGTGAAAAATAGTGGCGGCTGGAGACTGCGTACCGAGGGTCAGCCGCCAACATCATGCTGCGGAAGGCCTCAATGTCCACAAGCCTAAATGGCAACATTTCAAAGGCCAGTAATTTCGAAAGTTGCGCATTTAGTGCTATGGCCTGTGGTTGGGTGGGTATTTGCACTTGCATTCAAATGCCTGTCTTATCGACATTTGGATGCTGCGCTGGGACAGGAAAGTGGATGTTGTTGCTGACGGTTCATGTGAAGGTCCAGGTGCAGGGCAAGGGGCATCTGTTCCTGCTCCTTCGACAGGGGATTAGCTGGCAGTGCTTAACACAGGGGAAGTGGAGGCAGTGGTGGGACCCGCAGACGCAGAGTGCGGACCCAGGCGTTTCTAATGGTTGTATTGCTGGAATTGACGAATATAACGAATATAGCACTATATTCTCAATCTTTGTTATATTCTAGCAATACAACCATTAGGAACCCAGCTCTAAGTTGAATTCGCAAATAAGATGTCCCGAACTATTCGCCGGTGAACAGTACCCGGCGAACATAGCGTTCGCCGCGGCAGGTAAAAATATGCAATGTTTGGTCCGCCCCCCATTCGTCATCATTGAGTCAACTTTGACCCTGTACCTCACAGTCAGCAGACACATTCCAGCCAATCAGCAGCATACCCTGCCTCCCAGACCGTCCCATCTCATGGACAGCATCAATTTTAGATTCATTTGGAAGCTGCAGTCTTAGTGAGAGGAGGGACAGTGTAGCTGCTGCTGATTTAATTGGGAAATCGATAGCTAGGCTAGTGTATTCAGTGTCCACTCCAGTCCTGAAAGACTCATCTGATCTCTGCTGTAAGGACAGTGTCCTGAAAGCACCCAAAAGAGCCCTTTTTAGGGCTAGTACATCAGTCTGCTTTTTTTCCCCTGTGTAATAAAATTGCAGTTGCCTGCCCGTGTGTGTCAGGCTCACAGCATATACTGTGCCCACTTGCCCAGTGCCACCAATAATATCTGGTGTCACAGTAAATTACATTTAAAAAAAAAAACATTTTGACTGTAATATAATAGTAGTCAGTTGCCTGCAAGCATGTGTGTTTCAGGCACTGCGCACAGTGTCACCAGAGCAACTCATATCTGGTGTAGAGATGGCCTGAACTATCCGCCGGCGAACAGTTCCCGGCGAACATAGCTTGTTCGCGTTCGCCTTAACGGGCGAACACATGCGATGTTCGGTCCGCCCTCTATACATCATCATTGAGCAAACTTTGACCCTGTACCTCACAGTCAGCAGACACATTCCAGCCAATCAGAAGCATACCCTCCCTCCCAGACCCTCCCACCTCCTGCACAGCATCCATTTTAGATTCATTCTGAAGCTGCAGTCTTAGTGAGAGGAGGGAGAGTGTAGTTGCTGCTGATTTAATTGGGAAATCGATAGCTAGGCTAGTGAATTCAGTGTCCACTCCAGTCCTGTAAGACTCATCTGATCTCTGCTGTAAGGACAGCGTCCTGACAGCACCACAAAAAGCCCTTTTTAGGGCTACAACATTAGTGTGCTTTTTTCTTTCCTTTATATACATATTGCAGTTGCCTGGCCTGCCTGTGTGTGAGGAGCTGCAGGCCCACAGACTGTAGTGTGCCCACTGCCAGTGCCCACCACTGTCATCCCGTGTGGCACAGGACTTTGCATCAAAAAAAGGCATTTAATTTTTACACTTTAATCTAAGGTTAGTTGCCTGCCAGTGTGTGTCAGGCTGACTTCCACTGACTGTAGTGTGCCCACTGCCAGTGCCCACCACGTCATACCGTGCTGGCACAGGACTTTGCATCAAAAAAGGCATTTAATTTTTACACTTTAGTGTAATTTCAGCTGCTTGCCTGCTGCCAGTGTGTGTCAGGCCGACTTCAACTGACTGTAGTGTGCCCACTGCCAGTGCCCACCCCTGTCATCCCGTGTGGCACAGGACTTTGCATCAAAAACAGGCACTTAATTTTTACACTTTAATCTAAGGTTAGTTGCCTGCCAGTGTGTGTCAGGCTGACTTCCACTGACTGTAGTGTGCCCACTGCCAGTGCCCACCACTCATACCGGCTGGCACAGGACTTTGGATAAAAAAGGCATTTAATTTTTACACTTTAGTGTAATTTCAGCTGCTTGCCTGCTGCTAGTGTGTGTCAGGCCGACTTCAACTGACTGTAGTTTGCCCACTGCCAGTGCCCACCCCTGTCATCCCGTATGGCACAGGACTTTGCATAAAAAAAAGGCACTTCATTTTTACACTTTAATCTAAGGTTAGTTGCCTGCCAGTGTGTGTCAGGCTGACTTCCACTGACTGTAGTGTGCCCACTGCCAGTGCCCACCACTCATACCGGCTGGCACAGGACTTTGCATAAAAAAGGCATTTAATTTTTACACTTTAGTGTAATTTCAGCTGCTTGCCTGCTGCTAGTGTGAGTCAGGCCGACTTCAACTGACTGTAGTGTGCCCACTGCCAGTTCCCACCCCTGTCATCCCGTGTGGCATAGGACTTTGCATCAAAAACAGGCATTTAATTTTTACACTTTAGTATAATTTCAGTTGCTTGCCTGCTGCCAGTGTGTGTCAGGCCGACTTCCACTGACTGTAGTGTGCCCACTGCCAGTGCCAACCACTGATACCGGGTGGCACAGTAGCTTGCCGATAAATAAGGCATTACATTTTTAGACAGTAGTCTAAATTCAGTTGCTTGCCTGCTGCCAGTGTGTGTCAGGCCCTCTTCCACTGACTGTAGTGTGCCCACTGCCAGTGCCCACCACTCATACCGGCTGGCACAGGACTTTGCATAAAAAAGGCATTTAATTTTTACACTTTAGTGTAATTTCAGCTGCTTGCCTGCTGCTAGTGTGTGTCAGGCCGACTTCAACTGACGGTAGTTTGCCCACTGCCAGTGCCCACCCCTGTCATCCCGTGTGGCACAGGACTTTGCATCAAAAACAGGCATTTAATTTTTACACTTTAGTGTAATTTCAGTTGCTTGCCTGCTGCCAGTGTGTGTCAGGCCGACTTCCACTGACTGTAGTGTGCCCACTGCCAGTGCCCACCCCTGTCATCCCGTGTGGCACAGTACTTTGCATCAAAAAATGGCATTTAATTTTTACACTTTAGTGTAATTTCAGTTGCTTGCCTGCTGCTAGTGTGTGTCAGGCCCTCTTCCACTGACTGTAGTGTGCCCACTGCCAGTGCCAACCACTGATACCGGGTGGCACAGTAGCTTGCCGATAAATAAGGCATTTAATTTTTAGACAGTAGTCTAAATTCAGTTGCTTGCTTGCTGCCAGTGTGTGTCAGGCCCTCTTCCACTGACTGTAATGTGCCCACTGCCAGTGCCAACCACTGATACCGGGTGGCACAGTAGCTTGCCGATAAATAAGGCATTACATTTTTAGACAGTAGTCTAAATTCAGTTGCTTGCCTGCTGCCAGTGTGTGTCAGGCCCTCTTCCACTGACTGTAGTGTGCCCACTGCCAGTGCCAACCACTGATACCGGGTGGCACAGTAGCTTGCCAATAAATAAGGCATTTAATTTTTAGATAGTAGTCTAAATTCAGTTGCTTGCCTGCTGCCGGTGTGTGTCAGGCCCTCTTCCACTAACTGTAGTGTGCCCACTGCCAGTGCCAACCACTGATACCGGGTGGCACAGTAGCTTGCCGATAAATAGGGCATTTAATTTTTAGACAGTAGTCTAAATTCAGTTGCTTGCCTGCTGCCGGTGTGTGTCAGGCCCTCTTCCACTAACTGTAGTGTGCCCACTGCCAGTGCCAACCACTGATACCGGGTGGCACAGTAGCTTGCCGATAAATAAGGCATTTAATTTTTAGACAGTAGTCCAAATTCATTTGCTTGCCTGCTGCCAGTGTGTGTCAGGCCCACTTCCACTGACTGTAGTGTGCCCACTGCCAGTGCCAACCACTGATACCGGGTGGCACAGTAGCTTGCCGATAAATAAGGCATTTAATTTTTAGACAGTAGTCTAAATTCAGTTGCTTGCCTGCTGCCGATGTGTGTCAGGCCCTCTTCCACTGACTGTAGTGTGCCCACTGCCAGTGCCAACCATTCATACCGGGTGGCACAGTAGCTTGCCGATAAATAGGGCATTTAATTTTTAGACAGTAGTCTAAATTCAGTTGCTTGCCTGCTGCCAGTGTGTGTCAGGCCCACTTCCACTGACTGTAGTTTGCCCACTGCCAGTGCCAACCACTCATACCGGGTGGCACAGTAGCTTGCCGATAAATAAGGCATTTAATTTTTAGACAGTAGTCTAATTTCAGTTGCTTGCCTGCTGCCAGTGTGTGTCAGGCCCACTTCCACAGACTGTAGTGTGCCCACTGCCAGTGCCAACCACTCATACCGGGTGGCACAGTACCTAGCACGCGTAGTACCACTTATCTAAAAAAAAAATGACAGGCAGAGGCAGGCCACCCCGCAGTGGCCGTCATGGTCGTGGTGCTGTGATTTCCACTGTCCCTGGAATAATGCCCAGTTTTAAGAGGCCACGTAGCCTGAACCCGAAAAATTCTGAGGACGTAGTTGACTGGCTTAGACAGGACACCCAATCTTCAACAGCTTCCGCTAAGAACCTTGACGCACCATGCTCCTCCAGCTCAGCTTCGGTCACCTGCTCTCAAGTTACCACGCACCCGCCCGTCGCCACCACCACCACTACCACCACAGCCACCACAGCCGCTTCACTTGATCCGTCAGAGGAGTTATTTACACATCAGTTGGATGCAATTAGTGATGCGCAACCATTATTGCCAGATGATGTAGATTACGGGGATATGTCTCAGTCAGGCAGGATTACACACATGGATGTACATTGTGATGATGATGATGATGATGTTGTACCCGCTGCTGCTTCCTTTGCTGAGGTGTCAGATACAAGTGAAGCGGTTAATGATGACAATGTGTCCACGGATGCCACGTGGGTGCCTGCTCGAAGAGAAGAAGAGGGGGAAAGTTCTGAAGGGGAGACAGAGAGAATGAGGAGACGAGTTGGAAGCAGGGGGAGGTCGTCGCAAGGAGTTAGTGGCACAGTCAGACAGCATGTATCGGCACCTGGGGTCAGCCAGACAGCACGCCAGTCAACGCATGCTTTTGCCACCACCAGAATGCCGTCATTACAAAGCTCAGCATTGTGGCATTTATTTTGTGTATCTGCCTCTGATAAAAGCAATGCCATTTGCAACCTGTGCCAAAAGAAACTGAGTCGTGGGAAGTCCAACACCCACCTTGGTACAACTGCTTTGCGAAGGCACATGATCTCACATCACAAACGCCTATGGGATCAACACATGAGTACAAGCAGCACAGAAACTCAAAGCCACCATGCTCCTCCTGGTCCAGCATCTTCAGCCACGTCAACCACTGCTGTCCTCCCTGCCCCCTCTCAACCACCCGCCACTCCATCTCTCACTTTTAGCAGTTCCTGCTCATCTGCCCACAGTCAGGTGTCTGTCAAGGACATGTTTGAGCATAAGAAGCCAATGTCACAAAGTCACCCCCTTGCCCGGCGACTGACAGCTGGCTTTACGGAACTCTTAGCCCGCCAGCTTTTACCATACCAGCTGGTAGAGTCTGAGGCCTTCAAAAAATTTGTCGCTATTGGGACACCACAGTGGAAGGTACCCGGACGAAATTTTTTTTCAAAAAAGGCAATCCCAAACCTCTACCATGTCATTGAAAAGGAAGTCATGGCATCTCTGGCATACAGTGTTGGGGCAAGGGTCCATCTGACCACTGATACCTGGTCTGCAAAGCAGGGTCAGGGCAGGTATATCACGTACACTGCGCATTGGGTCAACCTGCTGACGGCTGACATGCATGGAATGCGTGGCTCCGCAGCGGAGTAGGTGACACCACCACGACTTGCAGGCAGACCTACTGCCACCTCCTCTACTCCTACTCCATCCTCTTCGATATCCTCCTCGGCTGAGTCCTCTTCTGCTGCGGCGTCTGGCTGCACATCAACTGATTCCCCCCAGCTCCCCAGGGGCTATTCCATATCCCGGATACGACAGTGTCACGCTATCTTGGGGTTGACTTGCCTGAAAGCAGAGAGCCACACAGTACCAGCACTCCTGTCCGCCCTGAACGCACAGGTGGATCAGTGGCTGACCCCGCACCAACTGGAGATCGGCAAAGTGGTGTGTGACAATGGAAGCAATCTGTTGGCGGCATTAAATTTGGGCAAGTTGTCACATGTGCCGTGCATGGCACATGTGTTGAATCTCATTGTACAACGTTTTGTGTCTAAGTACCCAGGCTTACAGGACGTACTCAAGCAGGCCAGGAAGGTGTGTGGCCATTTCAGGCGTTCCTACACGGCCATGGCGCACTTTTCCGATATTCAGCGGCGAAACAACATGCCAGTGAGGCGCTTGATATGCGACAGCCCGACACGTTGGAATTCAACACTCCTAATGTTCGATCGCCTGCTCCAACAAGAAAAAGCCGTCAACGAGTATTTGTATGACCGGGGTGCTAGGACAGCCTCTGCGGAGCTGGGAATCTTTTTTCCACGTTACTGGACACTCATGCGCAATGCCTGTAGGCTCATGCGTCCTTTTGAGGAGGTGACAAACCTAGTCAGTCGCACCGAAGGCACCATCAGCGACCTCATCCCATTTGTTTTCTTCCTGGAGCGTGCCCTGCGAAGAGTTCTGGATCAGGCTGTAGATGAGTGTGAAGAGGAAGAGGAAGAGTTGTGGTCACCATCACCACCAGAAACAGCCTTGTCATCATCGCTTGTCGGACCTGCAGCAACGCTGGAAGAGGAGTATGAGGAAGAGGAGTCAGAGGAGGAATGTGGCGGCTTTGAGGAGGAGGAAGACCAACCACAGCAGGCACCCCAGGGTGCTCGTTGTTATCACCTATCTGGGACCCATGGTGTTGTACTGTGGCTGGGGGAAGAACAGACCGTCAATGACATCAGTGAGGACGAGGAACGGAAATGAGTAGCTCTGCATCCAACCTTGTTCAAATGGGGTCTTTCATACTTTCATGTCTGTTGAGGGACCCACGTATAAAAAGGATAAAGGAGAACGATCTGTACTGGGTGGCCACGCTACTAGACCCCGGTATAAGCAGAAAGTGGCAGAAATGTTACCAAATTACCGAAAGTCGGAAAGGATGCAGCAGTTCAAAACCAAACTAAAAAATATGCTTTACACAGCTTATAAGGGGGATGTCACAGCACAGCGGGAATCTAACAGGGGAAGAGGTGAGTGTAATCCTCCTCCTACCACGGCGGCAAGGACTGGACGATTTACAGATGTGTTGTTGATGGAGGACATGCGGAGCTTTTTCAGTCCTACTCATCGCCACAGCCCTTCGGGATCCAGCCTTAGAGAACGACTCGACCGACAGGTAGCAGACTACCTCGCCTTAACAGCAGATATCGACACTCTGAGGAGCAATGAACCCCTTCACTACTGGGTGTGCAGGCTTGACCTGTGGCCTGAGCTATCCCAGTTCGCGATAGAACTTCTGGCCTGCCCTGCTTCAAGTGTCCTGTCAGAAAGGACCTTCAGTGCAGCAGGAGGCATTGTCACTGACAAGAGAAGTCGTCTCGGTCAAAAAAGTGTTGATTACCTCACCTTCATAAAGATGAATGTGGCATGCATCCCGAAGGGACTGACAGTGGGGGATACGTTTGACTAACAAAAGGCCTGATTAAATGCCTTGGCCTCAAAATGGTCCCCACGCTGCTGTATTTAATGTCTGCATACCGGATGACTTTCGTGAATTCTCCACCACCAACTAGGGTTCAAGCCGCAATGTTTTAGTCCCTTTTCTGCCTGGAAAACATCAATTTTTCCGGCCGCTGCTACAAGAGCGGCTGCAACAGTGCCATTATTTTTCAGGCATGTGTACATGCCTAATTTTTCTGTCCTATGGTGCAGAACTGTTGCTGCAAAAACAAACCAAAAAAAAAAGGCACATACAAGTGTCAATTCCCCTTCGTGATCGTTACCTTGTTGTGGTGAAGGGGCTTGCGTATCACAATGAAGCAATCATCACCTCTATAAGTGTGTTGGCAATGTTGCCACACCCCAGATGATAAGGCCGTTGCTTCATTATGGTCAGACCAAAAGCGATCGGACGGCTGGACAATATTTCATAGAAAAAACATTAATTTACCTTTTTTTTTATATGTTGTATGGGTTTTTAATACATAAAATAAAAAATCATAATAAAGTCTCTTAATAGTTTATTAGAAATGATGCAGGCAATTAAAAAAATCCCCATCAATTCCAATACAAAGCAAGTACAGAGCTCAGTACTAAATTATTTCATGATGTCGTAATGGTTCGCTAATTCGACAATGGTTAATCAATTCGACCGGATAGGGTCCTTAACAGGGATTAAACTGATAGGAATAGTACTAGTTAAGACACCACTCATATAGGGTGTCACAGCACATTGCTCTGTGCACGCGCAGTGCCCCAATTTGGGAGTAAGAGGACCGACCGGCCTAAATTTTTTTTCACAAAAGGCAATCCCTGATATGGGACGTAACAGGGATTAAACTGATGAGAATAGTACTACAGAAAATACCACCCATATCGGGCGTGACAGTAAATTGCACGGCGCAGATGCAGTCACCGTGGTTTAAAACAGAGTGGAGGGAGCCAGCTTTTTTTTAACCATCTCCTCGTTCGAAAAATCTATTTAATAAATGGCCCCCAGATTGGGGAGTAGGGGACGTTAGAGGGATTAAACTGATGAGAATAGTACTACAGAAAATACCACTCATATCGGGTGTGACAGTAAATTGCACGGCGCAGACGCAGTGACCGTGGATTAAAACAGAGTGGAGGGAGCCAGCGTTTTTTTAACCATCTCCCCGTTCGAAAAATCTATTCAATAAATGGCCCCCAGATTGGGGACGTTAGAGGATTAAACTGATGAGAATAGTACTACAGAAAATACCACTCATATCGGGTGTGACAGTAAATTGCACGGCGCAGACGCAGTCACCGTGGTTTAAAACAGAGTGGAGGGAGCCAGCGTTTTTTAACCATCTCCCCGTTCGAAAAATCTATTTAATAAATGGCCCCCAGATTGGGGAGTCGGGGACGTTAGAGGATTAAACTGATGAGAATAGTACTACAGAAAATACCACTCATATCGGGTGTGACAGTAAATTGCACGGCGCAGACGCAGTGACCGTGGATTAAAACAGAGTGGAGGGAGCCAGCGTTTTTTAACCATCTCCCCGTTCGAAAAATCTATTCAATAAATGGCCCCCAGATTGGGGACGTTAGAGGGATTAAACTGATGAGAATAGTACTACAGAAAATACCACTCATATCGGGTGTGACAGTAAATTGCACGGCGCAGACGCAGTCACCGTGGTTTAAAACAGAGTGGAGGGAGCCAGCGTTTTTAACCATCTCCCCGTTCGAAAAATCTATTTAATAAATGGCCCCCAGATTGGGGACGTTAGAGGGATTAAACTGATGAGAATAGTACTACAGAAAATACCACTCATATCGGGTGTGACAGTAAATTGCACGGCGCAGACGCAGTCACCGTGGTTTAAAACAGAGTGGAGGGAGCCAGCGTTTTTTTAACCATCTCCCTGTTCGAAAAATCTATTCAATAAATGGCCCCCAGATTGGGGACGTTAGAGGGATTAAACTGATGAGAATAGTACTACAGAAAATTATACTCATATCGGGTGTGACAGTAAATTGCACGGCGGAGACGCAGTCACCGTGGATAAAAACAAAGGGGAGGGAGCCAGCGTTTTTTTTAACCATCTCCCCGTTCGAAAAATCAATTCAATTCACCTTTTGGGGACCCTTGGTGTTGTACGTGGCTGGGTGGAGGAAGAAACCTTCAATGACATCACCGGGACGTGGCTAGCTTGGTATCCAACCTTGTGCAAATGGGGAGTTTGCAGTTGTGCAAATGAACTGTTTGCGGTGCATTAAAAGGGGAGTTTTGTCTGTCAATGTCAGTGAAGCGGGCGTAACCCTTACACTACCTGATCGATACAACATCATACCTGATCGTATACACACACTGGATGTTTTAAAGCACGTTATTCCAAACAATTTAGGAATGTTAGTTGATTTATGCCCTTTATGGATTAAAACCCGACTCTGCGTCCACTACGTAATTTTCCATGGGAGTTTTGCCATGGATCCCCCTCCAGCATGCCATAGTCCAGGTGTTAGACCCCTTGAAACAACTTTCCCATCACTATTGTGGCCAGAAAGAGTCCCTGTGGGTTTTAAAATTCGCCTGCCAATTGTAGTCTATGGCGGTTCGCCCGGTTCGCCCGTTCGCGAACATTTGCGGAAGTTCGCGTTCACTGTTCGCGAACTGAAAATTTTATGTTCGCGACATCACTAATCTGGTGTCACAGTAGCTTGCATTTAAAAAGAACAAAAAACTTTTTTGACTGTAATATAATAGCAGTCAGTTGCCTGCTTGCGTGTGTGTTTCAAGCCCTGCAAGTGCACAGTGTAACCAGTGCAACTCATATCTGGTGTCACAGTAGAATACATTTAAATAAAAACAACAATTTTGACTGTAATATAATAGCAATCAGTTGCCTGCATGCGTGTGTGTTTCAAGCCCTGCAAGTGCACAGTGTAACCAGTGCAACTCATATCTGGTGTCACAGTATATTACATTTAAATAAAAACAACAATTTTGACTGTAATATAATAGCAGTCAGTTGCCTGCAAGTGTGTGTGTTTCAGGCCCTGCAAGTGCACAGTGTCACCAGTGCAACTCATATCTGGTGTCACAGTAGATTACATTTAAAAAAATAATAATAATTTGACTGTAAAATAATAGAAGTCAGTTGCCTGCACGCGTGTCTGTTTCAAGCCCTGCAAGTGCATAGTGTCACCAGCTCAACTCATATCTGGTGTCACAGTAGATTACATTTAAAAAAAAAAAAACAATTTTGACTGTAAAATAATATCAGTCAGTTGCCTGCACGCGTGTGTGTTTCAAGCCCTGCAAGTGCACAGTGTAACCAGTGCAACTCATATCTGGTGTCACAGTAGATTGCATTTAAAAAAAACTAAAAACTTTTTTGACTGTAATATGATAGGAGTCAGTTGCCTGCACGCGTGTGTGTTTCAGGCCCTGCAAGTGCATAGTGTCACCAGCGCAACTCATATCTGGTGTCACTGTAGATTACATTTAAAAAACAACAACAATTTAGACTGTAATATAATAGCAGTCAGTTGCCTGCAAGTGTGTGTGTTTCAGGACCTGCAATGCATAGTGTCACTATCGCAACTCATATCTGTTGTCACAGTAGATTACATTTAAAAATAAAAATAAAAATTTTGACTGGAAAATAATAGCAGTCAGTTGCCTGCACACGTGTGTCTTTCAGGCCCTGCAAGTGCATAGTGTCACCAGTGCAACTCATATCTGGTGTCACAGTAGATTACATAAAAAAAAAAACAACAACAATTTTGACTGTAATATAATAGCAGTCAGTTGCCTGCAAGTGTGTGTGTTTCAGGCCCTGCAAGTGCATAGTGTCACCAGCTCAACTCATATCTGGTGTCACAGTAGATTGCATTTAAAAAAAAAACAACAATTTTGACTGTAAAATAATATCAGTCAGTTGCCTGCATGCGTGTGTGTTTCAAGCCCTGCAAGTGCACAGTGTAACCAGTGCAACTCATATCTGGTGTCACAGTAGATTACATTTTAAAAAAACAACAATTTTAACTGTAAAATAATAGCAGTCAGTTGCCTGCAAGTGTGTGTGTTTCAGGCCCTGCCAGTGCATAGTGTCACCAGCGCAACTCATATCTGGTGTCAAAGTAGATTATATTTAAAAAAAACAACAACAATTTTGACTGTAAAATAGTAGCAGTCAGTTGCCTGAAAGTGTGTGTATTTCAGGCCCTGCAAGTGCATAGTGTCACCAGCTCAACTCATATCTGGTGTCACAGTAGATTACATTTAAAAAAATAAATAAATTTGACTGTAAAATAATATCAGTCAGTTGCCTGCACGCGTGTGTGTTTCAAGCCCTGCAAGTGCACAGTGTAACCAGTGCAACTCATATCTGGTGTCACAGTAGATTACATTTTAAAAAAACAACAATTTTGACTGTAAAATAATAGCAGTCAGTTGCCTGCAAGTGTGTGTGTTTCAGGCCCTGCCAGTGCATAGTGTCACCAGCGCAACTCATATCTGGTGTCAAAGTAGATTATATTTAAAAAAACAACAACAATTTTGACTGTAAAATAATAGCAGTCAGTTGCCTGCAAGTGTGTGTGTTTCAGGCCCTGCCAGTGCATAGTGTCACCAGCGCAACTCATATCTGGTGTCAAAGTAGATTATATTTAAAAAACAACAACAATTTTGACTGTAAAATAATAGCAGTCAGTTGCCTGCACGCGTGTGTGTTTCAGGCACTGCAAGTGCATAGTGTCACCAGTGCAACTCATATCTGGTGTCACAGTAAATTACATTTAAAAAAAAACAACAATTTTGACTGTAATTGATTGAATAGCATTAAGTTGTCTGCAAGCGTGTTTGTCAGGCCTACAGCGTCTACTCTGCCAATTTCTGCTAGTGCATAGTGCCACTCATATCTGGTGTCACAATAGCTTGCATTAAAAAAAAAAAAAAACTTATTTGACTGTAATATAATAGTAATCAGTTGCCTGCACGTGTGTGTGTTTCAAGCCCTGCAAGTGCACAGTGTCACCAGTGCAACTCATATCTGGTGTTACAGTAGATTACATTTCAAAAACAACAACAATTTTGACTGTAATATAATAGCAGTTAGTTGCCTGCAAGTGTGTGTGTTTCAGGACCTGCAAGTGCATAGTGTCACCAGTTCAACTCATATCTGGTGTCACAGTAGATTACATAACAAAAAATAAAAAAAAAATTGACAGTAAAATAATAGCAGTCAGTTGCCTGCACGCGTTTGTGTTTCAGGCCCTGCAAGTGCACAGTGTCACCAGTGCAACTCATATCTTGTGTCACAGTAGATTGCATTCAAAAAACAACAACAATTTTGACTGTAATATAATAGCAGTCAGTTGCCTGCACGCGTGTGTGTTTCAGCCCCTGCAAGTGCATAGTGTCACCAGTGCAACTCATATCTTGTGTCACAGTAGATGGCATTTAAAAAACAACAACAATTTTGACTGTAATATAATAGCAGTCAGTTGCCTGCAAGTGTGTGTGTTTCAGGCCCTGCAAGTGCATAGTGTCACCAGCGCAACTCATATCTGGTGTCACAGTAGATTACATTTAAAAAAATAATAATTTTTGACTGTAATTGATTGAACAGCAGTTAGTTTTCTGCAAGCGTGTGTGTCAGGCCTACAGTGTCTACTCTGCCAACTTCTGCCAGTGCACAGTGATACTCATATCAGGTGTCACAGTAGCTTGCACGCATAGTACAACTAAACTAATCTAAAAAAAAATGACAGGCAGAGGAAGGCCACCCCGCAGGGGCCGTCGTGGTCATGGTACTGTGATTCCCGGTGTTCTGAGGCCACGTACCCTAAACTCGAAATGTTCTGAGGACATAGTTGACTGGCTAACACAGGACACCCAATCTTCTTCAGCTTCCGCTCGGAACCTTGACGCACCATCCTCCTCCAGTTCAGCTTCGGGCACCTCTCAAGTTACCACTCGCCCGCCTGCCACCACCTCCAACACTAGCACCACAGCTGCTTCACTTGATCTGTCAGAGGAGTTATTTACACAGTTGGAAGAAATGAGTGATGCGCAACCATTATTGCCAGAAGATGTAGATAACAGGGATATGTCTCAGTCAGGCAGCATTACACACATGGACATACGGTGTGATGATGATGATGTTGTTACCCGCTGCTGCTTCCTTTACTGAGTTGTCAGATACAAGTGAAACTGTTGATAATGACGATGTGTCCATGAATGTCAGGTGGGTGCCTGCTCAAAGAGAAGAAGAACAGTTCAGATGGGGAGACAGAGAAGAGGAGGAGACGAGTTTGAAGCAGGGGGAGGTCGTCGCAAAGAGCTAGTGGCACAGTCAGACAGCATGTATCGGCACCCGGGGTCAGCCAGACAGCACACCAATAAACGCATGCTGTTGCCACCACCAGGATGCCGTCATTGCAAAGCTCAGCAGTGTGGCATTTTTTTTGTGTGTCTGCCTCTGATAACAGCGATGCCATTTGCAACCTGTGCCAAAAGAAACTCGTGGGAGTCGTGGGAAGTCCAACACCCACCTAGGTACTATTGCTTTGCGATGACACATGATTTCACATCACAAACGCCTATGGGATCAACACATGAGTATGTATCCCGAAGGGACTGACAGGGGGCGATACATTTGACTAAAAAAGGCCTGATGAGATGAGCTGCCTTGGGCTAAAAATGGTCCCGACGCTGCTGAATTTTATCTCTGCATGCCGGATGACTTTCATGACTTATCCGCCACCAACTAGGGTTCAAGCCGCAATGTTTTAGTGCACTTTCTGCCTGGAAAACATCAATTTTTCTGTAGCAGCGGCTGCAACAATACCTAATTTTTCTGGCATGTGTACATGCCTAATTTTTCTGTTGCACTGTGGCTGCAAAAACAAAACAAAAAAAAGGTACATACATGTGTCAATTCCCCTTCGTGATCGTTACCTTGTTGTGGTGAAGGGGCTTGCGTATCACAATGAAGTGATCGCCTCTATGAGTGTGTTGGCAATGTTGGCACACCCCAGATGATAAAGTCGTTGCTTCATTGTGAACAGACCAAAAGCGATCGGCTGGATAATTTTGCATAAAAAAAAACATTAATTTTCTTTGTGATCATCTAAGGTGATCATTAAAGCCTACTAGGCCAACAATGGTCCCACACTGCAGAATCATTGTTTTCTGGGTCACTTAACTGTCACTGAACTACCTCAGCACGACCATAGGCTTTGAAAAACCCCATCGCCTGCAATCTCCCAAACGTGAGCACGAGCACAGTCTTCACTACACCAAGACGCATACAGGAATAAAATTTATGTCATGAGTGTGTCAACGATTGACAACTCTTTGCAGTAGTCTAAAATCTATTCCATACATGTCCCCTGATATGGGACGTAACAGGGATTAAACTGATAGGAATAGTACTACTTAACGCACCACTCATATCTGTTGGCACAGTACATTGCAAGGCATATGCGCAGTGCCCCAAATTGGAAGTAGCAGGACCAACCAAGCATCTTTTTCCATCTCCCGGTTCCTAAAATCTATTCCATACAAGTCCCCTGATAGGGGACGTAACAGAGATTAAACTGATTGTAATAGTACTACTTAACATACCACTCAAATTGGGATTGAACAGTACATTACACAGCGTACGCGCAGTGCCCCAAAATGGAAGTAAGAGGACTGACCCAGCATCTTTTTCCAACTCCCGGTTCCTAAAATCTATTCCATACACCGGCCCCTGATAGGGGACGTAACAGGGGTTAAACTGATAGGAATAGTACTACTTAACATACCACTTATATTGGGATTGCACAGTACATTACACAGCGCACGCACAGTTCCCCAAATTGGAAGTAAGAGGACCGACCAAGCATCTTTTTCCATCTCCCGGTTCCTAAAATCTGTTCCATACACTGGCCCCTGATAGGGGACGTAACAGAGATTAAACTGTTAAGAACAGATTTTTTTTTAATTTAAAAAAAGAGGACAGCCTCTGCGGAGCTGGGTATTTTTTGGCCGTGTTACTGAACGCTCATGCACAATGGCTGTAGGCTCATGCGTCCTTTTGCGGAGGTGATCAGTCAAACCGAAGGCAACATCATCAACCTCATCCCATATGCATTTTTTCTGGAGCGTGCCCTGCGAAGAGTGCTGGATCAGGCCGTAGATGAGCATGAAGAGGAAAAGTGGTGGTCACCATCACCACCAGAAACAGCCTTGTCGTCGTCGATTGCTGGACCTGCTGCAACGCAGAGAGAGGAGTCTGAAGAAGAAGAGTCAGAGGAGGAAGGTGGCTTTGAGGAGGTGGAAGACCAACCACAGCAGGCGTCCCAGGGAGCTTATTGTCACCTTTCGGGGACCCTTGGTGTTTTGTGTGGCTGGGTGGAGGAAGAGACCTTCAATGACATCAGCAAGGAACGGGAGATGGCTAGCTTGGTATCCAACCTTGTGCAAATGGGGAGTTTGCGGTTGTTCAAATGGACTGTTTGCGGTTGTTTGCGGTGCATTAAACGAGGAATTTGGTCTGTCAGAGTTTGGTCTGTCACTAGTGATGTCCCGAACTATTCGCTAGTTCGCGTTCAACGTGGCGGGTGAACATATGCGATGTTCGCTTTCGCCCCTATACTTTATCATTGAGAAAACTTTGACCCTGTGCCTCACAGTCAGCAGACACATTCCAGCCAATCAGCATACCCTCCCACCCAGACCCTCCTACCTCCTATCAAAAAGCAAGGACGGCATCTATCTTAGATTCATTCTGAAGCTGCAGTGTTAGTAGTTGTAATCGCAATGTGATTAAAATGACCTGTATTAATCGCATTGCGATTACAACCTAGATCTGAGTTCCTAATGGTTGTATTGCTAGACTATAACGAAGATTGAGAATATAGCCCTATATTCTTAATCTTCGTTATATTCTAGCAATACAACCATTAGGAACTCACATCTAAGTTGCAATCGCAAGGCGATTAATACAGGTTATATTAATCGCATTGCGATTACAACTTAGATCTAAGTTCCTAATGGTTGTATTGCTAGAATATAACGAATATTGAGACTATAGCGCCATCTTCTCAATCTTCATTATATTCTAGCAATACAACCATTAGGAACCCAGCTCTAAGTTGAATTCACAATGCGATTAATGCAGGTTATATTAATCGCATTGCGAATTTAACTTACCACACTGTGTTAACTACCTAATTTTCCATGGCAGTTTTGCAATGAATACCCCTCAGGCATGCCACAGTCCAGGTTTTAGTCCCATTGAAATAACTTTTCCATTACTATTGTGGCCAGAAAGAGTCCCTGTGGGTTTTAAAATTCGCCTGTCTATTGAAGTCTATGGCGGTTCGCATAAGTTCGCCGTTCACGAACAGAAAATTTTATGTTCGCGACATCTCTACTTGGATGCCATGTGGCGGATCATCCTGGTGGTGGTGAGGTTGCTAGTGTTCACATCCCAGCTCACTTTGGTACAGCACAGGTCACAAACTACCGCACTTTTGCTGTCTGCTCTTTCCTCAAAAACGCGCCATACTGAGGAACACCTACCCCTGTTGAAGTGCTATGGATCCCTCCCCCTCTGTACTGCTGTCCTCGCTCAGCTTGTCACCTAACGATGTTGGGTCAGTGACCTCATCGTCCACCACCTCCTGTTCCACTTCCAGACTCTGCTCATCCTCCTGACTTGTCCTAACCACCACCTTAGTGATTGGAAACTGTGTCTCATCATCATTCACCTCATGAATAGTGTTGAGCGAACAGTTCGAGCATAATTCGGGTTCGTACCGAATTTTGGGGTGTCCGGGACACGGAACCGTACCCGGACATTTTCCAAAAAGTTCGGGTTCGGGTTCTTTGTTCGGCGATTACTTCCCGCTTTCTGAAGGGCTGCACAGCAGCCAATCATCTAGCATTTTACTTCTTGCCCTAAGAGCCCATCACAGCCATGCCTACTAATAGCATGGCTGTGATTGGCCAAGTGCAGCATGTGACCCAGCCTCTATTTAAGCTGGAGTCACGTAGCGCCGCACGTCACACTGCTCTGATTAGTGTAGGGAGAGGACGTAGCTTCTGTGAGGGCGAGATTAGGCAGGTTAAAGTCAGCAACAGCAACTAATGAACGGATCGATCTACAGCTGAGAATCATTGAACTTCTGCTAGTTACTTGCTCAATGGTTTTTAGGCTGCACAGAGCGTTTTTCTGTCACTTATTTTCTGGGGTGATCGGCGGTCATTTTGTGACTTGTGGTGCACCAGAAGAAGCTGCCACCAAGTCCATCAATCCATCAATACTAGTTTTTTTTTTTTTGCTATATCCTACATCAGGGGCTTGGCTGTGCTAATTGTCACCCCTAGAAACTCAGTATAGCAATTTCTATATTTTATTAAGGGGTTAAATACAAATGCCCAAATACCAATCCCCTAAATCTGGTGTTCCAGCTTTGGCTAGCCAAGTATAATACTGTCTGCTGTCTGGCAAAGGATAGATTATTTTATGTGGTGAAATTCAATTGCCAAAATAGCAATACCATAAATCAGTGGTTTCAGCTGTGGCTGGCAAAGTATAATAGTGTCCGCCAAAACATATATTTTGTTCTGGGGTGAAATTCAATTGCCAAAATAGCAATACCCTGAATCTGGTGTCCCAGCTGTTGCAGGCCAAGATTCATATTGTCCTCCAAAACATATATTTTGTTCTGGGGTGAAATTCAATTGCCAAAATAGCAAAACCATAAATCAGTGGTTTCAGCTGTGGCTGGCAAAGTATATTAGTGTCCGCCAAAACATATATGTTGTTCTGGGGTGAAATTCAATTGCCAAAATGGCAATACCCTGAATCTGGTGTCCCAGCTGTTGCAGGCCAAGATTCATATTGTCCTCCAAAACATATATTTTGTTCTGGGGTGAAATTCAATTGCCAAAATAGCAATACCATAAATCAGTGGTTTCAGCTGTGGCTGGCAAAGTATAATAGTGTCCGCCAAAACATATATTTTGATCTGGGGTGAAATTCAATTGCCAAAATAGCAATACCCTGAATCTGGTGTTCGAGCTGTTACAGGCCAATTGTAAATCTGTCCATAAAAGGATACCTTTCATCCAGGGCCTAAATACTAGCCCTAAAATAGATATTCCCCTAAATCAGTGGTTACTGCTGTGCCTGGATTAGTGTAATACGCTACATAAATAAATAGGCAGATAGTGTTAGGTGCCTGTAAAAAAAGGCCTGAATTTGAAATAAATACATTGGGCCAAATATTTTTTTTCTTATTGTGGTGCTTGGTGAACGGTAACAATGAGGAAAACATCTAGTAAGGGACGCGGACGCGGTCGTGGTGGTGTTAGTGTACCCTCTTGTGCTGGGAGAGGACGTGGCCATTCTGCCACACGTCCTAGTGAACCAACTACCTCAGGTTCCAGTACCCGCCAGAATTTACAGCGATATTTGGTGGGGCCCAATGCTGTTCTAAGGATGGTATGGCCTGAGCAGGTACAGGCGCTAGTCAATTGGGTGGCCGACAGTGGATCCAGCATGTTCACAACATTATCTCCCACCCAGTCTTCTGCAGAAAGCGCACAGGTGGCACCTGAAAACCAAGCCCATCAGTCTGTCACATCACCCCCATGCATATCAGTGAAACTGTCTGAGCCTCATGTTATGCAGCAGTCTCTTATGCTGTTTGAAGACTCTGCTGGCAGGGTTTCTCAAGGGAATCCACCTAGCCCTTCCCCAGTGGTGGAAGACATAGAATGCACTGATGCACAACCACTGATGTTTCCTGATGATGAGGACATGGGAATATCACCTCATCGGAGTCCGCACGTCTCTGATGATGACGAAACACAGGTGCAAACTGCTGTGTCTTTCTACAGTGTGCAGACCGAACAGGAGGTCAGGGAGGAAGACTGTGTGGAAGACGATGCAGGGGACGATGAGGTCCTAGACCCCACATGGAATGAAGGTCGTGCCACTGACTTTCATAGTTCAGAGGAAGAGGCAGTGGTGAGACGGAGCCAACAGCGTAGCAAAAGAGAGAGCAGGGGGCAAAAGCAGAACAGCCGCCTCCAAGAGAGTTTGCCTGCTACTGGCCACCGCCACCAGGGACCAAGCACCCCAAAGGCAGCTTCAAGGAGTTCCCTGGCATGGCACTTCTTTAAACAATGTGCTGACGACAAGACCCGAGTGGTTTGCACGCTGTGCCATCAGAGCCTGAGCGAGGCATTAACGTTCTGAACCTTAGCACAACCTGCATGACCAGGCATCTACATGCAAAGCATGAACTGCAGCGGAGTAAACACCTTAAAAGCAAGGAACTCACTCTGGCTCCCCCTGCTCCCTCTTCTGCTGCTGCCTCGGCCTCTTCCTCCGCCTCGGGAGGAATGTTGGCACCTGCCGCCCACCAAACAGAGGATGTGCCACCGACAACACCACCTGCGTCACCAAGCATCTCCACCATGTCACGCGGCAGCGTTCAGCTCTCCATCTCACAAACCTTGGAGAGAAAGCGTAAATTCCCACCTAGCCACCCTTGAGCCCTGGGCCTGAATGCCAGCATTTCTAAACTACTGGCCTTTGAAATACTGTCATTCAGGCTGGTGGACACAGACAGCTTCAAACAGCTGATGTCCATGGCTGTCCAACACTATGTTGTTCCCAGCCACCACTACTTCTCCAAGACAGCCGTGCCTTCCATGCACAACCAAGTGTCCGATAAAATCAAGTGTGCACTGCGCAAAGCCATCTGTAGCAAGGTCCACCTAACCACAGATACGTGGACCAGTAAGCACGGCCAGGGACGATATATCTCCCTAACTGCACACTGGGTATATGTAGTGGCGGCTGGGCCGCAGGCGGAGAGTTCCTTGGCGCACGTCCTTCCACCGCCAAGGATTACGGGGCATCATTCTTTGCCTCCTGTAGCCTCCTCCTCCTACTCGGCTTTCTCCTCCTCTGCTTCCACCAGCTCATCCAGTCAGCCACACACCTTCGCCACCAACTTCAGCACAGCCCGGGGTAAACGTCAGCAGGCCATTCTGAAACTCATATGTTTGGGGGACAGACCCCACACCGCGCAGGAGTTGTGGCGGGGTATTGAACAACAGACTGACGAGTGGTTTCTGCGGGTGGGCCTCAAGCCCGGCCTTGTGGTGTGCGATAATGGGCGAAATCTCGTCGCAGCTCTGGGACTAGCCGGTTTGACGCACATCCCTTGCCTGGCGCATGTGCTGAATTTTGTGGTGCAGAACTATTCATGCACATCAGCGTTACAATACCACTTCTATGTCTCCTTGAGAAAACGCTTAGGGCGATGACGGAAGAGGAGGTGGCCCAGGGAGGAGGAGGAGGAAGATGAGGGGTCATTTTTACCACTTTCAAGCCAGTCTGTTAGAAGTGGCTCAGAGGGAGGTTTTTTTGCAACAGCAGAGGCCAGGTACAAATGTGGCCAGCCAGGGCCCACTACTGGAGGACAAGGAGGATGAGGAGGAGGTGGAGGAGGATGAGGATGAAGCAGGTTCACAGCGGGGTGGCACCCGACACAGCTCAGGCCCATCACTGGTGCGTGGCTGGGGGGATACGGAGGACGATGACGATACGCCTCCCACAGAGGACAGCTTGTTCTTACCTCTGGGGAGCCTGGCACACATGAGCGATTTCATGCTGCAGTGCCTGCGCAATGACAGCAGAGTTGCCCACATTTTAACGTGTGCGCACTACTGGGTTGCCACCCTGATGGATCCCCGGTACAAAGACAATGTGCCCACCTTACTTCCTGCACTGGAGCATGATAGGAAGATGCACGAGTACAAGCGCACGCTGGTAGACGCGCTCCTAAGAGCATTCCCAAATGTCACAGGGGAACAGGTGGAAGCCCAAGGCGAAGGCAGAGGAGGAGCAAGAGGTCGCCAACGCAGCTGTGTCACGGCCAGCTCCTCTGAGGGTAGGGTTAGCATGGCAGAAATGTGAAAAAGTTTTGTCTCCACGCCACAGCTAACTGCACCGCCACCTGATACGGAATGTGTTAGCAGGAGGCAGCATTTCACTAACATGGTTGAACAGTACGTCTGCACACCCCTCCACGTACTGACTGACGGTTCGGCCCCATTCAACTTCTGGGTCTCCAAATTGTCCACGTGGCCAGAGTTAGCATTTTATGCCTTGGAGATGCTGGCCTGCCCGGCGGCCAGCGTTTTGTCTGAACGTGTATTCAGCACGGCAGGGGGCGTCATTACTGACAAACGCAGCCGCCTGTCTACAGCCAACGTGGACAAGCTGACGTTCATAAAAATGAACCAGGCATGGATCCCACAGGACCTGTGCCTCTCTTGTGCAGATTAGACATTTTTAACTGCCTCCCCTCAACCATGTATTCTTGTACTCCGGGGCACTTCTTTATTGAATCCTCATTTTTTTAACTTTACCATGATCTTGCGGTGCAACCCAAAGTTGAATGAACCTCTCCTATGTCTGGGTGGTGGGGCCGAAATAACTGAGAGTGGCCTTCCCCGGTGGTGGGTGATATGACGCATGATTCCTTGCTGTGGGACCTTTCTCCTCTGTCTGGGTGCTGGGTCCGAAATAACTGAAAGTGGCCATCTTCAGTGGTGGGTGATATGACGCATGATTCCTTGCTGTGGGACCTCTCTCCTCTGTCTGGCTGTTGGGGCCGAAATTACTGAAAGTGGCCTTCTCCAGTGGTGGGTGATATGACGCATGATTCCTTGCTGTGGGACCTCTCTCCTCTGTCTGGGTGCTGGGGCCGAAATAACCGAAAATGGCCTTCTCCGGTGGTGGGTGACATGACGCATGATTCCTTGCTGTGGGACCTCTCTCCTCTGTTTGGGTGGTGGGGCATAAATAACTGAAAGTGGCCTTCTCCAGTGGTGGGTGAAATGATGCATGATTCCTTGCTGTGGGACCGCTCTCCTCTGTCTGGGTGCTGGGTCCGAAATAACTGAAAATGACCTTCGCCAGTGGTGGGTGATATGACGCATGATTCCTTGCTGTGGGACCTGTATCCTCGGTCTGGGTGCTGGGCCGAAATAACTGAAAGTGTCCTTCTCCAGTGGTGGGTGAAATGACGCATGATTCTTTGCTGTGGGACCGCTCTCCTCTGTCTGGGTGCTGGTTCCGAAATAACTGAAAGTGGCCTTCTCCAGTGTTGGGTGATATGACGCATGATTCCTTGCAGTGGGACCTCTCTTCAATTGATATTGGTTAAATTTTTATTTATTTTATTTTAATTAATTTCCCTATCCACATTTGTTTGCAGGGGATTTACCTACATTTTGCTGCCTTTGGCAGCCCTCTAGCCCGTTCCTGGACTATTTTACAGCCTTTTTAGTGATTAAAAGTTCGGGTCCCCATTGACTTCAATGGGGTTCGGGTTCGGGATAAAGTTCGGGTCGAATTCGGATCCCGAACCCGAACATTTTCGGGAAGTTTGGCCGAACTTCCAGGTGTTCGCTCATCTCTACTCATGAAAGAATGATTGAGATACACCACCGTCATCTTCTTGAGACTGTGAAGGTTTAAGAGGTTGGGAATCAGGGCAAAATATCTCAGGTACCTTTTCAAGCATGCTTGTCGAGAGAGCCAAACGACTGGCGATGAAAAGAGGTCATGTGAATATCCGAGTGTGTGATCACTTGTTTGGCCAGACACGACATGTTAGAAGGAAAGAGGATCGGAGTGAGGATTTAGTTGACCAGACTCTTGTCTACAGAGACTGGACTTTGTGGAAGAGAGGATGGTGCTTAACCGACTGGAAACATTATCTTCTGCAATCCAACCGACCACCTGTTCGCACTGGTCCGACTTGGACAGTGTTGTACTGCGCCTCCCAGCTAAGGTGGATTCTTTTGTTTTTTATGGTGCACTGGCAGCAGGCACATTATCATTGCGCCCAGGGCCATGGCTTCTGGTTGCACCATCAGCATCATGCCCAGGGCCATGGCCTCTGCTTGCACCATTAGCATCACACCCAGGGCAACAGCCTCTGCTTGCACCATCAGCATGACGCCCAGGGCCACAACCTCTGCTTGCACCATCAGCATGACACCCACTTCCCCCTCCCTTTGTGCTCGCCTTCTTCATATTAATGGTTTTGTCTGTAGATGTGGTGCAGATGGTTTTACTGTCCGCCAAAGATGCAGTTTTCTGATGTAGGACACTACTGGACACAGAAAAATACAGATTTTCGGCACTACACTAGCCCAGAGATAATGAAATGTTTACAGTACACACTGTATTGGCTTGCTGTAATATACTGTAGACAGAGAACGACAAATTTTATACACTACAGTAGGCCACAGATAATGAAATTTTTACAGTAGACACTGTGTAGGCTGTGTAGACAGAGGAATACAAATGTTTGGCACTACACTAGAACACAGATAAGGAAATTTTTACAGTACAAACTGAATTGGCTTTCTGTAATGTACTGTGGACAGAGGAATACGAATTTTCGCACTACAGCAGGACACACATAATGAAATTTTTAAAGTACACACTGTATTGGCTTGTTGTAATGTACTGTAGACAGAGTAATACAAATTTTCTTTACTAACGTAGGCCACAGATAATGAAATTTTTACAGTACACACTGTATTGGCTTGCTGTAATCTACTGTAGACAGAAAAATAAATATTTTCAGGAGTACACTTGAGAGATAATGAAATTTTTATTGTACACACTGTATAGGCTTGCTGTAATGTACTGTAGACAGAGAAATACAAATTTTTGGCACTACACTAGCCCAGAGATAAAAAAAATTTTTTACAGTACACACTGTATGGCCTTGCTGTAATGTACTGTAGACATAGGAGTACAAATTTTCGGCACTACACTAGGCCACACATAATGAAATTTTCATAGTACACACTGTATTTGTTTGCTATAATGGTTTGTAGAGCGAGAAATGCAAATTTTAAGCACTACAGTATGCCTCAGATTATGACATTTTTACAGTACGCACTGTATAGGCTTGCTGTAATGTACTGTAGACAGAGAAATACAAAATTTCGGCACTACACTAGCCCAGAGATAATGAAATTTGTACAGTACACACTGTAAAGGCTTGCTTTAATGTACTGAATACAAAAAAAATAAAGATTTTTAGGAGTACACTAGGCCACAGATAATGTAATTTTTACAGTAACCACTGTATTGGCTTTCTATAATGTACAGGAGACAGAGAAATACATTTTTTCGGTACTACACTATCCCAGAGATAATGTAATTTTTACAGTACACACTGTAAAGGCTTGCTATAATGTACTTAATATAGAAAAATAAAGATTTTCAGGAGTACACTAGGCCACAGATAATTAAATTTTTATAGTACACACTGTATTGGCTGGCTGTCATGTAGTGGATACAGAGAAATACAGATTGTTGGCACTACGCTAGCCCAGAGATAATGTAATTTTGACAATACACACTGCATTCGGATGTTGTTCTATATTGGATACAAATTTGTCCCAAATAAAACATATTCTCTGCTGGAATACTGTATACACGGTTGCGGCCTAAACGCACACATAGAAATGCCCAAAACTAGTTAACTATGGCCAAAATATAAATCACTCTCTGCTGGGGTAATTAATATAACAGTTGCAGATTAAAAGCACACACAGATGTTGCACAAGTTAGGTTAATTTCCCCAGAACAAATAATTTCTCTGATGGTACAGTGTATATCTCAGGAGCCAGAACACTGTAGTGAAAAGGTCCCTTTTAATAATGTCTGCCTAACACACTACTTTACAATGGTGCAGTGTATATCTCAGTACCAGGCACACTGTAGTGAATAAGCCTCTTTTAATAATGTCTGCCCAACACACTGCTTTATAGTGGTGCAGTGTATATCTCAGTACCAAGGAACACTGTAGTGAATAAGCACCTTTTGATAATATCTTCCCAACACACTGCTTAATGATGGCGTATTGTAGATGTCACTAATCAGAAATCTTTCTGTCTTTTAGAAGTTATCAAAGCGATTTTCAAGCCCTGCACTATCTGTTCCTTCCTGGTGATGCCTGTCCCTGATAGTGCTGAATTAACACCCTTCTTAAAAAAGAAGGTCTTTCAATAAGGTTTTTGGAGTGAAATCTGTAAGTTTAGAGCAAAATGCTATCTGTCCCTGCCTACTGTCTGCTCTCCCTGACGCTGAATGAGCCGAGTGCCGGACCTCAGCTCCTATATGAAATGGTATCACGTGTTCCGGCCAGCCAATCAGTGTAAGGCTTATAGCTAACATTGCTATAGCCTTACACTGAGGGGAATTACTTACATGGACCTTGATTGGCTGCTTAGAAGGCACCAAACGTTTGGGGAGGAGACTCGAGCAATCACTATTTATTATGTAAAACTGACACAAACAAAGAAAGTAGACATATTTGATATCATTGCGTCCATAACAACCTGCTTTATTAAAATAGCACATGATCTACCCTGTCAGATGAATGTTGTAAAAAATAAAAACAGTGCCAAAACAGCCATTTTTTGCCTTGCCTCACAAAAAACGTAATACAGAGCAATTAAAAATCATATGTACCCCAAAATAGTACCAATAAAACTGCCACCTTATCTCCTAGTTTCTAAAATTGGGTCAATTTTTGGGAGTTTCTACTGTAAGGGTGCATCAGGGGGGCATGAGGGGGGCTTCAAATGGGACATGGCATCTAAAAACCAGTTCAGCAAAATTTGCCTTCCAAAAACCCCATGGTGCTCCTTTCCTTCTGCACCCTGCCGTGTGCTCTTACATCAGTTTACGGCCATATATTAGGGGGCTTTATGTAAACTGTAGATTTAGGGTAATAAATAAGTTTTGTTCGGCTGTTAACCCTCGATGTGTTAAAGAAAAAATGAGCTTAAAATGGAAATTCTTCCAAAAAAGGTACATTTAGAAATTTAATCTCCATTTTCCTTTAATTCTTGTGGAACACCTAAAGAGTTAACAAAGTTTGTAAAATAAGTTTTGAGCAACTTGAGGGGTGTAGTTTCTACAATGGGGTAATTTATGGGGGGTTTATACTGTGTAAGCCCCACAAAGTGACTTCAGACCTTAACTGATCCTTAAAAAGTGGGTTTTGGAAATTTTCTAAAGTTTTTTTAAGAATTGCTTCTAAAATTCTAAGCCTTCTAACGTCTTAAAAAAAAAAAAAAAGACTATCATGAAGTACAATGTGTCACAAGAAAATATTCTCTGAATTGCTTGGATAAGTAAAAGCGTTCCAAAGTTATTACCACATAAAGTGACATATGTCAGATTTGCAAAATTAGGCCGGGTCAGGAAGGGGGCAAATGGCCGGGTCTGGAAGTGGTTAACGTGTGCGCATACCAAAAATATCTTTGACATCCAGTGTACTTTTTCCGTAGACGCTGCGGACAGCGACATTATCTGTGCTACATCTCCTGTTTAACGTGTGCGCATACTAAAAATATCTATTACATCCAGTGTACTTTTTCCGTAGACGGTGTTTGCTGCGGATAGTTACATTGAGGATGAGGAGATTGAGAGTCATCCTCCTGATTAGGACAGCGAAGTCTTGTCTGTTGGGACTCTGGCACACATGGCTGACATTATCTTATGCTGCCTTTCCCGTGACCCGCGCTTTATATGCATTTTGGCTGATGCCGATTACTGGTTGTTAACCCTTCTCGACCCCCGCTACAAAGTGAACTTCTCATCTCATATTCCTGTGGTAGAGAGGACTAGCAAAATGATGCAATACCAGAAGGTCCTTATGGAAAAATTGCTCCAAAAACTTCCACCTTACAACTCTGGCCGCAGAGTACGTAGTTTCTTGGGCAACCGAGGAGGGGAGACAAGGAGAACACACAGCAGTTCCAACAGAGGCAGGGCAACACTCTCCAAGGCCTGGGACTGTTTCATGGCACCCCGCCAGCACCCTCTCCCTGATGTGCTGCCTACTGTCACAAGGGGGGGAACATTTTGGAAGATGGTGAAGGAGTATGTAGCAGACCATGTCTACGTCCTCAATTATCCCTCTGTGCCTTACAACTATTGGGTGTCCAAACTGGACACATGGCACAAACAGGCGCTCTAAGCTTTGGAGGTGCTGGCGCCAGCGTTTTGTCAGAGCGGGTATTCAGTGCTGCTGGGGGCATAATAACTGATAAGCGCATCCGCCTGTTAACTGAAAATGCTGACCTGTTGACTCTTATAAAAATGAACATGGCCTGGATTGCCCCTGACTTCTCTTCTCCACCAGAGGAAAGTGGCTGAACATAAAGGCACTGGCAATCTGGCTTTTATAGTGTATTGAATACACTGTATTCCCATGCACCCCTTCCACCATAAAATAGGTTATATTGTTCAATCTTCCTTTTCTCATCCTCCTCCTCCATCATATCAACATGCTTATTAGCCTGCCCTCATTTCTAATATTTTAGAGGGTCAGCTCAGCAGCAGGCCCTCAACCATAATTTTTTCGATGTTCCGCTCAGCAGCAGGCCCTCCACATAATTTATTTCATGGTCAGATCAGCAGCAAGCACTCGCCCCTAATGCTTTAGAGAGTCAGCTCAGCAGCAGACCCTCAACCATAATATTTTCGATGGTCAGCTCAGCAGCAGGTCCTCAACCATAATTTTTTCAATGGTCAGCTCAGCAGCAGGCACTCGCCCCTAATGGTTTAGAGAGTCAGCTCAGCAGCAGACCCTCACCCCTAATGTTTTAGATGGTCAGCTGAGCAGCAGGCCATCGCCCATCATTTTTTTCATGGTCAGATCAGCAGCAGGCACTTGCCCCTAATGTTTTAGAGAGTCAGCTCAGCAGCAGACCTATAACCATAATTTATTTGATGGTCTGCTCAGCAGCAGGCCCTCAACCATAATTTTTTCGATGGTCAGCTCAACAGCATGCACTCGCCCCTAATGTTTTAGAGAGTCAGCTCATCAGCAGACCATCACCCCTAATGTTTTAGATGGTCAGCTCAGCAGCAAGCCCTCGCCCATCATTTTTCCATGGTCAGATCAGCAGCAGGCACTCGCCCCTAATGTTTCAGAGAGTCAGCTCGGCAGCAGACCCTCACCCATAATATTTTCGATGGTCAGCTCAGCAGCAGGTCCTCAACCATAATTTTTTCAATGGTCAGCTCAGCAGCAGGCACTCGCCCCTAATGGTTTAGAGAGTCAGCTCAGCAGCAGACCCTCACCCCTAATGTTTTAGATGGTCAGCTGAGCAGCAGGCCATCGCCCATCATTTTTTTCATGGTCAGATCAGCAGCAGGCACTTGCCCCTAATGTTTTAGAGAGTCAGCTCAGCAGCAGACCTATAACCATAATTTATTTGATGGTCTGCTCAGCAGCAGGCCCTCAACCATAATTTTTTCGATGGTCAGCTCAACAGCATGCACTCGCCCCTAATGTTTTAGAGAGTCAGCTCATCAGCAGACCATCACCCCTAATGTTTTAGATGGTCAGCTCAGCAGCAAGCCCTCGCCCATCATTTTTCCATGGTCAGATCAGCAGCAGGCACTCGCCCCTAATGTTTCAGAGAGTCAGCTCGGCAGCAGACCCTCACCCCTAATGTTTTAGATGGTCAGCTCAGCATCAAGCCCTCGCCCATCATTTTTCTATGGTCAGATTAGCAGCAGGCACTCGCCCCTAATGTATTAGAGAGTCAGCTCAGCAGCAGACCCTCATCCTTAATGTTTTAGATGGTCAGCCAAGAAGTAGGCCCTCACCCATAATTTATTCCATGGTCAGATAAGCAGCAGGCACTCACCCATAATGTTTTAGAGAGTCAGCTCAGCAGCAGACTTTCACCCCTGACATTTTAGATGGTCAGCTCGGCAGCAGACCCTTACCCCTAATGTTTTAGATGGTCAGCTCAGCAGCAGGCTCTAGCCCATAATTTTTTCCATGGTCAAATCAGCAGCAGGCACTCACCCCTAATGTTTTTAGAGTCACCAGCAGACCCTTGCTCCTAATGTTTTTGAGGGTCACCAGTAGGCTATCAATCATAATTTTCCAAGTGTGTGTATGATGCCCTCCTTTATTTGTAATAAAGGGTGTACTGGAGTGCAGGTTCCTTGTAATTTTTGGAAGCCCTTTGACTCAGTGCATAGGCTTTATGAGTGTAGGAGTCCCACTACCTGAACAATTCTACCACAATGTGAACAAGGCCACACTTGCACTTTATTTACAAGTAAATATGCAGGAAAGAATGTTTCCTAACAATTTTTCCTCTAAAATCGATTTTATCTTCGGTTTTGTGCATATTATTGTCAGTCTGTAAAAGTGGCATACTACTCGGACAACATTGTTCCCAGCAGTGACCTGGGAGTCCAAGATGCATCCAGACATCCTCCCCATGCTGCTTCCGAACCATTTCAGTGGTGTTTCCACCAATTTCTCACCTTTCCATGTGAACCAGACACCCTCCCCTCTTCAGAGTAGGGGGTGCCTGGTTTAATGCTCGGGTTCTCCCATTGACTTCGATTGTGCTTGGATGCTCGGTAGAGCACCCGAGCACTCAAGCACTTTGGTGCTCGATCAACACTAGTTGTCATGGACTATATGATGTCTGATTTTCATTTTTTTACATTAGTCATGGGGTAACCCCTTTTATCCATCAAATATTAGCTCTGCAAGCAGTGGTATGTTTCTCATGTGGGATACTGACAGTGCTCTTCACTACATGCCGGCAGCTGAGCCTCCTGATACCGATTGCCTGACCTTTTATTCATTTTGATTGACTTGGGTCATACATTTGGTCCATAATAAGTAAATTCATTGGGTGTGAATGCTCTCCAAGGGAACAAGGTTAAGAATAAATATGTGTGTAAAGAAGGTTGGTTTTGCCTGGCAGACACTGGTTATGGGGGAAGCAGTCAGATGTTGGTAATGCGAGGAGCATTGTGGCAGAAAATATTTTAAGGAGAAACTGTGGCTGTAATTGACATGAGGACAATGGGGCAAATTTATCATGAGGGAAACTTTTGTCAATTTTGAATGAATCTTGCTGTAATTTGTGACAAATTTATCAAATGTTGTATGATTGATAAATTTGGCACATCTTTAAAAATTACAGAGGCATGCAAAAGTTTGAGCCCACATGGTAAAAATTACTGTTAGGCTACATTCACACGACCGTATGTGTTTTGCGGTTCGCAAATTTTCGTTTCTGCAAAAAAACGGATGATGGACATATGGCATCTGTTTATTTTGCGGATCCATTGTAACAATGCCTATCATTGTCGGCAAAACAGACAAGAATAGGACATGTTCTATTTTTTTTTGCAGGGCTACAGAATGGACCTACGGATGAGGATAGCACATGGTGTGCTGTCCGCAGTTTTTGCAGACCCATTGAAATGAATGGGTCCTCATCCAATCGCACAAAATAACGGAACGGAAATGGAAACAAAATCCGTTTGTGTGAATGTAGCCTTACTGTGAACAATTAAGCAAGTTGAAGATGAAATGATCTCCAAAAGGCATAAAGTTATAGGGGTTCTCCGGGCTTAACCTTTTTTTATCTATTAAAAGCTAACCGGTGGAGGAAAGAATATTCCACAGTGCAGCCCTTCTTGAGATCTGCCTCCTGGTCACATGGCCCCTCCAGATTGATTTTCTGTGCTTCAGGGCAAATTCCGTCTTCTAGTCTTCTGCTCATTTCTTCCTGCCTTGAGCAGGAGACAGATCTTCAGTAATGACGTCAACGCCTCCTGCAAGTGGAAGCGCCGGCCTCCGTCTTCTTCCCCAGCTGGCTGAGGAGAGTAGTGTTGAGCGAACAGTTCGAGCATAGTTCGAGTTCGTACCGAATTTTGGGGTGTCCGGGACACGGACCTGACCCCGAACATTTTCAAAAAAGTTTGGGTTCGGGTTTGTTGTTCGACAATTACTTCCCGCTTTCTAAAGGGCTGCACAGCAGCCAATCAGCTAGCGTTTTACTTCTTGCCCATCACAGCCATGCCTACTAATGGCTTGGCTGTGATTGGCCAAGTGCAGCATCTGACCAAGCCTCTATTTAAGCTGGAGTCACGTAGCGCCGCACGTCACACTGCTCTGATTAGTGTAGGGAGAGGATGCAGCTTCTGTGAGGGCGAGATTAGGCAGGGAAAAGTCAGCAACAGCACCTAATGAACTGATTGATCTACAGCTGTGAATGATTGAACTTCTGCTAGTTACTTGCTCACTGGTTTTTAGGCTGCACAGAGAGTTTTTCTTTCACTTTTTTCTGGGCTGATCGGCGGCCATTTTGTGACTTGTGGTGCACCAGAACAAGCTGCCACCAAGTCCATCAATCCATCAATACTAGTTTTTATTTGCTATATCCTACATCAGGGGCTTGGCTGTGCTAATTGTCACCCCTAGAAACTCAGGATAGCAATTTCTATATTTTATTAAGGGGTTAAATACAATTGCCCAAATACCAATCCCCTAAATCTGGTGTTCCAGCTTTGGCTAGCCAAGTATAATACTGTCTGCTGTCTGGTAAAGGATAGATTATTTTCTGTGGTGAAATTCAAATGCCAAAATAGCAATACCATAAATCAGTGGTTTGAGCTGTGGCTGGCCAAGTTTCATAGTGTCCAGCAAAGGACATATTATGTTCTGGGGTGAAATTCAATTGCCAAAATAGCAATACCCTGAATCTGGTGTCCCAGCTGTTGCAGGCCAAGTTTCATAGTGTCCGCAAAAACATATATTTTGTTCTGGGGTGAAATTCAATTGCCAAAATAGCAATACCCTGAATCTGGTGTCCCAGCTGTTGCAGGCCAAGTTTCATAGTGGCCGCAAAAACATATATTTTGTTCTGGGGTGAAATTCAATTGCCAAAATAGCAATACCCTGAATCTGGTGTCCCAGCTGTTGCAGGCCACAGTTTCATAGTGTCCGCAAAACATATATTTTGTTCTGGGGTGAAATTCAATTGCCAAAATAGCAATACCATAAATCAGTGGTTTCAGCTGTGGCTGGCCAAGATTCATAGTGTCCGCAAAAACATATATTTTGTTGTGGGGTGAAATTCAATTGCCAAAATAGCAATACCCTGAATCTGGTGTCCCAGCTGTTGCAGGCCAAGTTTCATAGTGTCCGCAAAAACATATATTTTGTTCTGGGGTGAAATTCAATTGCCAAAATAGCAATACCCTGAATCTGGTGTCCCAGCTGTTGCAGGCCAAGTTTCATAGTGTCCGCAAAAACATATATTTTGTTCTGGGGTGAAATTCAATTGCCAAAATAGCAATACCATAAATCAGTGGTTTCAGCTGTGGCTGGCCAAGATTCATAGTGTCCGCAAAAACATATATTTTGTTGTGGGGTGAAATTCAATTACCAAAATAGCAATACCCTGAATCTGGTGTCCCAGCTGTTGCAGGCCAAGTTTCATAGTGTCTGCAAAAACATATATTTTGTTCTGGGGTGAAATTCAATTGCCAAAATAGCAATACCCTGAATCTGGTGTCCCAGCTGTTGCAGGCCAAGTTTCATAGTGTCCGCAAAAACATATATTTTGTTCTGGGGTGAAATTCAATTGCCAAAATAGCAATACCATAAATCAGTGGTTTCAGCTGTGGCTGGCCAAGATTCATAGTGTCCGCAAAAACATATATTTTGTTGTGGGGTGAAATTCAATTACCAAAATAGCAATACCCTGAATCTGGTGTCCCAGCTGTTGCAGGCCAAGTTTCATAGTTTCTGCAAAAACATATATTTTGTTCTGGGGTGAAATTCAATTGCCAAAATAGCAATACCCTGAATCTGGTGTCCCAGCTGTTGCAGGCCAAGTTTCATAGTGTCCGCAAAAACATATATTTTGTTCTGGGGTGAAATTCAATTGCCAAAATAGCAATACCATAAATCAGCGGTTTCAGATGTGGCTGGCCAAGATTCATAGTGTCCGCAAAAACATATATTTTGTTGTGGGGTGAAATTCAATTGCCAAAATAGCAATCCCCTGAATCTGGTGTCCCAGCTGTTGCAGGCCAAGTTTCATAGTGTCTGAAAAAACATATATTTTGTTCTGGGTTGAAATTCAATTGCCAAAATAGCAAAACCATAAATCAGTGGTTTCAGCTGTGGCTGGCCAAGATTCATAGTGTCGGCAAAAACATATATTTTGTTGTGGGGTGAAATTCAATTGCCAAAATAGCAATACCCTGAATCTGGTGTCCCAGCTGTTGCAGGCCAAGTTTCATAGTGTCCGCAAAGACATATATTTTGTTGTGGGGTGAAATTCAATTGCCAAAATAGCAATACCCTGAATCTGGTGTCCCAGCTGTTGCGGGCCTAGTTTATATCTGTCCGTAACAGGGTATATTTTGTTCTGGGGTGAAATTCAATTGCCAAAATAGCAATACCATAAATCAGTGGTTTCAGCTGTGGCTGGCCAAGTTTCATAGTGTCCTGCAAATTATATATTTTGTTTTGGGGTGAAATTCAATTGCCAAAATAGCAATACCCTGAATCTGCTGTTCCAGGTGTTGCTGGCCAAGATTCATAGTGTCCGCCAAAACATATATTTTGTTCTGGGGTGAAATTCAATTGCCAAAATAGCAATTCACTGAATCTGGTGTTTGAATTTGAAATCAATACATTGGGCCAAATATTTTTTTTCTTATTGTGGTGCTTGGTGAATGGTAAAAATGAGGAAAACATCTACAGTAGTATGGGACGCGAACGCGGTCGTGGTGGTGTTAGTGTACCCTCTTGTGCTGGGAGAGGACGTAGCCATTCTGCCACAGCCACACGTCCTAGTGAACCAACTACCTCAGGTTCCAGTACCCGCCAGAATTTACAGCGATATTTGGTGGGGCCCAATGCCGTTCTAAGGATGGAAAGGCCTGAGCAGGTACAGGCGCAAGTCAATTGGGTGGCCGACAGTGGATCCAGCATGTTCACAACATTATCTATAACCAAATACAACCAAGTTTCCGATAAAATCAAGTGAGCACTGCGCAACGCCATCTGTGGCAAGGTCCACCTAACCACAGATACGTGGACCAGTAAGCACGGCCAGGGACGCTATATCTCCCTAACTGCACACAGGGTAAATGTAGTGGCTGCTGGGCCGCAGGCGGAGAGTTCCTTGGCGCACGTCCTTCCGCCGCCAAGGATCGCAGGGCATCATTCTTTGCCTCCTATAGCCTCCTCCTCTTACTCGGCTTCCTCCTCCTCTGCTTCCACCGGCTCATCCAGTCAGCCACACACCTTCAACACCAACTTCAGCACTGACCGGGGTAAACGTCAGCAGGCCATTCTGAAACTCATATGTTTGGGGGACAGGCCCCACATCGCGCAGGAGTTGTGGCGGGGTATTGAACAACAGACCGACAAGTGGGTTCTGTCGGTGGTCCTCAAGCCCAGCCTCGTGGTGTGCGATAATGGGCGAAATCTCGTCGCAGCTCTGGGACTAGCCGGTTTGACGCACATCCCTTGCCTGGCATGTGCTGAATTTGGTGGTGCAGAAGTTCATTCACAACTACCCCGACATGTCAGAGCTGCTGCATAAAGTGCTGGCTGTCTGTGCGCGCTTCCGGCGTTCACATCCTGCTGCTGCTCGCCTGTCTGCGCTACAGAGGAACTTCGGCCTTCCTGCTCACCACCTCATATGCGACAGAGCCCACCATGTGGAACTCCACCTTGCACATGCTGGAGAGACTGTGCGAGCAGCAGCAGGCCATAGTGGAGTTTCAGCTGCAGCACGCACGCGTCAGTCGCACTGCGGAACAGCACCACTTCACCACCAATGATTGGGCCTCCATGCGAGACCTTTGTGCTGTTTCGAGTACTCCACCAACATGGCCAGTGGCGATAACACCGTTATCAGCGTTACAATACCACTTCTATGTCTCCTTGAGAAAACGCTTAGGGCGATGATGGAAGAGGAGGTGGCCCAGGAGGAGGAGGAGGAGGATGAGGGGTCATTTTTAGCAATTTCAGGCCAGTCTGTTAGAAGTGGCTCAGAGGGAGGTTTTTTGCAACAGCAGAGGCCAGGTACAAATGTGGCCAGCCAGGGCCCACTACTGGAGGACGAGGAGGATTAGGAGGAGGTGGAGGAGGATGAGGATGAAGCAGGTTCACAGCGGGGTGGCACCCGACACAGCTCAGGCCCATCACTGGTGCGTGGCTGGGGGATACGGAGGACGATGACGATACGCCTCCCACAGAGGACAGCTTGTCCTTACCTCTGGGGAGCCTGGCACACATGAGCGACTACATGCTGCAGTGCCTGCGCAAAGACAGCAGAGTTGCCCACATTTTAAAGTGTGTGGACTACTGGGTTGCCACCCTGCTGGATCCCCGGTACAAAGACAATGTGCCCACCTTACTTCCTGTACTGGAGCTTGATAGGAAGATGCACGAGTACAAGCGCACGCTGGTAGACGCGCTCCTGAGAGCATTCCCAAATGTCACAGGGGAACAGGTGGAAGCCCAGGGCGAAGGCAGAGGAGGAGCAAGAGGTCGCCAACGCAGCTGTGTCACGGCCAGCTCCTCTGAGGGCAGGGTTAGCATGGCAGAAATGTGGAAAAGTTTTGTCTCCACACCACAGCTAACTGCACCACCACCTGATACGGAACGTGTTAGCAGGAGGCAGCATTTCACTAACATGGTTGAACAGTACGTCTGCACACCCCACCACATACTGACTGATGGTTCGGCCCCATTCAACTTCTGGGTCTCCAAATTGTCCACGTGGCCAGAGTTAGCATTTTATGCCTTGGTGGTGCTGGCCTGCCCGGCGGCCAGCGTTTTGTCTGAACGTGTATTCAGTACGGCAGGGGGCGTCATTACTGACAAACGCAGCCGCCTGTCCATAGCCAACGTGGACAAGCTGACGTACATAAAAATGAACCAGGCATGGATCCCACAGGACCTGTGCCTCCCTTGTGCAGAATAAACATTTATATCTGCCTCCCCCTCAACCATGTATTCTTGTACTCCGGGGCACTCCTTTATTGAATCCTCATATTTTTTACTTTACCATGATCTTGCGGTGCAACCCAAAGTTGAATGAACCTCTCCTCTGTCTGGGTGGTGTGGCCGAAATAACTGAGAGTGGCCTTCTCCGGTGGTGGTTGATATGACGCATGACTTCTTGCTGTGGGACCTCTCTCCTCTGTCTGGGTGCTGGGCCGAAATAACTGAAAGTGGCCTTTTCCGGTTTTGGTTGATATGACGCATGATTCCTTGCTGTGGGACCTCTCTCCTCTGTCTGGGTGCTGGAACGAAATAACTGAGAGTGGCCTTCTCCGGTGGTGGTTGATATGACGCATGATTTCTTGCTGTGGGACCTCTCTCCTCTGTCTGGGTGCTGGGCCGAAATAACTGAAAGTGGCCTTTTCCGGTTTTGGTTGATATGATGCATGATTCCTTGCTGTGGGACCTCTCTCCTCTGTCTGGGTGCTGGGACGAAATAACTGAAATAACTGAAAGTCGCCTTCTCCGGTGGTGGTTGATATGACGCATGATTCCTTGCTGTGGGACCTCTCTCCTCTGTCTGGGTGCTGGGCCGAAATAACTGAGAGTGGCCTTCTCTGGTGGGGGTTGATATGATGCATGATTCCTTGCTGTGTGACCTCTCTCCTCTGTCTGGGTGCTGGGCCGAAATAACTGAGAGTGGCCTTCTCCGGTGGTGGTTGATATGACGCATGATTCTTTGCTGGGCCGAAATAACTGAGAGTGGCCTTCTCCGGTGGTCGGTGATATGACGCATCATTCCTTGCTGTGGGACCTCTCTCCTCTGTCTGGGTGCTGGGCCGAAATAACTGAAAGTGGCCTTCTCCGGTGGTGGTTGATATGACGCATGATTCCTAGCTGTGGGACTTCTCTCCTCTGTCTGGGTGCTGGGCCGAAATAACTGAGAGCGGCCTTCTCCGGTGGTGGTTGATATGACGCATGATTCCTTCCTGTGGGACATCTCTCCTCTGTCTTGGTGCTGGGGCCGAAATAACTGAGAGTGGCCTTCTCCAGTGTTGGGGGATATGACGCATGATTCCTTGTAGTGGCACCTCTCTCCAATTGATATTGGTTAAATTTTATTTATTTTATTTTATTTTAATTCATTTCCCTATACATATTTGTTTGCAGGGGATTTACCTACATTTTGCTGCCTTTGGCAGCCCTCTAGCCCGTTCCTGGACTATTTTACAGCCTTTTTAGTGCCTAAAAGTTTGTGTCCCCATTGACTTCAATGGGGTTCGGGATAAAGTTCGGGTTGAGTTCGGATCCCGAACCCGAACATTTTCGGGAAGTTCGGTCGAACTTCCCGAACCCGAACTTCCAGGTGTTCGCTCATCTCTAATCAACACTCTTTTTAGTCTGCCCTTGCTCATAGTATTTTTTAGTGTCAGCTCACCAGCAGGCCCTCACAAATAATGTTTTTTAGGGTCAGCTCACCTGAAAGCCCTCACAAATAATGTTTTAGAGGGTCAGATCACCTACAGGCCCTCACATACATTTTTTTACAGTGTCAGCTCACAGGCCCTCGCAATTCATGTTTTTTAGGGTCAGCTCACCTGTAGGCCCTCACATATAATGTTTTAGAGGGTCAGATCACCTGCAGGCCCTCACATATAATGTTTTACAGGGTCAGCTCATCTGCAGGCCCTAACATATAATGTTTTAGAGGGTCAGCTCACCTGCAAGCCCTCACATATAATGTTTAGAGGGTCAGCTCTCCTGTAGGCCCTTATATATTATGTTTTACAGGGTCAGCTCACATGCAGGCCCTCACAATTCATGTTTTTAACCGCTCCCGGACCGCCGCACGCAGGATCGCGTTCTGCGAGCGGCCGGGCTCTTCTGTTCGGACGCATCTACGCGTGATCTCGCGAGACGCGAGATTTCGCATAGATGCGCCCGCGCATGCGCAGATCGCGCACGGCAAAAGGCGCAGGAGGAGTTGGTCATCAGCCTGCCAGCCAATCGGCTGCGCTGGCGGGCTGATGACTTTTAAAAAAACGAATGAGAAGCCATTTAACCCATCATATTTGTAAATATGATGGATTAAATGGCTTCTGTGCTCTCTCCTGGGTCCTTTTCGTCGGTTGGACCCAGGAGAGAGCACACCTTACTGTGAGTACACCCAAGCACCACACACTAGCCCCTGATCAGCCCCCATCACCCAAATTAACCCCTTGATCACCCCTTTCAGCACCTGTCAATCATCTAGTGAAAGGGAAAAAGTGATCAGTGTAAACTGTCACTTTTTTTTTCACTAGGATTGACTTTTAGGTTTAGATTACTTTAGGCCCCTTTGGTAGGTAGTTAGCGTTAGCGCCCAGCCCACCGCACCGCAGTCACTGGTTCGCTGATTAGCGTAGCGCTAATCAGCGTTTGTACTTTTATAGTATCTGTAAGTGATCAGAACTGATCACGGTCAGATATATAATAGTACTAGTGTCACTTTAGTTCGCCCTCCACCCCAAACGCAGTGTTTGCCCGATCAGACCTGATCGGTCGCCCACACCTGCGTTCACCCACGCCCGCCCCGCCGCAGTGACAAAAAATTTTTTTTTTGTAATCACTGCACAATCCCTTCACAAGCGCTGCGGCGATAAAAAATCAGTTTTGATCTTTTTATCAATCGCAGCGGCTTCTGTACTTCGCTACCCTCTCAATTGTAAGACAGGCTTGCTTTTTTTCTTGGGTAGTCTCAGGGAATACCCCTAAATTTAGACGCCCAAATGTCAAACAAGGGGTATTCCTCTGAAGAGGCCTACAGGATTCTGACCCAGTCGGATGAGGAATGGGAACCCTCATCTGACGAATCTAGCGGGTCAGAATACGAACCTGTAGAGAGCAGTGGCTCTCTGACTCAAAGTTCTGACTAGGAGGTGGAGGTCCCTGATAGAACCAGGCGTACCCGGCCCCGTGTTGCTAGACCGCAGGTTGCGCTGGATCCGCTTCAAGGGCAGCAGAGTGGGGCTGGCGCTGCCGGATTACGTGGTGAGGCATACACCAGCAGCGCAGCCCGTCCTGGACCTTCTACCAGCACTGCCGTACAACATGGTGAAGTGGCGAGCACCAGAAGGGCAGTAGAAGCTGGTACGGTGGCACGTGCAGTAGTTTCCCTGTCGCAGCCACCGCGCAGACAGGCCCGTAGAGCCCCTAGAGTCCCTGAGGTGCTGGCAAATCCTGATTGGCAGCCCCCAACTTCAGCCGCACCATTAGTTCCCCTTTCACCGCCCAGTCAGGAGTTCGGGTGGAAACAGCTCAGATAGGATCGGGCGCTGGGGTTTTTGAGCTGTTTTTCACTGCGGAGCTCTATGACCTAGTCGTGGCAGAAACAAACAGATATGCCACTCAATTTATCGCCGACAACCCGGGAAGCTCTTATGCCCAGCCTTTCCGGTGGAAACCAGTCCAAGTTTCCGAACTTAGAACTTTTCTGGGCCTTCTCCTCAGCATGGGCATAACCAAAAACATGAATTGCGGTCATATTGGTCCACGAACCCAATTCATCACATGCCCATGTACTCTGCTGCCATGTCCAGGACACGTTTTGAGACCATCCTGCGTTTCCTGCACTTTAGTGACAACACCACCTCCCGTCCCAGAGGCCACCCAGCTTTTGACCGGCTCCATAAAATTCGGCCCCTCATAGACCATTTCAACCAGAAATTTGCAGATTTGTATACCCCTGCACAAAACATCTGCGTAGACGAGTCCCTAATACATTTTACCGGGCGCCTTGGCTTCAAGCAGTACATCCCAAGCAAGCGCGCCCGGTATGGGGTCAAATTGTATAAGCTCTGTGAAAGGGCTACAGGCTATACGCACAAATTTCGGATCTATGAGGGAAAAGATCAGACCCTGGAGCCGGTCGGTTGCCCTGACTACCTGGGGAGCAGTGGGAAGATAGTCTGGGACTTGGTGTCACCCTTATTCGGCAAGGGTACCATCTTTACGTGGACAACTTTTACACAAGTGTGGCCCTCTTCAGGTATTTGTTCCTAGAACAGATTGGCTGCTGCGGCACCGTGCGACCTAGTCGCCGGGGCTTCCCCCAACGGCTCATTACCACCAGACTTACAAGGGGGCAGAGGGCTGCACTGTGTAATGAAGAACTGCTCGCGGTGAAATGGAGAGACAAGCGTGACGTTTACATGCTCTCCTCCATTCACGCAGACACGACAGTCCAAATTGAACGGGCAACCAGTGTCGTTGAAAAGCCCCTCTCGGTCCACGACTATAACCTCCACATGGGAGGGTGGACTTCAACGACCAGATGTTGGCCCCTTATTTGGTTTCCCGAAAGACCAGACGCTGGTATAAGAAGGTGTCTGTATATTTGATTCAATTGGCTCTATATAACAGTTACGTTCTCTACAGTAAGGCTGGGAGAACGGGATCCTTCCTCAAATTCCAGGAAGAGATCATCGAGAACCTCCTGTATCCAGGAGGTTCCGTGGCCCCAACCACCAGTGTAGTTAGCCGTCTACACGAGCGGCACTTCCCCAGCGTTGTGCCTGGTACCTCAACCCAACCGCCACCCCGAAAAAGATGTCGTGTCTGTAGCAGGAGTGGAATAAGGCGTGACACCCGCTATTTCTGTCCTGACTGTCCTGACCACCCTGCCCTATGCCTTGGAGAGTGTTTCCGGAAGTACCACACTCAGGTACACTTAGGGACCTAGGGACAGCACTACACAGGTAGTTTTTTTCCACTCAGGCTCTAGGGTCTCTCAGGACACTAGGTTTTGAGAGACCCTAACACATAGGGATGGTGCTGGTGTGCTACAGCAGAAGTGTGAAATGGTAGAAACGTCTCCTTTCACTTGGGATACACGCGTATAATGTACTTCGCACCATCTCTGTGTGATTTACACTTTACACATTGTCCCATGGGAAAGGAGAGGTTTCTGCTAGGAAAATAAAGAGTGACATGGAAAACAAAAAAAAAAAAATTAAACAGGTAGCAAGAAAAAGAAAAATCTTCAGTTAGTTCAGGTTTTTATGTTCATGTTTTATAAAAGTTTTAAAATGTTCTGGTTTTATAAAGTTTGCAACGTTCAAGTCATGTGCCTGCTGCCTGTTTTTCTTCTTCCCCCCATAACCACCCTTTATTTTCCAGGTATACCAACAGACCAACCGACCGACAACGCCGCAGCACTGATGTGAATTCTGAGAGAAGCATTGCGCTGCTGTCAGAAGACACGTGAAGTCAGTGTATGCGGCGCTGCAAGACGAGATTTCTCCTCTGCAGGACAGGTAAGTTTGCCCTGGCATGTGAGCTGCGGAGAGGTGTTGGAGTTCATATGCTTTGGCAAACACTTTGTATCAAAAATCTGGCAAAGATGTCTTCCTCCACACCGATGGATTGATCGATGTGAATGGAGAAATCACGTTTGCCAGGACATAGGAGCTGAGTGGGTATGGATGTTTGGGCGGAGCCCATATGTCCTGGCAATCGCCAGGCCCCTCTTTTTTTCTTGCATAATTTTTGGCAGAGATTTTTTCATCCACATCGATCGATGCGAATGAGGAAATCTGTGTCGTTCGTTTTTTCTTTCAGCCCAGAGGCTGAATGGAAAAAAAATCTCATTACCTGTATGCTCCATATAAGGAGAATAGCAGAAACTCCTAATGCTGGCCATACGTGTAATGATTGCGGAGACCCTCAAATGCCAGGGCAGTACAAAAACCTCACATGTGACCCCATTTCGGAAAGAAGACACCCCAAGGTATTCGCTGAGGGGCATATTGAGTCCATGAAAGATTGAACTTTTTGTCACAAGTTAGCGGAAAGGGAGACTTTGTGAAAAAAAAAAATCAAATTCCGCTAACTTGTGCAAAAAAAAAAATCTTCTATGAACTCGCCATGCCCCTCACAGAATACCTTGGGGTGTCTTCTTTCCAAAATGGGGTCACATGTGGGGTATTTATACTGCCCTGGCATTTTAGGGGCCCTGAAGCGTGAGAAGAAAATGCGTAAAAATACCAGTCTAAAAGGTATTCATTGGATTTAGGGCCGAATTCGCAACTTGTCTGCAAAAAAGTGGCACACATGTGGTATCTCTGTACTCAGGAGAAGTAGGGCAATGTGTTTTGGGGTGAACTTTTTCATATACCCATACTGGGTGTGAAAAATATCTCTGTAAATGACAACTTTTCAAAAAAAAATTATACAAAGTTGTCATTTACAGAGATATTTTCACACCCAGTAGAGGTATAGGTAAAATACGCCCCAAAACACATTGCCCTACTTCTCCAGTACGTCGATACCCATGTGTGCCACTTTGCAGCAAGATGCCAAGAGGCCCTAAATCCAATGAGTACCTTATAGGATTTCACAGGACATTTTTTACGCATTTGGATTCCAAACTGCTTCTGACGTTTAGGGGCCCCTAAAATGCCAGGGCAGTATAAATACCCCACATGTGACCCCATTTTGGAAAGAAGACACCCCAAGGTATTCTGTGAGGGGCATGGCGAGTTCAAATTTTCCAACATAAAGTGAAAAATATCATTTTTTTGCAAAAATTTCATCAAAAAAAGTAAAATATCAAAAAAAGTAAAAATGTCAGCAAGAAAGAAATAGCACCAAATGAAAGCTCTATTAGTGAGAAGAAAAGGAGGTAAAATTCATTTGGGTGGTAAGTTGTATGACGGAGCAATAAACGGTGAAAGTAGTGTAGTGCAGAATTGAAAAAAGTGGCCTGGTCTTTAAGGGTGTTTAAGCTAGGGGGGCTGATGTGGTTAAGGGTCAGCTCACCTGCAGGCCCTGGAAAATAATGTTTTAGAGGGTCAGCTGCCCTGAAGGCACTCGCAAATGATGTTTTAGAGGGTCAGCTGACCTGAAGGCACTCACAAATGATGTTTTAAAGGGTCAGCTGCCCTGAAGGCATTCTCAAATTATGTTTTAGAGGGTCAGCTGCCCTGAAGGGACTCGCAAATTATGTTTTTAAGGGTTATCGCACCTGGAGGCCCTCAGCTACATTCTTTTCACTCAGTTTCATCGCACCCAGGGCCACGACCTCTGCGTGCACCATCAGAATCACGCCCACTTTCACGGCCCTTGCTAGCCGCCTTCTTAATATTAAATTTTATAAATGCTTAAAAGTAAGTCACATGTGCAGTAGTGTAGGATTTGTAAGTGTATGCGCCAATAAATTAAAAAAAGTATTTCGGATGCACACACATTACACAAGAGATGTAGCCCTGATAATGTAACAGGCTAGTATACACCGTCTACGGATAAAGTACTGTATATGTCAGTGATATGTATTAAATGCACACACAGTAGATGTGGCATAAAATATTTAAATTTGAGCTACAGACACTGTTTTCGGATGTTGTACCAAATTTGTCACAGAGAGACCCGCACTATGGACACTACATCAGGCCTAGATTATTTAAATTTGCGCTAAAGAAAGAGTTTTTGGATGGAGTACTGTATATGTCACAGAAAGCCACACACTATGGACACAACATTAGTCCCAGATTATTGAAATTTACTCTAAAGTAACAGTTTTTGGATGCAGTACTGTATATATTACGGATGTGCATTACATGCACACACTACAGAGACAGTAGATGAGGGCTGGCCCCTGATTATTTAAATTTACGCTAAAGAAACAGTTTTCAGATGGAGTACTGTATATTTTACTGATGTGTAATAAACACACACACTATAGACAATAAATGTGGCGCTGATTATTTGAATTTACGCAAAAAGACACAGTCTGCGGATAATGTACAGTATATATCAATAATAGGTATTAAGAAAAATATCTTGGTGCTGTCAAACATACACACAGTCTTTAAAAAAGCTTTTGTTAGTAAAAAAAAGCTAATTTCTTTCCCTACACTATCTGTCCCTTCCTCAGCACGGGTGGGCCCTGAGACTGATCAATTGAGCGCAGGTAAAAATATCTTGCTGCTCTCAAACACACACTCACACACAGTAGACCTTAAAAGGACTTTTGGGTCTTTGAAAAGCTTTCTTAGAATTTCACTCCCTGCACTGTCTTTCCCTTCCGCTCTGCTCTCCCTGACTTTGACTGATCAGCATTGCACATGTGGTATTCGGCCAAGTTCCGCCATGTGCCGAGCATAGCGATGCTCGAGCCGAACCGATATTTGCCCGAGCATGCTCGCTCATCACTAGTTACTGCACCAACATAGGCCAGGTACACAAGTGTCCAGCCAGGGCACATGTGCAATACACCATTTTTAAGATAATTTATCTTGCTGTTAATTCAGTGGGTGACCTTCCTACTGTGATTTTTTTGTGGGTGAAATGCAACATCTTTGTACCGCTGCCACAGAAATATATGTAATCCGTCTGTTAGTTAGGTGGGCAACAAAAAATTTTTGTGTGTAGTACACCAGCAAAGCATACTTGACTGCGTAGTGAAATAAATTTCTTAAATTCGTCTGTTACATTGTTGGGTGACATAAACCCATTTTATTTTATTTTTTTCAAGTACACCAGCACTGCATACCTGATAGGGAAATAAATTTAACAAATCCTACTGTTAGTTCGGTGGGTGACCACAAAGAATAAGGAGAGCGTTAAATAAGAGACGTGGCCCTGGTCGTGGTGCTGATGCTGATGCAGGGAGAGGACAAGGTTGATCTGTGCCAGCTACATGCCCAAATGAAATACCTTCCTCAGGTGTGCGTAGGCGACAGAACATTCAGCGTTATTTTGTAGGCCCGAATGCCGCTCTATGAATGGTGAGTAGTGTTGAGCGAACCTGAGCTGTAGAGTTCGTACCGAATTTTGGGGTTGTCGGGACATGGACCCGAACATTTTCAAAAAAGTTTGGGTTCGGGTCCATTGTTCGGCGATTTATTCCCGCTTTCTGAAGGGCTGCAAAGCAGCCAATCAGCAAGCATTTTACTTCTTGCCTTAAGAAGCCATCACAGCCATGCCTACTAATGGCATGGCTGTGATTGGCTGAGTGCAGCATGTGACCCAGCCTCTTTATAAGCTGGAGTCACATACTGCCGATTTGAGCTTAGGGAGTGAAATGCAGCATAAGGTATTTTTTTGGAAAAATCCTGATCACCAAAGCATTTTGAAATACGCCACCTAAATACCGATTTTACATTACAGCTGAGAAATAGTGCATTATTCTTTTTTTGTGTGGAAAAAAAGCAAAATTCCTGCTTCACAAAGCAGTTGTACATACACGGTATAAATACCTACATTTAAATTACAGAAGTGAAAAACTGCGTTTGTGGAATTTGGTGACAAAAGTCGTGACATAGTCCATTTGTCTAGCCTGGGCTCTGTGGAGCCACATAGCACTATTGTATACTATGCACTAAACCGTATATTCCATTTCAGCTACTAAATAGTGCATCAGTGTATTTTAGTAAAAAAAAAAGTGGTCATCCTGATCCACCAAGCCTATTTTACACCGTCAAAATATATATTTGACATTTCTGCGGTGAAATAGAGGATACGAGTAATTTTGGGGGAAAAGCTGTATTCCTTGTCCACAAAACAGTCCTGCATACACCGTCCAATGACATATTTTATATTTTTGCCTGGAAATAGTGATTCTTTGTTTTCATAGGAAAAAAACTTTATTCAAGGTCCATTAAACAGTCTGAAATACCCCTTACAGCCACCAATTTTACATTGCTGCTGTGAAATATAGCATAAGTGTATTTTTTTGACAAAAGAGTGGTAATCCTGATCCACAGAGCATCTTGAAATATACCGCTTAAATACCGATTTCACATTATAGCTGAGAAATAGTGCATCATTCTTTTTTGTGTGAAAAAAGCAATATTCTTGCTTCACAAAGCATTTGTACATATATGGTATAATTATCTAATTTAAATTTACAGCAGTAAACTATGCATTTTGGGGTTTTATTGAAAAAAGCTGTGTTTTAGGCCGAAAAAACTGTTGTGCATCTGTCATTTAAATAATTATTATAATTTATAACAGTCTAATACTGCATTTGTGATTTTTTGTGACCAAATCCGTGTTCTGGGTCCCCAAATCTGGTGTCCATACATAGTATAAATATCTACTTTTTCAGAGCATTTTATGACACGAGCACTGCCTTAGCGAACGTAATTGTTGACTAGTGGCAGGTAAATTGACATCGGAGAAAGACCAATCTTTTAGCTTGGTGGGTGAACGCAAATAATGAGGAGAACATCAAATAAGGGACGTGGGCATGGTCGTGGTGGTGTTGGTGGAGCTCCTGTTGCTGGAAGAGGACGTGGCCGTTCAGCGGCAACTACCGCTCCAAGTCAAACACCTTCCTCTGGTGCGACTAGGCGTCAGAATATGCAGCGTTATTTGATAGGCCCAAATGCCGCTCTACGGATGGTGAAGCCAGAACATGTACAGACGATAGTAGATTGGATGGCTGACAGTGCCTCCTGTTATTTCACAGTATTTAACACCGAGTCCTCTGCAGAAAGCTCACAGTTGGCAACTGTAGCCCATGCCCATCAGTCTTTCACCTCACCCCCTTGCAAATCAACCAAGCAGTCAGAGCCCAAAATCATGCAGGAAAGTCTCATGCTTTTTGATGACTCTGTTGGCAGGGTTTCCCCGGCCCATCCACCTAGCCCTGCCCCTGAAGAGGAAGACCTTGAATGCACTGATGCTCAACCACTTTTGTTGCAGGATGAGGACATGGGAATACCGCCACAAAACGTCTCTGATGATGACGAAACACAGGTGCCAACTGCTGTGGCTTTCTGCAATGTGCAGACCGACGAGGAGGGCAGGGGTCATGAATGGGTGGAAGATGATGTGGAAGATGATGAAGTCCTAGACCCAGACTGGACTGAAGGTCATGCTAGTAAGGCGTGCAGTTCTGAGGAAGAGGCGGTGGTCGCACAGAGGCAACAGCACAGAAAAAGAAGGAGCAGGGTGCAAAAGCGCAGCGACCATTCCAGAGACAGTATGCCTGCTATTGTCCACCGTACCAAGGCACCGAGCACACCAAGGCCTGTTCCAAGGAGTTCATTGGCGTGGCAGTTCTTCACACAATGTCCTGATGACAAGACACGAGTGGTTTGCATGTTGTGCCATCAGAGCCTGAAGCGAGGCATAAACGTTCTTAACCTAAGCACAACCTGCATGACCAGGCATCTACATGCAAAGCATGAAATGCAGTGGGGTAAGCACCTTAAAAACAACAAACTCTCTCATGAGCCTCCTGCTCCCTCTTCTGCTGCTGGCTTGGCCTCTCCCTCCACCTCTGGCATCACCGTGGCACCTGGCGACCAGCAAACAGAGGATGTTCCACCAACACCACCACATACGACACCATCACCAAGCATCTCCACCATGTCACACGGCAGCATTCAGCTGTCCATCTCCCAAACACTGGAGAGATATTCAATTGCCATAAGGCACTAATCCCTTTATTTAACTTGGGTATTAAAACATAACTTTTATTGTAATAAATGTATTAATAAAGGAACCCAATGATTACATATTAAAAGCGCTGCGATGCTGACTGTGGAAATAGAAAAAGGACAATGGGAAACACGGGACTGTGCACTGCTGCCCGTGAGTCCTAGCTATAGGAGCTTAGAGAGGGGTGATAGTGCTAGGTATAGTCTGTGAAGGGCTATAAGTATATTACAGGAAGCGTCCGCTCCTGAAACAGTAATACTGTATAGATCCTCCTAGCAATTAACAGGAACAGCAGCTCCTGATCTCACACCATAGCCTAAAGCACCTATAGTATTGATATTAGCTGCTATAAGCACTGTAAACCAGTCCAGCCGGACTTGAAATCGTTATTATTCACACAGTCGCACAGCAGAGATTAAAATAATTCTATCTGCCCCCCGACATGTTTCGCCAGTAACCTGGCTTCTTCAGGGGAAAACGGGCAGTGATGAATAAGTCGCCGTTGTTGGGGTTTATAAAACCTCCTGAAATGACGTAGACTGCCTGCTAGCCAATCAAACAGGGGCTGTATCAAGCCCAATCCATCAGAAGTGCCTTGCTAGTGCCAATCATATCTGGCCACCAATGAGGCAAGGGTACCCATAATGCCGTAGGGACACCTACCAATAGCGCGACAGGTGAAGCGATGACGACCTGCGCATCACCGCCTGCGCAAGAAGATAGTATTCATTCCGGTATCCAGCAACTGTACTGCGCATGACCTGCGCATACTATGATGCGCCAAAACTTAGTCCATAGACTGCCAGAAGAATCAGGCTTGGATGTCTGCGCAGAACATAGATGCGCCTGGACTTAGTCGCGCTGACCAAGTCAGGGATGTCCCGTAATACGCATGTGCTGCGCACTCAAAGTGTGCGCACGCACTTAGACATGGCACCATACCACAAAGGTCAGTAGTGTATGCTGGAACAGCACTGGTACTGGAATAAACGAGTTATTCCCCAAAGGCACATATGATACAGTCATTATAGGTATGCAAACCCTGTAAGGTATGCGAACCCTGTAAGGTATAGAAAGGCAAGTCATAGTGTATTGAATTACATAAAGTAGGCGAAAACAACTTTCAAGGGTTCCATAGTAAATAAAGTAAAACAAAAAATAATAAAGTAAATAAGTCTCAATAACTCATAAAGGTTACAGGAAAGAGGCAAATGTAAAGCCCTCATTAAGGCCATTAGGACTAAACCTTCTTGGCCCCTTTTGTGCCGTGCTTGACTTCTTATATCAAAGATACCAAGGATGTGCTGACTAAACTCCATGACATCGAAGTAACATCAACAACTAAATTGGCCAGTCTGGATATAGAATCTCTCTATACAAACATTAAACATGACCTGGGGATTAAGGCTGTCTCCACTTTTCTCTCTACTAAAAGCACTCATTTTGCAGCACATAATGAATTTGTTCTCACGTTGCTTTATTTCCTTCTTACACATAATTATTTTTTGTTTAATGGACATTATTTTTTGCAGTTAGTCGGAACTACTATGGGAAGTAAATGTGCACCAAATTATGCTAATTTGTTTTTAGGGTGGTGGGAGGACACCATAGTTTTTGCAAATGATTTACAAGAATACACTCAGCACATTTTGTTTTGGGGACTTTACATCGACGATGTTCTGATTCTTTGGGAAGGTACCACTGAGGTATTTCATAACTTTGTACGTAAACTCAACTCTAACAATATAGGTATGAAATTCACGTCCGACATTAACGAATGCACTATCACTTTTTTGGATCTCAAACTCACCTTAAATGAAGAGGGCCGGATCTTGACTGAGATCTTCCGTAAACCGACGGCAGGCAACAACCTTTTAGAATAGATTAGCTTCCATCCGAAACCGCTTCGGCAGGGCATTCCAGTTGGCCAATACATCCGAGCGAGGAGAAACTGTTCAGATGATGGAAGTTTTCAGAGAGAAAGTAGAGTACTGTATGACCGGTTTCGTGGTAGAGGCTATCCTAAGAAGGTACTCCACAGAGCCTATAAAAGAGCAAAAAGTACAGAACGCACGGCCTTGTTACAAAACAAACAATGCATTTCGCAGGGACAACAAGTCAGATGCATCGGTACATACGATGCACAAAATCGGAAAATTTATCAAATTCTCAAAAAACACTGGCATATATTATGGGCCGACAATGATCTCAGGTCAGTTATTACACCTAACCCCATTGTCACTTACAGACGTGGGAAAAATCTCAAGGACCTTCTGGTTCAGAGTTATTTCCATCCTGTTAGGCCAACTAATACCTGGCTCACGTCCCACACTGTAGGTACTTACCCTTGCGGTGACTGTGTGTATTGTTCACAGGTGAGAAAATGTCGCTCCTTTACTAACCCTGTAGATGGAAAGGAATATAAAATCAAGCAATTCATCAACTGTAAAACGCAGGGCATCATTTATGCCATACAGTGTCCATGTCCTAAACTGTACGTGGGCAAGACCTCCCAGGAATTCAGAAAGAGAATTTGTCAACATCTGAGTAATATAAACACAAAGACGGCAACCTCTGTCTCTAGACATGTGAGATTGCATCATGACGGTGACCCGAAATGCCTCCAATTTTGGGGAATTTGCAAAAAGACCCTTGGTGTTAGAAGAGGTGACCTTGACGTCATTCTTCTGCAAGAAGAAACTAGATGGATTTACCGTCTAGATAGCCTTAGTCCTAATGGCCTTAATGAGGGCTTTACATTTGCCTCTTTCCTGTAACCTTTATGAGTTATTGAGACTTATTTACTTTATTATTTTTTGTTTTACTTTATTTACTATGGAACCCTTGTAAGTTGTTTTCGCCTACTTTATGTAATTCAATACACTATGACTTGCCTTTCTATACCTTACAGGGTTTGCATACCTTACAGGGTTTGCATACCTTACAGGGTTTGCATACCTATAATGACTGTATCATATGTGCCTTTGGGGAATAACTCGTTTATTCCAGTACCAGTGCTGTTCCAGCATACACTACTGACCTTTGTGGTATGGTGCCATGTCTAAGTGCGTGCGCACACTTTGAGTGCGCAGCACATGCGTATTACGGGACATCCCTGACTTGGTCAGCGCGACTAAGTCCAGGCGCATCTATGTTCTGCGCAGACATCCAAGCCTGAGTCTTCTGGCAGTCTATGGACTAAGTTTTGGCGCATCATAGTATGCGCAGGTCATGCGCAGTACAGTTGCCGGATACCGGAATGAATACTATCTTCTTGCGCAGGCGGTGATGCGCAGGTCGTCATCGCTTCAGGCTAGCAGGCAGTCTACGTCATTTCAGGAGGTTTTATAAACCCCAACAACGGCGACTTATTCATCACTGCCCGTTTTCCCCTGAAGAAGCCAGGTTACTGGCGAAACATGTGGGGGGCAGATAGAATTATTTTAATCTCTGCTGTGCGACTGTGTGAATAATAACGATTCCAAGTCCGGCTGGACTGGTTTACAGTGCTTATAGCAGCTAATATCAATACTATAGGTGCTTTAGGCTATGGTGTGAGATCAGGAGCTGCTGTTCCTGTTAATTGCTAGGAGGATCTATACAGTATTACTGTTTCAGGAGCGGACGCTTCCTGTAATATACTTATAGCCCTTCACGGACTATACCTAGCACTATCACCCCTCTCTAAGCTCCTATAGCTAGGACTCACGGGCAGCAGTGCACAGTCCCGTGTTTCCCATTGTCCTTTTTCTATTTCCACAGTAAGCATCGCAGCGCTTTTAATATGTAATCATTGGGTTCCTTTATTAATACATTTATTACAATAAAAGTTATGTTTTAATACCCAAGTTAAATAAAGGGATTAGTGCCTTATGGCAATTGTATATGTTAAGTGAATCACCCTTCTTGGGTTAGGTCCCTGTTTTTTTTTTTTTTTTGGTAAACACTGGAGAGAAGGAGGAAATACCCACCTACCCAATCTCGAGCCCTGGCCCTGAATGCCAGCATTTCAAAAATACTGGCCTTTGAAATGCTGTCATTCTGTCTGGTGGAGATGGACTGTTTCAAACAGCTGATGGCGCTGGCCTCCCCCAGTACGCTGTTCCCAGCCGCCACTACTTTTCCAGGCGAGCTGTTCCTTCCCTGCACAACCAAGGCAAGGTCCACATACATGGACCAGTAAGCACGGCCAGGGTCGCTATATCTCCCTAACTGCACACTGGGTAAATGTAGTGGCGGCATTTTAACAACATGGTGGAACAGTAAGTGTGACTGATGGTTCTGCCCCATTCAACTTCTGGGTCCTCTGTCTACGTGCCAGGGGCCTACATTTCAGATAATCACCTGTTGCTTTGCTGGTTGACTTTATCATCTTCATACTGTCAAATGACCTCGACATTATCTGGTTGTCAGGGTCCTATATTTTGTTTCATCTCTTGCTGCATTGGTGGGAGATATTAAACTCTGTATACTGTCAAATGACCGCCCCATTGTCTGGTTGTCAGGTGCCTATATTTAGTTTCATCGCTTGCTGCATTGGTGGGAGACATTATCCTCTTTTTACTGTCAAATGACCGTCCCATTGTCTGGTTATCAGGGGCCTATATTTCGTTTCATTGCTTGCTACATTGGTGGGAGACATTATCCTCTTTATGTTGTCAAATGACCTCTACATTGTCTGGTTGTTGTCTGGTTGTCAGGGGCCTATATTTCGTTTCATCGCTTGCTGCATTGGTGGGAGACATTATCCTCTTTTTACTGTCAAATGACCTCTCCTCTGTTCCATTGCAGTTTGACCTGAGGCCTGTGTTACTGTTAAGGGACCGCTCTCCTCTTTGCGGGTGCCATGGTCCTGAATTAGTGAATGAGGCCTGTGGCACTACTGGGTGAAATTAATACTGTTTTGGCATGATTGTAACTATCCTCTTTATGGGTGACATCGGTCTGAATCTGTGAATGAGGCCTGTGGCATTGCTGGGTGAAATCAATACTATCTTGGGGTGATTTTAACTCTCCTCTTTGTGGGTCCCGTGGGCCTGAATGTTTGAATGAGGCCTGTAGCCCTGCAGGCAGACATAATTCCTTCTTGGCTGTGATGACAACTTTAACTCCCATGTATGGTTGCCATTGGCCTGAGTCTGTGAGTGAGGCCTGTGATACTGCTGGCAGACATAAATCCTACTTGGCTGTGATGTGAACTTCAGCTCCCATGTATGGTTGCCATGGCCCTGAGTCTGTGAATGAGTCCTGTGGCACTGCAGGCAGACATGAATCCTTTTAGGCTGTTATGAGAACTTTAACTCCCATAGCATGACGCTACCCCAACCTTCTATTCCACCTCCTTCTCCAAATGCCAATTGATATTGGTTAATTTTAATTTATTTTATTTTATTTTAAGTCATTTCCCTATCCACATTTGTTTGCAGGGGATTTACTTACATTTTGATGCCTTTTGCAGCCCTCTAGCCCTTTCCAGGGCTATTTTACAGCCTTTTTAGTGCCCAAAAGTTTGGGTCCCCATTGACTTCAATGGGGTTTGGGTTCGGGGTCAAGTTTGGGTCGAGTTCGGATCCCGAACCCGAACATTTTTGTTAAATTCGGCCGAACTTCTCGAACCCGAACATCCAGGTGTTCGCTCAACTCTAATGGTGAGGCCAGAACAAGTACAGGTGATAGTAGATTGGGTGGCTGACAGTGCCTCCAGTTACTTCACATTGTCTCACATGGTCTCCCACCCGATCCACTGATGAAAGGTCAGAGTTGGCACCTGCAGCCCATGGGAATCTGTATTTCACCTCACCCCCTTGCAAATCAGACAAGCAGTCTGAGCCCCAATTCATGCAGCAGTTTCCTTTGCTTTTTGATGACTCTGCTGGCAGGGTTTCCGTGGGCCATCCACATAGCCCTGCCCCAGAAGTGGAAGAGATTGAGTACACTGATGCCCAATTGACTTATGTATCAAGATGATGACGAAACACAGGTGCCAACTGCTGCGGCTTTCTGCAGTGTGCAGACCGACAAGGAGGGCAGGGGTGAAGAGTGGGTGGAAGATGATGTGAAAGATGATGAGGCCCTAGACCCCACATGGAATCAAGGTCATGCGAGGGAGCAGGGTGCAAAAGCAGAGCGGTTGTCCTCTAAACAGTATGCCTGCTACTGCCTACCACACCCAGGGACCGAGCACACCAAAGCCAGCTCCAAGAAGTTCCCTGGCATGGCAGTTCTTCAGACAATGTGCTGATGACAAGCCACGAGTGACTTGCACGCTGTGCAATCAGATCCTAAACCAAGGCATAAAAGTTCTAAACCTGAGCACAACCTGCATGACCAGGCATCTAAATGCAAAGCACGAGCTGCAGTGGCGTAAACACCTCAAAAACCAAGAAAAGTCTCAGGCTCCTCCTGCTCCCTCTTCTGCTGCAGTCTCAGCCTCTTCCTCCGCCTAAGGAGTGACAGTGGCACCTGGACCCATCAAACAGAGGATGTGGCAGCAATGCCACCACGTCTGTCACTGTCACCAAGCATCTCCACAATGTCCCATGGAAGAGTTCAGCTGTCCATCTCCCAAACATTGGAGAGAAAGAGGAAGTTCCCACCTACCCACCCACGATCATTTCAAAATTCCTGGCCTTATCAACCGAAGATACAAGAAGTAAAGCAAAAAAAAAGGGTTTATAGCACCAATAAGCACTACTGGTTCAAAGGGGGAACCTGATCAAGATAGAACAAGTGCCTGGTAGTAAAAATCGGGAGGCGCCAAGGGTGGGTAAGTGTGATTATTAATCCGTTGATTGGTGTTTTAATTGTGACATTATTCTAAAAGTAGGGGAAGGCTGCACCGGTGTTTTCACAGGGGTAGGACAATGGTTCTCCCCCTCAAGACAAGGTGAGTGAGACGTGAGATGTCCCCAATAGAAAAAGAAGAAGAAAACACATAGATCAGGCGCCAAATCCCTCTAGCTAGATATGTTTAGAAGGTCTCTATGCAGTATAGAGGAGTTGTCTATATCCATTCAAGAAGCTATTCCCCTGGGATGTAAATTCTCCCAGGGATAACCAAGTAACACTCACTTTACAGGGGGGTGGTCAACAGGATAAACTCAAGACACCTGTGACCGATACCCCCCTTGCCAGGATCGCAGGTAGTATTTCTTAGTGATTGATTGCAGCCGACAAACGGATGGCTTCTGGTCAATCGCTTTTATTAGATATATGTGGCCCAACGCGTTTCGGGGTCTAAAAGCCCCCTTCTTCAGGAGAGACAATAAAATTATAGAATATATGGATACAGAATGCATCATCAAAAAATAAACTTCAAATAAGTATATATATATATATATATATATATATATATATATATATATTTCATTAGCTAAAAGACATATATATTTGAGTCAAAATCAATTGGTAAAATGTACAAATAAATAAATAATCTGTTAAAAGTTTCTAGGAGCAATTTATGGAAGATTCATAAAATAATGAGTGGTCCAAAGTTTTCCATTGGTATTGTGCTATCTTATATATCGGCATATTCATATATACTGGCATATTTGGTGAATTAGGTCAAAGTTAATTGGTGAGTAATCAATAACTAAACAAATGATTACATAGATAATTCATTGAAAATGAAATTAGAAAGAGCAATTTCTAAATAATTCATAAATAAATACATACATAGCTGAATAAGTAAATATTGAGTGGTCCAAATTAAACCTGTGTGTCAGCATGTTCCTACCTTCAGGAGCGTGTCTCCAATTGAAAAAACTGGAGTCAGGGGAGAGTCCTATCTATCTGGTAGCCCAGTGTTTCTTTTATGTGCTGCCATGTGTTTGAAGGTCCTCCTACAGGTACTTCCTGTAAGGAGGTTTTAGGCAGGATTGTAGTCTGATTTCCTTATATTCTTATTAAATAATTTGTTGAGTCTTTTAAACAAGACCCTTTCCTTCTTTCCTCCCCTCCAAGTCTCTTTAGATTCTGAAATATTTAATGAGAAGGAGGTTTTTCATATAATTATTAATAGGAAATCGGCGGTGCGTTCCACTGTGGAACGCACCGCCATATTACTTCTAGTAGGCGCGCTTTCACTGTAGAAGCCCGCCCCTGGTGCTTCCTTCTCTGATTATGCGCTTCAGCTTGGAGCGCAATGCACAAGTCAAGTTGCGATGCGTTCCACTATGGAGCGCACCGCACAGCCCTGATTGCGATGCGTTCCATTATGGAGTAATCTGAGGTGGGTGATATCCCAGATTATCATTAAGGGGGATATGATAAAATATAGCAGCATAAGATACTTATTTCATTCTGATATCAATTGTACTGATATTGTGCATTATCCTGCTGTGGATGATGAAAAACAAAATAATTTAAGGGGTCCAGTATAGTCAGAAAAAAGTATTACGGGGGTTGCTAATTAGTAGTTTGTGTATTCTAGGGCCTCGTTGAGGCCAAACGGAGTCAGAGTATTTAATTGGAATATCCAATACATCTTCCTTCTACATAGGGATTGGTACGATTTTGTGTCGCTCTCTAAGAGTGTTACTCTAAGGCCTGATGGGTCGCCATTGTGGGCTATAGCAAAATGTCTGGAGACGCTATGGGTGGTGACTTTCCTTGTTATATTGAACCTATGTTCATTCGGGATTGAGCTAATAGGTTCTTTATGGTTTTAGCCCTTCGAAAGATGAGGGTCGGTTTTGGGGGAATTAGTTTAAACCAATTAGTAAAATCGGCCAATTTCTCATTAGGGTTTTTCTAATCAGAGGGTGCTGTGAGTTATATCTTGTTATTAAACTTAGGCATCTGAAGTTGTCATTTGTTCTTCCGTCAGCAGGGTTTTTGAATTTTGGTTGTATGCTTTCTCCCTGGGAGGTCTTATATATTCTCTTACTGGATTCAAGGAGTAGTTTCTTGGGGTATCCTTTTTCTTGAAACCTTTTTTTGTAGTAGTTTGATCTGGTTTTTCATGGTTTGATTTTCCGTACAGTTTCTCCGTATTCTTTTCATTTGACTATAGGGGATGTTCCGTTTCCATTTTGAATGGTGACAGCTCCTATAGTCTAAAAAGCTATAGGCATCCACACTTTTGAAGTGGGGTTTTGTTATAATCTTCATATCTTTAATACTATGATGTAGGTCTAGGAAAACTATTTCCAGTGGATTGCATTCCATGGTGAAGGAAAGGCCCCAATTGTTGGAATTTAGGGATTCTAAAAGTTGGTTAAGTTCCAAGGAGGTACCCTGCCAGACGAAAATTAGATCATCAATAAACCGACGGAAGAATTTAATTTTGGGATGTGTAAGTAGTCCGAATTTTTTCTCAAATATGCCCATAAAAAGATTGGCGTAAGATGATGCAAATTTAGTGCCCATAGCTGTTCCTTGAGCTTGAATATAAAATTTATCGTCGAAGGTGAAGTAATTATGGCGGAGTATGAATTCTATAGCCCTCAACAGAAAATCTCGTTGTGTATCTGGAATGCGATGGTCTAGGGTAAGTATTTGGAGACTGCTAGAATTCTAGTTACGTGTTTAATGTTACTATAGAGGGCCGATACATCCATAGTAACCCAAAGATAATCATTATTCCATTTGAAGAATTCTAAGGATTGGATAAGATGGGCAGTATCCCTAATGTGGGATGGCAATTGAGATACATATCCCTGTAGGAAGCTGTCCACATAGGCTGAGAGGTTGGATGTTAGGCATCCAATTCCTGATATAATCGGTCTGCCTGGAGGATTCTACAGGCTTTTATGTATCTTGGGCAAAAAATAAAATCTTGATATGGACGGGTGTAGTATTTTAAGATAGGATCTTAGTTGTTTGTCTATAACACCTGATGTATATCCCTGATCAACTAGGTCAAAAAGAGATTTTTTAAAACTTTTGGTTGGATCTTCTGATAGTAGTCTGTAATACTGTGGATCAGAGAGTATTTTCTGTGATTCATCTAGGTAATATTTTTTATCCATAATTACTAAACCCCCCCTCTTTATCGGCGCTCTTTATAATTATTTCTTTGTTTCCCATAAGGCTTTTTAATGCTTTGCGCTCATTTCTACTGAGGTTATTCTTGGTAGTTTGGGGGTTTTCCCCATTGTTTATTGTTTTTCTAGCGATCCCATTTTTTATTTCTTCTAACACTATATTGTAGAAGCATTCTATGTGGGGACCCCTACTGTGAATGGGGTAGAAGGTAGATTTACCCTTTAAAGTGCAAGGGATAGGGGTATCTGTTACAGGTTCATTCGGTGTGGCCGGATTTAAATCCTCTCCGGTGGACTTCTTGGTTTTTCCCGCGAAATGTCTCCTTAGGGTCAATTGTCGCATAAATTGATTTAAAATCGACAAAAAGTTCAAATAAATCAATTTTGTCTGTAGGGCAAAAGGACAAGCCTTTGCTTAAAAGTGTTATCTCATTCTGTTTAAATATATATTGGGATAGGTTGAATATTCCTCTCGATCGTTCTGTTTCTTTTGAGGGGATTTGTGTTTTGTTCACAGTGATTTGTTTTTCAGAGCCTTCTGTTTCTTTTTTAGCGGAGTTTCTGTATCTTCCTCCTCTGCGCCCTCTTGGTCGGAAATTGGCCTTTTTCGGCCCGGATTGGATAGGTGTGTAGAACTGTGTGATCTTCATGGATCTGATGTTTTGATGAGTCTTTATTACCTTCGGACTCAGGAGGGTGAGTAATGGACTGGCTGTTGGGAAAACTCGATCTAAAAAAGGAGTTTCGGATAGGCTTGGTGGTAATTCTAAAAAAAATATCTGGACTGCTAGTGGAAACCGAATGGGTGGCTATTATCTGGATAGAGGGTGTGTGGGGAGCAGGCTGATTATTTTCTGGGTAGGATTCCACTACTGTAGGGATGATCATATGTTGGGGAATGTGATGAATTTTATCTGTGGGAGTATGATAAATGGATCCATTAAATTCATCTAGAAGTGAAGTTAGTCTGAAGGGTGGTGACTGGGATACTTGGTTCCCAGTATTGGATGGGGTTGCCCGGAGTTCTATTGTACCGGCTGGTATGGATTTTAATCCTGCTATAGACTCAGGAGGTGAATTTCCCTTGGGGGGGTCTACTGATAGAAGTAGATTTTTGGACTGTATTGATGGTATGATCTTTGGAAGTTAGTTTGGTTTTGACGCTCGTGATGGTTAAATCTGATGGTATGATTTTATTTAGCCTTTTCCGTGGAGAAGATTGGTTATATTTGCTGTTGTAGAAAGTCTTTCCTCTTGATGGATGAATATATAGTTAAGATTCTCTGGGGAGGATGGAAAGAGGGGTGATATTTTCAATTTAATTATGACCATTGGTGGTGGTTTTATTTTTATGTTGATGTTTTCTTTCCCAAACTCTTATAGAGTGTTTATCGTAGTCTACTAAATCTCTGGATAAAGAATATTACCTAGATGAATCACAGAAAATACTCTCTGATCCACAGTATTACAGACTTCTATCAGAAGATCCAACCAAAAGTTTTAAAAAATCTCTTTTTGACCTAGTTGATCAGGGATATACATCAGGTGTTATAGACAAACAACTAAGATCCTATCTTAAAATACTACACCCGTCCATATCAAGATTTTATTTTTTGCCCAAGATACATAAAAGCCTGGAGAATCCTCCAGGCAGACCGATTATATCAGGAATTGGATGCCTAACATCCAACCTCTCAGCCTATGTGGACAGCTTCCTACAGGGATATGTATCTCAATTGCCATCCCACATTAGGGATACTGCCCATCTTATCCAATCCTTAGAATTCTTCAATTGGCATAATGATTATCTTTGGGTTACTATGGATGTATCGGCCCTCTATAGTAACATTAAACACGAACTGGGAATTCTAGCAGTCTCCGAAATACTTACCCTAGACCATCGCATTCCAGATACACAACGAGATTTTCTGTTGAGGGCCATAGAATTCATACTCCGCCATAATTACTTCACCTTCGACGATAAATTTTATATTCAAGCTCAAGGAACAGCTATGGGCACTAAATTTGCACCAACTTACGCCAATCTTTTTATGGGCATATTTGAGAAAAAATTCGGACTACTTACACATCCCAAAATTAAATTCTTCCGTCGGTGTATTGATGATCTAATTTTCGTCTGGCAGGGTACCTCCTTGGAACTTAACCAACTTCTAGAATCCCTAAATTCCAACAATTGGGGCCTTTCCTTCACCATGGAATGCAATCCACTGGAAATAGTTTTCCTAGACCTACATCATAGTATTAAAGATATGAAGATTATATCAAAAACCCACTTCAAAAGTGTGGATGCCAATAGCTTTTTAGACTATAGGAGCTGTCACCATTCAAAATGGAAACGGAACATCCCCTATAGTCAAATGAAAAGAATACGGAGAAACTGTACGGAAAATCAAACCATGAAAAACCAGATCAAACTACTACAAAAAAGGTTTCAAGAAAAAGGATACCCCAAGAAACTACTCCTTGAATCCAGTAAGAGAATATATAAGACCTCCCAGGGAGAAAGCTTACAACCAAAATTCAAAAACCCTGCTGACGGAAGAACAAATGAAGATGCCTAAGTTTAATAACAAGATATAACTCACAGCACCCTCTGATTAGAAAAACCCTAATGAGAAATTGGCCGATTTTACTAATTGGTTTAAACTAATTCCCCCAAAACCGACCCTCATCTTTCGAAGGGCTAATGCCTTAAAGAACCTATTAGCTCCATCCTGTCCGAAAAATCATGCCCTGGCCATTTCAAATGTAACAACTCTCGATGCAAATGCTGTGACATGCTAACAGAAGGACAAAAAGAAATCATAATTCCATCTACCTCAGATAAATTTCTTTTAAAACAAAAATTAGGATGCAGCACCATTCATGTGATATACCTCTTACGCTGCCCCTGTAATCTACTTTATGTTGGACGCACCATCCATTCTGGAACGGATGAATGAACCTAGGTCCAATATAACAAGGAAAGTCACCACCCATAGCGTCTCCAGACATTTTGCTATAGCCCACAATGGCGACCCATCAGGCCTTAGAGTAACACTCTTAGAGAGCGCCACAAAATGGTACCAATCCCTATGTAGAAGGGAGATGTATTGGATATTCCAATTAAATACTCTGACTCCGTTTGGACTCAACGAGGCCCTAGAATACACAGACTACTAATTAGTATCCCCCGTAATACTTTTTTCTGACTATACTGGACCCCTTAAATTATTTTGTTTTTCATCATCCACAGCAGGATAATGCACAATATCAGTACAATTGATATCAGAATGGAATACGTATCTTATGCTGCTATATTTTATCATATCCCCCTTAATGATAATCGGGGATATCACCCACTTCAGATTACTCCATAACCGACCCCTTATATGTTTACCTACATACAAAATACATTGAAGCTCAATTACTCAAATTTCATCTTATTATCTTTTACTTTAGACTTTTACAGCAGAAAACATCAGAGCTATGCGGTGCGTTCCACGGTGGAACGCATCGCAATCAAGGCTGTGCGGTGCACTCCATAGTGGAATGCATCGTAACCTGACTTGTGCATTGCGCTCCAAGCTGAAGCGCATAATCAGAGAAGGAAGCACCAGGGGCGGGCTTCTACAGTGAAAGCGCGCCTACCGGAAGTAATATGGCGGTGCGTTCCACAGTAGAACGCACCGCCGATTTCCTATTAATAATTATATGAAAAACCTCCTTCTCATTAAATATTTCAGAATCTAAAGAGACTTGGAGGGGAGGAAAGAAGGAAAGGGTCTTGTTTAAAAGACTCAACAAATTATTTAATAAGAATATAAGGAAATCAGACTACAATCCTGCCTAAAACCTCCTTACAGGAAGTACCTGTAGGAGGACCTTCAAACACATGGCAGCACATAAAAGAAACACTGGGCTACCAGATAGATAGGACTCTCCCCTGACTCCAGTTTTTTCAATTGGAGACACGCTCCTGAAGGTAGGAACATGCTGACACACAGGTTTAATTTGGACCACTCAATATTTACTTATTCAGCTATGTATGTATTTATTTATGAATTATTTAGAAATTGCTCTTTCTAATTTCATTTTCAATGAATTATCTATGTAATCATTTGTTTAGTTATTGATTACTCACCAATTAACTTTGACCTAATTCACCAAAAATGCCAGTATATATGAATATGCCGATATATAAGATAGCACAATACCAATGGAAAACTTTGGACCACTCATTATTTTATGAATCTTCCATGAATTGCTCCTAGAAACTTTTAACGGATTATTTATTTATTTGTACATTTTACCAATTGATTTTGACTCAAATATATATGTCTTTTAGCTAATGAATTATATATATATATATATATATATATATATATACTTATTTGAAGTTTATTTTTTGATGATGCATTCTGTATCCATTTAGCTAATGAATTTTATATATATACTTATTTGAAGTTTATTTTTCGATGATGCGTTCTGTATCCATATATTCTATAATTTTATTGTCCCTCCTGAAGAAGGGGGCTTTTAGACCCCCGAAACGAGTTGGGCCACATATATCTAATAAAAGCGATTGACCAGAAGCCATCCGTTTGTCGGCTGCAATCAATCACTAAGAAATACTACCTGCGATCCTGGCAAGGGGTATCGGTCAGAGGTGTCTTGAGTTTATCCTGTTGACCACCCCCCTGTAAAGTGAGTGTTACTTGGTTATCCCTGGGAGAATTTACATCCCAGGGGAATAGCTTCTTGAATTTATATAGACAACTCCTCTATACTGCATAGAGACCTTCTAAACATATCTAGCTAGAGGGATTTGGCGCCTGATCTATGTGTTTTCTTCTTCTTTTCCTATTGGGGACATCTCACGTCCCACTCACCTTCAACCGATACATGGATCAGTAAGCACGGGCAGGGACGTAATATTTCCCTAACAGCACACTGGGTAAATGCAGTGGCGGCTTGGCCTGAGACGGATAGCAGTTTGCCGCATGTCCTTCCGCACCGAGGATTGTAGGGCATTTCACTTTGCCTCCTGTTGCCTCCTACTCCGTTTCCTCCTCTACCACCTCCTCATCCGGTCAGCGTAACGCCTTCACTACCAATTTCAGTACAACCAGGGGGAAACTGCACAAGAGCTGTGGACGGGCATGGAACAACAGACCGAAGAGTGTTTGGTGCCACTGAGCCTCAAGCCCAGGCCTGGTGGTGTGCGAAAATGGGCGAAATCTTGTAGCAGCTCTGGGCCTAGCTAGTTTGACACACATCCCTTGCCTGGCGCATGTGCTCAATTTGGTGGTGCAGAAAAACTACCCCGATATGTAAGAGCTGCTGCAGAAAGTGTGGGCCATCTATGTGCTCTTTCGGCGTTCTCACACTGTTACTGCTCACATGTCTGCGCTGCAGCGTAACTTCGGCCTTTTCCCTGTCACAGCCTCATATGCGACGTGCCCACAAGGTGGAACTTGACCTTGCACATGCTGGAGAGACTGTGCGAGATGCAGCAGGCGATAATGGAGTTTCAGCTGCAGCATGCACGGGTGAGTCGCTCTGCAGAACAGCACCAATTCACCACCAATGAGTGGGCCTCCATGCGAGACCTGTGTGCCATGTTGCGCTGTTTCGAGTACTCCACCAACATGGCCAGTGCCTATGACGCCGTGATCAGTTTTACTATCCCACTTCTTCTCCTTAAAAAAAAACGTTTTGGGCAATGACATAAAAGGATGGGGCACAGGAGGAAGAGAAGGAGGAAGAGAGATCATTTCCACGGTTATCAGGCCAGTCATTCACAAATGGCTCGGAGGGTGGGTTCCTGCACCAACATAGGCCAGGTACACAATGGTCCAGCCAGGGAACACTTCTGGAGGAATTGGAGGATGATGAGGAGGAGGAAGAACCGTGTTTACAGCAGTGTGGCACCCAAAGCAGCTCAAGGCCATCACTGCAATGTGGCTGTGGGGATACTGAGGACACAGACTATACACCTCCCACAGAGGACAGCTCGTTGTTTCCTTTGGGCAGCCTGGCACACATGAGCGACTACATGCTGCAGTGCCTGCGCAACGACCGCCGAGTTGTCCACATTCTAACCAGTGCTAAATACTGGGTGGCCAACCCGCTGGATCCCTGTTACAATGACAACGTGTCATCCTTAATTCCCTCACTGGAGCGTGATCGAAGATGCACGACTACAGGCGCACGCTGGTATACGCGCTGCTGATGGCATTCCCACCTGACACCGGGGCCTCAGTAAAGGCACAAGGCGAAGGCAAAGGAGGAGGAAGAAGTCACCAACGCAGCTGGGGAACCACCAGCACCTCAGAAGGCATGGTTAGCATGGCCGAAATGTGGAAAAGCTTTGGCAGCACGCCACAAGAACCAGCACCACCAGCTGATATGGAACTTCTTAGCAGGAAGCAGCATTTCAGCAACATGGTGGAACAGTATGTGTGCACAAGCCTGCACTTACTGACTGATGGTTCTGCCCCATTCAACTTCTGGGTCTCCAAATTGGGCACATGGCCTGAGCTTGCCCTTTACGCCTTGGAGGTGCTGGCCTGCCCTGCAGCCAGTGTATTGTCTGAACGTGTTTTTAGCACGGCAAGGGGCGTTATCACAGACAAACACAGCCACCTGTCCACAGCCAATGTGACAAGTTCACGTTCATTTAAATGAACAAGGCATGGATCCCACAGGACTTGTCTGTACCTTGTTTTGGGGTCTACCCAAATAAAAAATAAAAAAACAACAACAAAAAAAATACCTCCTCTCTCCTCCACCACCGCTTCTACCTACACCGCCATGTCCAACGCCTCCTCAACCTCTTACTCCATATGGACCTCCTCCTCCTAGTTCAAGATTATTATTTTTAATTTTTATGTATTTTATATGTTATTTTTAGTGATGATCGAGCACCAAAAGATTCGGGTGTTCGGTTGTTCCTCCTGATGTGGGTGGAGGGAATATATTCAATCTGGAGGAGGAGGAGGAGCAGGAGGAGAAAACAAGATTCAACCATATAATCTTTTTTTGTAGTGGAAAAGGTGCATGGGAATACACTATAGTAGATTGAGTACATGATAAATAATAGATTGAAATTGTCTCTATGTTCATCATCAGCTCAGCTCTCGGCTGGTATAGTTGAGAATTCAGGGGGAATTCAGGCCTTGTTCATTTTTATCTGAGTCAATCTGTCTGCATTGCCAGTGGACAAGCAGATACGCCTATCTGTTTTAATGCCACCAGCAGCACTAAATACATGCTCAGACAAAACGCTGGCGGCAGGGTAGGCCAGCACCTCCAAGGCATAGAGAGCAAGTTTGTGCCACGTGTCCAGCTTGGACACCCAGTAGTTGTAAGGCACTGAGGGATCATTTAGGATGCTGACATGGTCTGATATGTATTTCTTCACCATCTTCCAAAACTTTTCTCTCATTGTACCACTAGACTGCCCTTCAGCGTAAGGTTGCTGGCGGGGTGTCATGAATGTGTAGCATGCCTTGGAGAGTGTTACACTGCCTTCGTGTGTTCCCCTTGTCTCCCTTCCTCGGTTGCCTAAGGAATAGTGTTGAGCGAACAGTTCGAGCATCGTTGGGGTTCATACCAAATTTTGGGGTGTCGACACGGACCCGAACCCGGACATTTTCAAAAAAGTTCGGGTTGTTCGTCGATTTCTTCGCGCTTTCTGAAGGGCTGCACAGCAGCCAATCAGCTAGCGTTTTACTTCTTGCCCTAAGAGCCCATCACAGTCATGCCTACTAATGGCATGGCTGTGATTGGCCAAGTGCAGCATGTGACCCAGCCTCTATTTAAGCTGGAGTCACGTAGCGCCGCACGTCACACTGCTCTGATTAGTGTAGGGAGAGGACGCAGCTTCTGTCAGGGCGAGATTAGGCAGGTTAAAGTCAGCAACAGCAACTAATGAACGGATCGATCTACAGCTGAGAATCATTGAACTTCTGCTAGTTACTTGCTCGCTGGTTTTTAGGCTGCACAGAGCGTTTTTCTGTCACTTATTTTCTGGGTTGATCGGCGGCCATTTTGTGACTTGTGGTGCACCAGAAGAAGCTGCCACCAAGTCCATCAATCCATCAATTTTTTTGCTATATCCTACATCAGGGGCTTGGCTGTGCTAATTGTCACCCCTAAATCTGGTGTTCCAGCTTTGGCTAGACAAGTATAATACTTTCTGCTGTCTGGCAAAGAATAGATTATTTTCTGGGGTGAAATTCAATTGCCAAAATAGCAATACCTTAAATCAGTGGTTTCAGATGTGGCTGGCAAAATAGAATAGTGTCCGCCAAAACATATATTTTGTTCTGGGGTGAAATTAATCTTGCAAAATAGCAATACCCTGAATCTGGTGTCCCAGCTGTTGCAGGCCACGTTTCATAGTGTCTTGCAAAACATATATTTTGTTCTGGGGTGGCATTCAATTGCCAAAATAGCAATACCCTGAATCTGGTGTCCCAGCTGTTGCAGGCCTCGTTTCATAGTGTTTTGCAAAACATATATTTCGTTCTGGGGTGACATTCAGTTGCCAAAATAGCAATACCCTGAATCTGGTGTCCCAGCTGTTGCAGGCCAGGATTCATAGTGTCTTGTAAAACATATATTTTGTTCTGGGGTGACATTCAATTGCCAAAATAGCAATACCCTGAATATGGTGTCCCAACTGTTGCAGGCCACGTTTCATAGTGTCCGTCAAAACATATATTTTGTTTTGGGGTGACATTCAATTGCCAAAATAGCAATACCCTGAATCTGGTGTCCCAGCTGTTGCAGGCCAGGATTCATAGTGTCTTGCAAAACATATATTTTGTTCTGGGGTGACATTCAATTGCCAAAATAGCAATACCCTGAATCTGGTGTCCCAGCTGTTGCAGGCCAGGATTCATAGTGTCCGCAAAAACATATATTTTGTTCTGGGGTGACATTCAATTGCCAAAATAGCAATACCCTGAATCTGGTGTCCCAGCTGTTGCAGGCCAGGATTCATAGTGTCCGTCAAAACATATATTTTGTTCTGTGGTGAAATTCTATTGCCAAAATAGCAATACCATGAATCTGGTGTCCCAGCTGTTGCAGGCCAGGATTCATAGTGTCCGCAAAAACATATATTTTGTTCTGGCCTGGGGTGAAATTCAATTGCCAAAATAGCAATACCATAAATCAGTGGTTTCAGCTGTGGCTGACAAAATATAATAGTGTCCGCCAAAACATATATTTTGTTCTGGGGTGACATTCAATTGCCAAAATAGCAATACCCTGAATCTTTTGTCCCAGCAGTTGCAGGCCAAGTGTAAATCTGTCCATAAAAGGATACCTTTCATCCAGGGCCTAAATACTAGCCCTAAAAGATATATTCCCCTAAATCAGTGGTTACTGCTGTGCCTGAATTAGTGTAATACGCTACATAAACAAATAGGCAGATAGTGTTAGGTGCCTGTAAAAAAGGGCCTAAATTTGAAATCAATACATTGGGCCAAATATTTTTTTCCTTATCGTGGTGCTTGGTGAACGGTAAAAATGAGGAAAACATCTACAGTAGTATGGGACGCGAACGCGGTCGTGGTGGTGTTAGTGTACCCTCTTGTGCTGGGAGAGGACGTGGCCATTCTGCCACAGCCACACGTCCTAGTGAACCAACTACCTCAGGTTCCAGTACCCGCCAGAATTTACAGCGATATTTGGTGGGGCCCAATGCTGTTCTAAGGATGGTAAGGCCTGAGCAGGTACAGGCGCTAGTCAATTGGGTGGCCGACAGTGGATCCAGCATATTCACAACATTATCTCCCACCCAGTCTTCTGCAGAAAGCGCACAGGTGGCACCTGAAAACCAAGCCCATCAGTCTGTCACATCACCCCCATGCATATCAGGGAAACTGTCTGAGCCTCAAGTTATGCAGCAGTCTCTTATGCTGTTTGAAAACTCTGCTTGCAGGGTTTCCCAAGGAAATCCACCTAGCCCTTCCCCAGTGGTGGAAAACATAGAATGCACTGATGCACAACCACTGATGTTTCCTGATGATGAGGACATGGGAATACCACCTCATCGGAGTCCGCACGTCTCTGATGATGACGAAACACAGGTGCCAACTGCTGCGTCTTTCTGCAGTGTGCAGACCGAACAGGAGGTCAGGGAGGAAGACTGTGTGGAAGACGATGCAGGGGGCGATGAGGTCTTAGACCCCACATGGAATGAAGGTCGTGCCACTGACTTTCATAGTTCAGAGGAAGAGGCAGTGGTGAGACCTAGCCAACAGCGTAGAAAAAGAGGAAGCAGGGGGCAAAAGCAGACCAGCCGCCAAGAGAGTTCGCCTGCTACTGGCCACGGCCACCAGGGACCGAGCACCCCAAAGGCAGCTTCAAGGAGTTCCCTGGCATGGCACTTCTTTAAACAATGTGCTGACGTCAAGACCCGAGTGGTTTGTACGCTGTGCCATCAGATCCTGAAGCGAGGCATTAACATTATGAACCTTAGCACAACCTGCATGACCAGGCATCTACATGCAAAGCATGAACTGCAGTGGAGTAAACACCTTAAAAGCACGGAACTCACTCTGGCTCCCCCTGCTCCCTCTTCTGCTGCTGTCTCGGCCTCTTCCTCCGCCTCGGGAGGAATGTTGGCACCTGCCGCCCACCAAACAGTGGATGTGCCACCGACAACACCACCTGCGTCACCAAGCATCTCCACCATGTCACACGGCAGCGTTCAGCTCTCCATCTCACAAACCTTGGACAGAAAGCGTAAATTCCCACCTAACCACCCTCGAGCCCTGGGCTTAAATGCTAGCATTTCTAAACTACTGGCATTTGAAATGCTGTCATTCAGGCTGGTGGACACAGACAGATTCAAACAGCTGATATCCATGGCTGTCCCATAATATGTTGTTCCCAGCCGCCACTACTTCTCCAAGACAGCCGTGCCTTCCCTGCACAACCAAGTATCTGATAAAAAGTGTGCACTGCGCAACGCCATCTGTGGCAAGGTCCACCTAACCACAGATACGTGGACCAGTAAGCACGGCCAGGGACGCTATATCTCCCTAACTGCACACTGGGTAAATGGAGTGGCGGCTGGGCCGCAGACGGAGAGTTCCTTGGTGCATGTCCTTCCGCCGCCAAGGATGGCAGGGCATCATTCTTTGCCTCCTGTAGCCTCCTCCTCCTACTCATCTTCCTCCTCCTCTGCTTCCACCAGCTCATCCAGTCAGCCACAAACCTTCACAACCAACTTCAGCACAGCCCGGGGTAAACGTCAGCAGGCCATTCTGAAACTCATATGTTTGGGGGACAGGCCCCACACCGCGCCTCAAGCCCGGCCTGGTGGTGTGCGATAATGGGCGAAATCTCGCCGCAGCTCTGGGACTAGCCGATTTGAAGCACATCCCATGCCTGGCGCATATGCTGAATTTGGTGGTGCAGAAGTTCATTCACAACTACCCCGACATGTCAGAGTTGCTGCATAAGGTGAGGGCCGTCTGTGCGCGCTTCCGGGGTTCACATCCTGCCGCTGCTCGCCTGTCTGCGCTACAGAGGAACTTTGTCCTTCCCGCTCACCGCCTCATATGCGACGTGCCCACCAGGTGGAACTCCACCTTGCACATGCTGGAGAGACTGTGCGAGCAGCAGCAGGCCATAGTGGAGTTTCAGCTGCAGCACGCACGCGTCAGTCGCACTGCGGAACAGCACCACTTCACCACCAATGATTGGGCCTCGATGCAAGACCTGTGTGCCCTGTTGCGCTGTTTCGAGTACTCCACCAACATGGCCAGTGGCGATGACACCGTTATCAGCGTTACAATACCACTTCTATGTCTCCTTGAGAAAACGCTTAGGGCGATGATGGAAGAGGAGGTGGCCCAGGAGGAGGAGGAGGAGGATGAGGGGTCATTTTTAGCACTTTCAGGCCAGTCTGTTAGAAGTGGCTCAGAGGGAGGTTTATTGCAACAGCAGAGGCCAGGTACAAATGTTGCAAGCCAGGGCCCACTACTGGAGGACGAGGAGGATGAGGAGGAGGTGGAGGAGGATGAGGATGAAGCAGGTTCACAGCGGGTGGCACCCGACACATCTCAGGCCCATCACTGGTGCGTGGCTGGGGGGATACAGAGGACGATGACGATACGCCTCCCACAGAGGACAGCTTGTCCTTACCTCTGGGGAGCCTGGCACACATGAGCGACTACATGCTGCAGTGCCTGTGCAACGACAGCAGAGTTGCCCACATTTTAACGTGTGCGGACTACTGGGTTGCCTCCCTGCTGGATCCCCGGTACAAAGACAATGTGCCCACCTTACTTCCTGCACTGGAGCGTGATAGGAAGATGCGCGAGTACAAGCGCACGCTGGTAGAGGCGCTCCTGAGAGCATTCCCAAATGTCACAGGGGAACAGGTGGAAGCCCAAGGCAAAGGCAGAGGAGGATCAAGAGGTCGCCAACGCAGTTGTGTCACGGCCAGCTCCACTGAGGGCAGGGTTAGCATGGCAGAAATGTGGAAAAGTTTTGTCTCCACGCCACAGCTAACTGCACCACCACCTGATACGGAACGTGTTAGCATGAGGCAGCATTTCACTAACATGGTTGAACAGTACATCTGCACACCCCTCTACGTACTGACTGATAGTTCGGCCCCATTCAACTTCTGGGTCTCCAAATTGGCCACGTGGCCAGAGTTAGCATTTTATGCCTTGGAGGTGCTGGCCTGCCCGGCGGCCAGCGTTTTGTCTGAACGTGCATTTAGCACGGCAGGGGGCGTCATTACTGACAAACGCAGCTGCGTGTCCACAGCCAACGTGGACAAGCTGACGTTCATAAAAATTAACTAGGCATGGATCTCATTGGACCTGTCCCTCCCTTGTGCAGAAAAGACATTTATAACTGCCTCCCCCTCAACCATGTATTCTTGTACTCCGGGGCACTTCTTTATTGAATCCTCATTTTTTTAACTTTACCATGATCTTGCGGTGCAACCCAAAGTTGAATGAACCTCTCCTCTGTCTGGGTGGTGGGGCCGAAATAACTGAGAGTGGCCTTCCCCGGTGGTGGGTGATATGACGCATGATTCCTTGCTGTGGGACCTCTCTCCTCTGTCTGGGTGCTGGGCCGAAATAACTGAGAGTGGCCTTCTCCGGTGGTGGTTGAAATGACGCATAATTCCTTGCTGTGGGACCTCTCACATCTGTCTGGGTGGTGGGCTGAAATAACTGAGAGTGGCCTTCTCCGGTGGTGGTTGATATGACGCATGATTCCTTGCTGTGGGACCTCTCTCCTCTATCTGGGTGCTGGGGCCGAAATAACTGAAAGTGGCCTTCTCCAGTGGTGGGTGACATGACGCATGATTCCTTGCTGTGGAACCTTTATCCTCGGTCTGGGTGCTGGGCCTAAATAACCGAAAGTGGCCTTCTGCAGTGGATTGTGATATGACGCCCTATTCCTTGCTGTGGGACCTGTATCCTCGGTCTGGGTGCTGGGCCGAAATAACTGAAAGTGGCCTTCTCCAGTGGTGGGTGATATGACGCATGATTCCTTGCTGTGGGACCTCTCTCCTCGGTCTGGGTGCTGGCCGAAATAACTGAAAGTGGCCTTCTCTAGTGGTGGGTGATATGACGCCTTATTCCTTGCTGTGTGACCTCTCTCCTCTGTCTGGGTGCTGGGTCGAAATAACTGAAAGTGGCCTTCTCCAGTGGTGGTTGATATGACGCATGATTCCTTGCTGTGCGACCTCTTTCCTCTGTCTGTGTTTTGGGCCGAAATAACTGAGAGTGGCCTTCTCCGGTGGTGGTTGACATGACGCATGATTCCTTGCTGTGAGACATCTCTCCTCTGACTGGGTGCTGGGGCCAAAATAACTGAAAGTGGCCTTCTCCAGTGGTGGGTGATATGACGCATGATTCCTTGCTGTGGGACCTCTCTCCTCTATCTGGGTGCTGGGGCCGAAATAACTGAAAGTGGCCTTCTCCAGTGGTGGGTGATATGACGCATGATTCCTTGCTGTGCAACCAGTATCCTCGGTCTGGGTGCTGGGCCTAAATAACTGAAAGTGGCCTTCTCCAGTGGTGGTTGATATGACGCATAATTCCTTGCTGTGGAACCTCTCTCCTCTGTCTGGGTGCTGGGCCGAAAAAACTGAGAGTGGCCTTCTCCGGTGGTGGTTGATATGACGCATGATTCCTTGCTGTGGGACCTCTCTCCTCTGTCTGGGTGCTGGCCCAAATAACTGAAAGTGGCCTTCTCCAGTGGTGGGTGATATGACGCATGATTCCTTTCTGTGGGACCTGTATCCTCGGTCTGGGTGCTGGGCCTAAAAAACTGAAAGTGGCCTTCTCCAGTGGTGTGTGATATGACGCATGATTCCTTGCTGTGGGACCTCTCTCCTCTGTCTGGGTGCTGGGCCGGAAATAACTGAGAGTGGCCTTCTCCGGTGGTGGGTGATATGACGCATGATTCCTTGCTGTAGGACCTCTCTCCTCTGACTGGGTGCTGGGGCCTAAATAACTGTAAATGGCCTTCTCCAGTGGTGTGTGATATGACGCATGATTCCTTGCTGTGGGACCTGTATCCTCGGTCTGGGTGCTGGGCCGAAATAACTGAAATTGGCCTTCTCCAGTGGTGGGTGATATGACGCATGATTCCTTGCTGTGGGACCTGTATCCTTGGTCTGGGTGCTGGGCCGAAAGAACTGAAAGTGGCCTTCTCCAGTGGTGGGTAATATGACGCATGATTCCTTGCTGTGGGACCTCTCTCCTCTGTCTGGGTGCTGGGGCCAAAATAACTGAAAGTGGCCTTCTCCAGTGTTTAGTGCTATTACGCATGATTCTTTGCAGTGGAACCTCTCTCCAATTGATATTGGTTAAATTTTATTTTATTTATTTTATTTTATTTTAATTCATTTCCCTATCCACATTTATTTGCAGGGGATTTACCTACAGGTGCAATATCAGTCACCTCCACCTTGGGAATACTGTCCGTCTATTGAGATGATCGTGGGCCTGAATATCCATATTAGCGTCCCTGTTCTCTACTAACTGGGTATCTACTGTGACGGTGCATTTCAAGGATCTTTTCTATATCATCTGCCTAACTGCCCCCTGATGAACCCACGGTTGCTGGGGGAAACGCGTTGGGGCTAAGTATATGTATCCAATTATACAGAGAAATAAGCCTTTGTTTTTTTGCTATATATGATATGCCGATTGTGGCTGATGTTGCTATCAATTGTAAGATATTGCACATTTTTGTTTATCATTCACGACTGTTAGGTATAGGGTTATACCAAGGGTAATTTAGGGTAGGCACGAGGACGGGGGGGCCCCACCATTAGGGGTTGCCTTCGGGCATAGGAATAGTAAGGGGCAGTAAGAAGGGATAGCCACCATACCTCTGGGCACAGTGCCCAGCTTCCCCGTGACACCTCTCACCCGACATACCCTGCCCATACCTCATGTGTCCTTTTAAGTGGGATTTTGTTTATAATTCGGGTATGATTTTATCAGCATACTAATAAATATTATATTTTAGGAGTCACTTTCGTCTTTTTTGATATAATTTGTCCTAGCTCCGAAGGTGTACCCACACTATAGTATAACTTGATTTGCTACTTTTTCCTTCTACTTATGTAGTATTGTTAATGATAGGATGGCCAGTTTTCTACAAAGTACCCTATTTACTGAAGCTTTATACGTAGAGGCGAATGAGATTTTTTCTGAAAAGGAGATTCCAGGAATTACCATCACCAGTTGCAAAACTGTGTTTAAAGAACTTTATTTGGGCTACAAGGAGAACGTTAAATCTTGGTGGGAAGTGAAGTCCCTGGAAAATTATATTGCCCAGTCGATTATTCCCAAAGGCCTGCGAATTAAATTAATTCCAGCGGAGCATAAAATCGGCATCATTGCTGGAGAAGTGGGAGGGGAATTAACAAAGAGCTCTTTGAATTTGATGCAGTTATTACTTGAGGAGGAGAAGGGACATTTTGCTAAAACATCTGATAATTTACAGGCTCTCATTGAAGCTGCCCTAAAATTCAAAGGGGAGGCAGAGTTCACACAACGTGAAGCATCCCTCCAAACCTCAATAGAAAGACTGCAAAATCAGATCAAAGAGCGAAAACACAGACAATTCTTACGCGATTTACATGAATTTAGGGAGAAGAGAGCATATAACTTCACATCACCACGAATAGTTCCGTCAGCCTCTGAGGTTTCCTCATCTGATCTCTCAGAGACAGAATCACAGGACATAGCCCATAAAGACAAACCTGGGAATAAGAGATACGGTCAGAGGAGATGGCAGCGGGGAAACAGGGGACAGTACCGTGGCTCCTCCTTACCAGTATTACCCTCTGCTATGTCCTTGCCCTTTGTACCACCAATTTCCAACCAACCCCCACAAGGGACTTTTTTAGACCACGGGCCAAAACCCCCGTACCCTCTAAGGAACAGGGGCGGGGAAACTTAATATCAGAGGATGAGACCCAGGTTATCAACCTGTCCTCAAGACCCCTGTCGGTATTTGAAATTCGAGTGCTCAAAAAAGGCCTATCATTTGTGCCAACCAGTAATTTTGCCCCTTTTACCTGGGTAAAAGACATGAATTTATTTTGTAGAAAACTTAAATGGCACAAATATATGACTAATACCGACAGGAATACTCTATTGAGCTTGGGGGTTGAGGATGGTGATATTCCACAGCTCGAGTTACTAATGGAACTGTGGGAGGAGGGAACAAGAGGCGTTGGTGAGGGCCCTTTTACAAACTTACGCACTAAAAGTAGGAAAATGCCGCCCCCTTATAATTACGATCACATAGATATATTTCTAACCCTGGTAACAAGGGACATAGAAAACTTAACCAATATACGCTCTCCATCCGTCAACTTAACATCCGATGAATGGAGGGCTTTGAGGTCATTGGAGAAGGATGATTCAATTATCATCAAACCCTCCGACAATGGGGGTAACCTTGTTTTAATGAACCATGAAATGTACCTCCAGATGTGTAGTGATATTCTGAACAAGAGGGAGTGGTACTGTAATCTATCAGAGGATCCAACGAACATGTTCATGGAGGAATTAGAGATCATTTTGAGCGATGGCCTGAAAAATAAGGTCATCAACCACTCGGAATACAGATTTATGTTCCCCAAATATCCGGTCTTGGCAACATTCTATACGCTACCCAAGATTCACAAGGGAACTGTTCCTCTAAAAGGACGCCCCATAATATCGGGGGTAGACTCACTGACACAGAACAGTGGGGTATATATAGACCAGATACTGCGCAAGTTTGCAACAGCGCTCCCTTCATATACCCGCGACTCAATGGACTTCCTACGGAAGATTGACACGTTATCCATCAAATCGTCGTGCTGGTTAGCCAGCATTGACGTTGAATAGCTATACAGCAACATCCCACACGACGTAGGGGTTTCCGCTGTGGCCTATTTCCTGAGAACTCGGGGGGTTCAGTTTACCCTGCATAATGAATTTGTCCTGTCCCTGCTTCGATTTGTTTTGACCCATAATGCCTTTATCTTTAACTCCAAGTACTTCCACCAGCTCAGGGGACTGCGATGGGGAGTCCCTGTGCCCCATCGTATGCAAATCTCTTCCTGGGCTGGTGGGAGGACATCTTGGTCTTCCCAGATCAGGAATCCTGGTGGAACAGCAAGATCTTGTACTGGACCAGGTATATAGATGACATCTTCCTGATCTGGGAGGGCACAAAATTGGAGTTTATTCAGTTTATTCAGGACCTCAATATGAACGATGTGGGTCTCAGATTTACATATGAAATCGAAGAAAAACAGATCACTTTTCTGGACATTAAAGTGATGAAGCAGGGGAACGCTTGGCGACGTCCCTTTTCAGAAAAACCACAGCAACTAACTCCCTACTGCACTGGAGTAGTCACCATCCGTATGCACAGAAGAAGAGCATCCCCAAAAGCCAGTACCTTAGGGTACGCCGGAACTGTTCCTCACTGAATGACTACTTGGGTGAGGCCAAGAATCTTCAGAAAAGATTTCTTGAGAGAGGATACCCGAGAAAAATTCTTGGGGAAGCCTTTAGACAGGCGACATCTGTGGACAGAACGAACCTTCTGATACCTAAGGCAGCTGATAGGGATCGGTCAAAGGAGATTAGGTTAATCTCAACTTTTGACTCAGGTGATCGGGAAATTAGGGGGATCCTGAATAAGTACTGGTCCATTTTAGAACTGGACCCTGACCTAAAGAAGGTGATCTCCGACCATCCTAGTATCACATACCGGAAAGGAAGAAGCCTGCAGGATAGACTAGTGAGGAGTTTTTATATGGCCCCCAAAAAGGCAGGATCTTGGCTTGACCGGAGGCCTTGTGGCCTTTTCAAGTGTGGGCGATGTAAAGCCTGCAGGTACATTAACACCGCAAAATCGGTACGGAGTTCTGTTAATGGTCAGAGGCAGGAAATTAAAGATTTTGTCAACTGCCGCACTAGGGGTCTTGTCTATATTTGCCAATGCCGGTGTCCTTTGGACTATATAGGCAAGACAAAAAGGGAACTAAAGAACAGGATACTTGAACACATCAATGATGTGTCGAAGGGAAAAACCACTCCCATCGCACAATATGTGAAGGAGGTTCACAATGGGGACCCCGGATCATTACTATTCTCGGTCCTGGAAGTAGTTCCACCGTCACCCAGGAAGGGAGACTGGGACCGCAGGATCCTACAAAGGGAATCCTACTGGATATTTAACATGCGGTCCCAGTCTCCCTTTGGTCTTAATGAACGACTTGACTACCAGTGCTTTTTATGATGTACGTATAGACAGGGGGTTTTCTTGTACTTGACTATAATATGATGGAGAAATTCCCCCGAAACAAGATTACCTCTTTTACCATCTCCCTTTCTTTTCTCCTTTTCTCCTTTTCTCCTTTTTCTCTCCTTTTTCTCTTCTCCTTTTTTGAAAATAATATTTGGGCTTGCACCCGAGCTTCGATCATATCGTCGGTACTGATTGATTGGCTATCTACATCGGGTAAATCTCGATGCCACGTGAGATAGGGGGCGGCCATGTATTAATCACATGGCTAGTCCTGCAATAACAATCGTAATAACCATATCTAATTAACTTATTTTCTAATATTTAAACCCACAAGAAGTAAACTCAGTTAGTTAAACCATTATGTACACATGATTATATAATGAGTTTATGATACAATTCTTTGGTCTGTTAATGATTTCCATGACAGAGGACAGCCTCTCTTTTTACATCATAAGGAGCGCCCCGGTTTGCGTTCCATTAACCGGAAATGACATCGACACATAGCGCGGTCAATGGCTATTGGATGGAGCGATACCGGGAATAGAGCTGCATATAAATGCGACGGAAGTGGCGTTGATCGCGTCACCTTCCGGTAAGGAGATATGGAACGCAGATGATGCGCTCCACCGGCAGGAAGCGGATATGACACTCGATGACCGCTTGCCTGCCATTGGCTACCAGTATAGGGTTGGGAGGGATTTCCACCGTTAAATAGACGCGGGATTCCCTTGGTCACTAGGTGCAATATCAGTCACCTCCACCTTGGGAATACTGTCCGTCTATTGAGGTGGGTAAGTTGGTACCTCGTTACCTTGTTCCTGGTATCTCTGCCTCGTCGTCATGGATCTGAAGGTATGACTGCCTTTTTTCATGTGTGTTTTACATTTAGATGATCGTGGGCCTGAATATCCATATTAGCGTCCCTGTTCTCTACTAACTGGGTATCTACTGTGACGGTGCATTTCAAGGATCTTTTCTATATCATCTGCCTAACTGCCCCTGATGAACCCACGGTTGCTGGGGAAGCAGCGTTGAGGGCTAAGTATATGTATCCAATTATACAGAGAAATAAGCCTTTGTTGTTTTGCTATATATGATATGCCGATTGTGGCTGATGTTGCTATCAATTATAAGATTTTGCACATTTTTGTTTATCATTCACGACTGTTAGGTATAGGGTTATGCCAAGGGTAATTTAGGGTAGGCACGAGGACGGGGGGGCCCCACCATTAGGGGTTGCCTTCGGGCATAGGATTAGTAAGGGGCAGTAGAAGGGATAGCCACCATACCTCTGGGCACAGTGCCCAGCTTCCCCGTGACACCTCTCACCCGACATACCCTGCCCATACCTCATGTGTCCTTTTAAGTGGGATTTTGTTTATAATTCGGGTATGATTTTATCAGCATACTAATAAATATTATATTTTAGGAGTCACTTTCGTCTTTTTTGATATAATTTGTCCTAGCTCCGAAGGTGTACCCACACTATAGTATAACTTGATTTGCTACTTTTTCCTTCGATTTACCTACATTTGGCTGCCTTTGGCAGCCCTCTAGCACGTTCATGGACTATTTTACAGCCTTTTTAGTGCCTAAAAGTTCAGGTCCCCATTGACTTCAATGGGGTTCGGGTTCGGGAAAAAGTTCGAGTCGAGTTCGGATCCCGAACCCGAACATTTTCGGGAAAGTTCGGACGAACTTCTCGAACCCGAACATCCAGGTGTTCGCTCATCTCTACTAAGGAAGTACGGACTCTGCCGGCTGCGTTGTCAGACGGAAAATATTGGCTCAATCTCTCAACAAGTACCTTCTGGTATTGCACCATTTTACTTGTCCTCTCCACCACAGGAATGAGAGATGAGAAGTTTGTAGTGGGGGCGGAAAGAGTGAACACACAGTAATCTGTGTTATCTAAAATGCATATAACGCGAGGGTCGTGGGAAAGGCAGCCTAACATCAAATCAGATATGTGTGCCAGAGAAACAACAGGCAAGAAGTCGATGTCAACATCTAGATTACTTTCCATCTCCTCCTCTTCTGCCCATCCACACTGAACAGATGGAATTAAAGTTCCATGGGTACTACCCTCTGTAGCAGAGAAAGCTTTCTCCAGCTCCTCCTCCTGGTACAATTTGTGCTGAGAAGACGAACTGTGGGAGGTTTGGATATCACCCTGTGTAATGTCCTTTCCCATTTCCTCATCTGCCATGTTCAGACCGTCCTCATTAATTGTGAGCAGTGATCGTTTGAGTATACAGAGCAGTGGGATGGTTACGCTGATAATAGTGTTATCGCCACTAACTATCTGGGGTGCCAAGGGCACCAAGGGCAGACTCGGTCTCCCATCGGCCACAGACCTGCTGCTTAGCTTCAGGAATGAGGATCTGGGTTTAGCCTCATTCCCAGGGTGACCTTGCTAGCTGGGAGGCTCCCTGCTCCTTGGTCTGCCTTGAACGCCGAGCTGATCACTCGGCGCTCGACTTGTCGGTCTGTTGGTCACTCCCACTATAAATACAGGCGGCCTGCTGGCCACAGGTTGCCTGTGATTTTTGTCCTATAGGCTGTGTACCTTTTGTTATTTGCTACCTTTGGAATTGAACCTGGATTCGCCTCTTGACATCTCTTCTGCCTGCTCCCTGTACCTTGACGTTACCGCTAGGATTTCGACCTCGGTTTGTTTACGGATTTGCCTTTGCCTCTTCCTTGTTCTGACTTGACCTCCTGGACTGACCTCGGCTAGTTGACTCCTCTCGCCTTTGTTTTTGGCTACCTCTGGTCTACTTTCTTTTGCTTCCCTCTGGCTGTCCTCTTCCCTGCCGTCTCTCTCTCTCTCTGCTTGCACTTAGTAGGTTAGGGACCGTCGCCCAGTTGCGCCCCGTCACCTAGGGCGGGTGGTGCAAGTAGGCAGGGACAGGGGACCGGGTGGCAGCTCAGGGGGTGCACCACTGCTCTATCTTGCTACCTGTTACTCTACCCTCGTGACAGAATCACAGGCCTAATTTCAACACGGACCCTATACTGAGCCTCACCGAACATGTGCAGTGTCTTGCTCAAATAGTGCAGGAACTTGGGGAGAGACTACAGGTTCAGGAGACCGTCCGAACCCCTCCTATTCTAGCTCCTGCCACCCTTCAGGTGGAACCTCACATTAAATTGCCCGATCGGTTTTCGGGTGACCGACGAAGTTTTTTAGCTTTCAAGGAAGGCTGTAAACTTTATTTTCGACTTCGACCCCACTCCTCCGGCCCTGACCCCCAGAGGGTTGGTGTTATCATTTCCTTGCTTCAAGGGGACCCCCAGGAATGGGCCTTTTCTTTACCCCCAGATTCCCCTTGTCTGAGCTCTGTGGACCTCTTTTTCCAGGCGTTAGGGGTTCTTTATGATGAACCTGACCGAGCCTCTGTGGATGAATCCAATCTTAAGGCCCTCACTCAAGGAGATCGTCCCGTGGAGGACTATTGTACTCAGTTTCGCAAGTGGTGCGTTCCTTCGGGCTGGAACGAACCAGCGCTCAAATTTCAATTTAGGGCAGGCTTGACTGAAAGGTTAAAGGATATGTTGGTGTGTTATCCCTGTCCTGACTCTTTAGAGGAGACCATGACGCTAGCCATCAGACTAGATAGACGGATTAGAGAGAGACAGCGGGAGCTTTCTCCTCATACCATTCTTCAACCTGAGACTCCTCCCCCTGGACCCAGGATGGAGACCCATTCAGACGAGCCCATGCAACTCGGGATGACGCGAAGAGAACTACGTCGTCATCGCGGTTCTTGTTTTTATTGTGGGGATCCCGATCACTGGATCCGTCAGTGTCCTAAAGCTCCACCTTCTGGAAAAGCATCCAAATCTGAGGGATCCAAGGACAAGGTACTCCCGGAGGTGGTAAGAAGCAAACTATTGCTGCCGGTTTCTATTACCTTTGGGCTCTTTAAGGGGTCAGGCAATGCCTTTGTAGATTCAGGGTCAGCTTTTAGTTTAATTGATTACAAATTCGTTAATCAGATGGGAATTCCTATACTAGAATTACCCACCCCGATCCAGGTAGTCGCTATCGATTCTACCCCCCTGCTGGGGGGCACAGTTAAACTCTGTACCCCGGAGGTCACCCTATCAGTAGGGGTCTGCCACTCTGAGAAATGTTCCTTCTTTGTTTTAAAAAATCTTCCAGTTCAGGTAGTTCTTGGTTTGCCCTGGCTTCAGCAACACAATCCGGTCATTAACTGGAGTTCGGGAGAGTTAGAGAGATGGGGGCCTAACTGTAATTCCTGCTTAACCGTACTCCAAGCTGGGGTCTCATCGGATATTCCTCACTTTATTGCTGATTATTCTGATGTTTTTCCACCACTGAGACAGATACTCTCCCTCCCCATAGGTCTTATGACTGTGCTATTGACTTGATACCTGAGTCCAAGTTTCCTAAGGGACGGATTTATAATCTGTCCGGTCCTGAGCGCAAGTCCATGAAAGACTACATCCAGGAGAGTCTCAAGAAGGGACATATCAGGCCCTCCACCTCTCCTCTGGGAGCAGGATTCTTTTTGTTAAAAAGAAAGACGGTGGTCTCAGGCCCTGCATTGACTATAGAAAATTGAATGAAATTACTATTAGGAATCAGTATTCCATCCCGTTGATTCCTGATTTGTTTAACCAAGTTTTGGGTGCTTCTTGGTTTTCTAAATTTGATTTGAGAGGAGCTTATAACCTGGTTCGTATTAAGGAGGGAGATGAGTGGAAGACTGCCTTTAATACCCCAGAGGGACACTTTGAGTATCTGGTTATGCCATTCGGTCTTTGCAATGCTCCAGCTGTGTTTCAGAATTTCATGAATGATATTTTTAGAGAACTTATTGGCAAGGTTATGATTGTTTATCTTGATGATATTCTTGTCTTTTCACCTGACTGGGATTCTCATGTGTCTCACATCAGACTGGTTCTAAAAATCCTCAGAGAGAACCATTTGTCTGCTAAATTAGAGAAGTGTGTATTTGGAGTTCAAGAAATCCCCTATCTGGGCTATATTCTTACTCCTCATTCATTTAAAATGGATCCCAGTAAGGTTCAAGCTATCCAAGACTGGGTAAGACCATCCTCCTTAAAGGCTCTCCAACGTTTTTTAGGATTCGCCAATTTTTACCGTAAATTCATAAAGAATTTTTCTGTTATTGCCAAACCCCTCACGGACCTGACTAAAAAAGGTTCCGATCTGGTTAACTGGTCGTCACAGGCCTGTCGAGCCTTTGATACCCTAAAAAATTGTTTCCAAACGGCTCCAGTCTTGGTTCAGCCTGATACCGAGGAACCTTTTGTGGTGGAGGTTGATGCCTCAGAGGATGGTGTGGGGGCCGTCCTTTCACAGGGGTCCTCTAACCTCACTAATTTAAGGCCATGCGCCTTCTTCTCTCGCAAGTTCTCTCCTTCGGAGAGAAATTACGATATTGGAAACCGCGATTTACTGGCCATTAAATGGGCATTTGAGGAGTGGAGGCATTTTTTAGAAGGGGCTAGACATCGTATTACTGTTCTCACTGATCATAAGAACTTAGTGTTTCTTGAGGCGGCCAAACGTCTCAATCCTAGACAAGCTAGATGGGATTTGTTTTTCACTCGTTTTAACTTTTCAGTTACTTTCAGACCAGGAAGTAGAAATGTCAAGGCAGATGCCTTATCCCGGAGTTTTAATGCTGTCCAACCTCCAGATACCCCTCCAGAACCCATCTTGCCGGCTAACATCTTTGTGGCAGCAGTTTCTGCAGATCTTTCCTCTGAGATTCAACAGGCCCAGCAACTTGCTCCTCCACAAACACCGGCAGATAAGTTATTTGTTCCTGAATGCTTTCGTGTTCAATTATTGGGTGAATGTCATGACTCTGTGCTCTGTGGTCATCCAGGTATTGCTGCCACTAAGGAATTGCTGCTGAGGTCTTTTTGGTGGCCCACTTTGTCTAAGGATGTACGGTCTTATGTTTTAGCTTGCGATGTTTGTGCCCGGTCTAAGACTCCAAGAACACATCCCGCGGGTGAATTACAACCACTACCCATTCCCTGTAAGCCTTGGTCTCACATCTCCATGGATTTTATTTCTGATTTGCCCCTCTCTGAAGGGAAGTCAGTAGTGTGGGTAGTGGTTGACCGTTTTAGCAAAATGGTGCACTTTGTTCCTTTAAGTAAGCTCCCTAATGCAAAGACCTTAGCATCCTTGTTCATTGAACATGTGGTACGTCTGCATGGTGTCCCTGAGAATATAGTCTCTGATAGAGGCGTTCAGTTTGTTTCTAGCTTTTGGAGGGCCTTTTGTAGAAGATGTGACATCTCTTTGTCTTTTTCGTCTGCTTTCCATCCACAGACCAATGGACAGACGGAACGGTTAAATCAGGCAGTGGAGCTTTTTCTGAGGTGCTATGTATCGCATAATCAACTCCTATGGGTGAGATACCTCCCGTTGGCAGAATTCGCCATCAACAATCGGGTTAATTCTTCCACGGGGGTGTCTCCTTTTTTTTGTAACAATGGTTTGCATCCTCGCTTTAGTTCTAATCCCTCTGTATCCTCACTCAACCCGCAGGCAGATTCTTTTACCTCTAGACTGTGCACAGTCTGGGCACAGGTTCAATCGAACCTGGAAAAGGCCCAGGAGACCCAGTGTAAACATGCCAATAAGAGACGTTCTAAGGGGGTACATTTTGTACTCAGCGATAAAGTGTGGTTGTCGACTAAAAATCTTGCTTTGAAACAATGTTCTAAGAAATTTTCGCCGCGTTTCATTGGGCCATACAATATTATTGAGATTATCAACCCAGTATCTTTTAGACTTAAGCTACCCGACTCCCTTCGCATACATGATGTGTTCCATAAGTCATTACTTAAGAAGTATGTGTCACCATTGGTTCCGGTTAAAGGACCGCCTCCACCTGTGGAGGTTGAGGGTCAGGAGGAATTCATTATTTCCAGGACGTCCTCCATGACAGCACCCACTGGAGGATGTCCCATTTGGCCTCTGTAGGGACAGGAAGCTTTGAGAGGTTAAAAGGCCCCTCCCACCCCACCTCACCAGTGTTCTTCCTGTCCCTATGAAGACCGGACATGAGAGGAATTTCTCCTGCCTAAGGGGAAAACAAGGGGCCGAGGCTGGTCGGGGGGTCCCTACCTCTCCTCTTCAGCCTCCTTCGGGCCCAAAAGCCAGCACCTCTCGGGGTAGAGGTCCCCTAGCTTGCCCCCAGTACCTTAATTCTGCCGCTGTATTGGGGGCTGCTGACGCCGCTTCTCCCTCCGGGGAGCTCTGGGCTCAGCTGCGGCTCCGGCTCCCATGATGACGCGCTCTCCCCGCAACTCCACACGTGACCGGAAGTCGGGGAGAGGAAAACCGGAAGAAGATGGCGGCGCGCATCGATCCACGCTGGAGGCCTCAACCTGGGGCCTCACGTGTGTGGGGTGACTCTTCCTTAGGGAATTGAGTCCCCCGGAAATGAGGAGGCGGAGCGGCGCGGCAACAGGGGCAGGGGCCCGCCCGGTGAGTACAAAAATCCCCGCTCATGATGCCAGGCAGATGAGTTCTGAAATCATGGAGGGCCCCACGTCTGTGAAGCCTGAGGCCAGTACAGACTCCCCTGTCCCGGGTCATGTAAGTTGCCTGCAAGCCCTTTCATGCCCCCTCTCCTCCTTCCTATATTAAAGTATAGGTGTACAGCTTGTGTATATGTCCTCTTCTACAGGTTGAAAAAGAAGCAGGACATAAACACGGAGACAGTAAAAGGAAGACAAAAAAGTGCGCTACCTGCACTAAGAAACTTCCAGAGTCATACAAAAAATCCTTATGTACAGATTGCTTAGCAAAATTTTGAAAGAAGAGCAACCTTCCTTCCTAAATGAACTGAGATTTATAATAAGAGAAGAAGTCCAGGCGGTGAGCCAGAATCAACCTCCTCCCCCGCCTACACCTGCGTCTCCACCGACTAAACGTCCTAGGATCCAGATAGATTCAGATTCTGAAGAAGACGCATCACGTGAGTCTGAAGAAATGGAAGAGGAATACCCTCATTCCTCCATGGAAGAACCAAGAAAATACTTCTTCAGTTCTGAGGATCTGGATCCACTGGTAACCGCCGTCAGAGAAACCATGGCAATTGCAGAGCAAGAACAGACCCACACCATACAAGATGAAATGTTTGGGGGTCTGAGAACAAAAAAGAAGAAGCTTTTCCCAGTAAACTCAAATCTAACGGATATGATAAAAGACAAATGGGAAGAAGCTGAAAAGAAGCTCTATGTTCCACAGGAATTTAAGAACAGATTTCTCTTTGATCCTGAGGAAACAAAACTTTGGGAAAAAGTTCCCAAAGTAGACGTCCAGGTCGCAAAAGTTGTGAAGAAAACCTCAATTCCCTTTGAGGATTCTTCTCAACTAAAGGATCCAATGGACAGGAAAATAGACGGTCTTCTCAAAAAGGCGTGGGAATCATCTGCTATGACAATAAATACAAACATAGCGGCTACATCAGTATCCAGAGCAATGTATCTTTGGATAGATCAGCTAGAAAACCACCTTAAAAAGAAGACGTCCAGGGAAGAAATTCTTGCATCCCTCCCCCTATTGAAGATGGCAGCATCCTTTATGGCGGACGCATCGGCTGAATCCATCCGGTTTGCGGCCAGGAATGATTCCCTGACAAATATGGCCAGAAGAGCCCTGTGGATTAAATCCTGGTCGGGAGACATAGCTTCAAAAAATAAGCTATGTGCAATCCCCTTCACTGGTGAACACTTGTTCGGTCCCGTGCTGGACTCAATCCTAGAGAGTGCAGCGGATAAGAAGAAAGGTTTTCCTGAAGAAAAACCAAAGAAACCGCAGCCCTTTCGGAAGCCTACCAAACAATTCTCAGGCTCACAGAAAGGGAAAGGAAAGACGGGTAGGTGGAGCTACCAGAAAGGGGGGAAGGGAAGAGGCTTCCTGCTTAACCCCAATTCAAACACTAACAAGCAATGACGTCAGACCAGTAGGAGGGAGATTGTAGGAGGGAGATCATGAGAGAGAACCCAAAATCCATGGATTCTCAACTCTATCCGTGATGGGGTAAAAATTGAATTCTGTTCTCTCCCTCCTCAGAAGTTTCAGCTGACAACAGCAAGTTCAGTGCTACAACAAGAACAAATATTTTCGGATATTCAAAAACTTCTAAAATTAGAAGCAATACTTCCAGTACCCGTCAAACAACAGAATATGGGTCACTATTCAAAGTTATTCCTGGTGAAGAAACCAGACGGAAGTTTCAGAACAATAATCAACCTAAAGTTCCTGAACAAATGGCTGGTATATCACAAATTCAAGATGGAGTCGATAAAATCCTCAGTACCACTGATAGATCCAGGTGCTTACCTATGCACCATCGATCTGAAGGATGCATACTACCACATCCCAATTCATCCATATTATCAACAATACCTCAGATTCGTGATCAAGCTGAAGGACAAAGTATTCCACTATCAGTTCCAGTGCTTACCATTCGGGATTTCATCAGCACCACGCATCTTTACAAAGATCGTAACAGAAATGATGGCGCATCTAAGAAAACAGCAAATAAAGATCATTCCATATCTGGACGACTTCCTGCTTATTGCAAGAACAAAACAGGAATAAGAAGGGAACATCCATCAGTCCTTAGCGTTACTCAAAGACTTAGGTTGGTTAATAAACTACAAGAAATCGGATCTTCATCCGGAGACCAGAAAACAATTCCTGGGAGTCCTTCTAGACTCGGAGAAACAACACTCCTTTCTACCTCCCCAAAAACAGGGAAAAATAATTCAGGAAGTTGGGGCCTTCCAAAAGAAAAGGACACACACCTTAAGACAGGCCATACGAATCCTAGGCCTCATGACATCCTGCATCTCGGTCGTAACTTGGGCCCAATTTCACTCAAGAACCCTTCAAGAGGCAGTTCTTCTATCATGGGACAGGAATCCCCAGTCCTTGAATTCAAAATTCCTTCTATCCCGACAAGTTCGGGATTCTCTGGACTGGTGGATGAACCCACAAAACCTGAAAAAAGGGGTAGCCTGGAACCATCTACCTTCAGTGGTAATAACCACAGACGCAAGCCAGAAGGGATGGGGAGCCTATCTAACCGACCTATACCTTCAAGGGGAATGGTCACAATTAGACAGCCGCAGATCTTCCAATTTCCGAGAACTGAAACGGTGTGGGAGGCCCTAAAAAGGGCAGAACACCTCCTGATAGATCACCACATCAAAATTCTATCAGACAACATAACAACTGTTTGCTACCTGAAACGCCAAGGGGGAACCAGGAACAAACATCTTCAGGACCTGGCAGATCAGATCTTCTCTTGGGCAGAAAGGAAAGTCCTATCCATTTCTGCGGTCCACCTGAAAGGGTCAGAAAATTACACAGCAGACTTCCTGAGTCGGCATGTCCTCGACCCAGGAGAGTGGGAACTCAGTACAGAGGTATTTCAGATGATTTGCCATCAGTGGGGGTTTCCGCAAGTAGATCTTTTCGCGACCCGGGGGAATGCCAAGGTGGACTGTTTCTTCTCGTTAAACCCAAGAGACAATCCCCACAAAGTGGATGCGATGACTCAGGAATGGGACAGGGAATTGAGCTATGCATTTCCTCCTCTCCCTTTAATTCCTGCGATACTAAGGAAGCTGAGTTCAAGCAGAACAACGCTAATCCTGGTGGCTCTGGCCTGGCCAAAGAGGACTTGGTTCCCTCTACTGGAGGAAAGATCAATCAAAGATCCAATTTTGCTCCCAGGGAAAGAAGATCTTCTGTTTCAAGGTCCGATAAAATATCCGAACCTGAACAAACTAAGATTGACAGCCTGGATCCTGAGAGGCAGATCCTAAGGGGTAAGGGCCTATCAGATAGCGTAATCTCTACCTTACATAACAGCCGTAAACCAGTAACTACTTCCATATATTTAAAAATCTGGAAAAAAATTTCATCCTGGTTATCCCTTTCTCATCCGGAGGTATCCTTTCCTTCGATAGGTAACATTCTAGATTTCCTACAAAAAGGGTTTGAAATGGGGCTAAAACCTAGCACCCTTAAAGTCCAGATCTCGGCACTAAGCTGCTGTCTGGACTTTCCCTTCGCTGAACACAGATGGGTCAAGAGATTCATAAAATCTGTTTCCAGAGTGAGGCCTACTATCAGGAAATCAGTTCCTCCGTGGGACCTAAACACTGTCCTAAATGTGTTATGTGGTCCCCCCTTTGAGCCGATTGATCAAATTTCTGAAAAAATGCTCTCTTTAAAAACGATTTTTCTCGTAGCAATAACTACAGCCCGCCGGATAGGAGAAATCCAGGCCCTTTCTATCAGGGAACCCTACCTTAAAATCCTGGATGACCGGATTATCCTAAAAATGGATCCAGCTTTCCTACCCAAGGTAGTGTCACCTTTTCACAGAAACCAGGAGGTAATCCTTCCCTCATTCTGCTCCTCGCCAAAACATCCACAGAAAGAAAAATTCCACTGTCTGGATGTAAGAAGAGCTGTTCTGTCCTCACTACAGAAAACATCGTCTTGGAGACAATCTTCAAACCTCTTTGTATCTTTCGGGAGAAAGAACAGAGGAAAGAAAGCCTCAAAACAGACTTTAGCAAGGTGGATAAAGGACTCCATCAGACTTGCCTATTCTCAGCAAAATATTCCTTGTCCTTTGGAATTGAAAGCCCATTCCACAAGAGCCATGGCTTCCTCATGGGCAGAAAAGGCTGAGGTGTCAATAGACCAGATATGCAGAGCAGCAACCTGGTCCAGTTTCTCAACATTTATAAGACATTATAGAATAGATTCTATTGCTAGACAGGACCTAACATTCGGTTGTGGGGTCCTTCAAGCAGTGGTCCCTCCCTAAATTTTTAAGCTGGAAGTTCCCCAGTGGGTGCTGTCATGGAGGACGTCCTGGAAACCAACATTTAGACTTACCAGTAAAGGGTTTTCCAGGAGTCCAAACATGACAAGCCTAAATGGCAACATTTCAAGGGCCTGCAATTTCAAAACTTGCACATTTAGTGCTATGGCCTGTGTGTGGGTTGGTATTTGCGCTTGCTTTCAAATGCCTGTGTTATCGACATTTGGACGCTCGCTTAGAAAAGGAAGTGGATGTTGTTGCTGACTATTCATGCGAAGGTCCAGGTGCAGGGCAAGTGTCATCCAGGCCTGCACTTTCGACAGGGGATTGGCCAGCAGTGCATAACACAGGAGAAAAGCAGGCAGTGGTGTGACCTGAAGACCCACATTGTGGACCCAAGCTTTCGGACCACTTATTAGAGTGCTTGGATGCCATGTGGCGGATCATGCTGGTGAGCATGCTAGTGTTCACACCACGGCTTATTTTGGTACGACACAGGTTGCAAAAAGAGTTCAGCGAATACCTGGATGTTCGGGTTCGAGAAGTTTGGCCAAACTTCCCGAAAATGTTCGGGATCCGAACTCGACCCGAACTTCCCCGAACCCGAACCCCATTGAAGTCAATGGGGACCCGAACTTTTGGGCGCTAAAAAGGTTGTAAAATAACCCAGGAAAGGGCTAGAGGGCTCCAAAAGGCAGCAACATGTAGGTAAATCCCCTGCAAACAAATGTGGATAGGGAAATGACTTAAAATAAAATAAATAAAAATTAACCAATATCAATTGGCAACTTGGAGGAGGAGGAGGTGGAATAGGAGGTTGGGGTGGCATCAGGTGGGAATGCTATGGGAGTTGAAGTTCTCATCACAGCCAAAAAGGATTCATGTCTGACTGCAGTGCCACAGGCCTCATTCACAGACTCAGGGCCATTGCACCTGCAAAGAGTAGAGCGGTCCCGTAACAGCAACACAGGCCTCAGGTCAACCTGCAATGGAAAAGGCCATTATCATTTATGTAGGCCACTGACACCCAGAAAGAGGAGAGTTCATTTGACAGTAAAAAGAGTTTAATGTCTCTCACCCAGACAGCAAGCAATTAATAGGCCACTGACACCCAGACAATGGGGCGGTCATTAGACAGTAAAAAGTGTTAAATATCTGCCACCAAGACAGCAAGCAATAACGTGAAAGTTAGGCCCCTGACACCCAGAAAGAGGAGAGAGGTCCCATAGCAGCAAAAGAGGCATCATGTCACCCACCAACGGAGAAGGCCACTTTTAGTTATTTAGGCCCTAGCACCCAGACAGAGGAGAGAGGTCCCAAAGCAGAGAATCAGGCTTCATTTCACCCACCAATGGAGAACGCCACTTTCAAATATTTAGGCCACTGGTAGTGTAAAGCGAACAGTTCGAGAATCGTTCGGGTCCGTACCGAATTTTGGGGTGTCCGTGACACGGACCCGAACACGGACATTTTCAAAAAAGTTTGGGTTCGGGTCCGGTGTTCGTCGATTACTTTCCGCTTTCTGAAGGGCTGCACAGCAGCCAATCAGCTAGCATTTTACTTCTTGCCCTAAGAGCCTATCACAGCCATGCCTACTAATGGCATGGCTGTGATTGGCCAAGTGCAGCATGTGACCCAGCCTCTATTTAAGCTGGAGTCACGTGGCGCCGCACGTCACACTGCTCTGATTAGTGTAGGGAGAGGACGCAGCTTCTGTGAGGGTGAGATAGGCAGGGATAAAGAAGTGATTGAATGATCTACCTTTCTACACCTGTGCATCAGAACAACTCAGCTGAGCTGTTCACTGAAAGTCACTATTTTGTTGAGACTGGCCAGAGCGATTTTTACTGGCACATGTAACTGGGCTGACCGGCGGTGGCCATTTTGGGACTTGTGGTGCGCCAGCACAAGCTGCCACAGAGTCTAAACCAAAGCTCCAAAGAAGTGAAAAATCTACACCTGTGAATCAGAACAACAGCGATTCAGCTGCTCAGTCAAAGTCAATTTTTTTCTGGCTAGGCAGACCGTTTTCTGGCACATGTTACTGGGCTGATAGGCGGCGGCCATTTTGGGAGTTGTGGTGCTACAGCAAAAGCTGCCACAACGTCCATTAATCTCATGTAATAGTCGATTTTTTTCATAGATATACTACATCAGGGGATTGGCTGTGCTTGTGTCACCCATACTAACTGCAAAGATATTTAATATATCAGTGGTGAAACTGAAAGTAACCCACTTGGATAGCAAATCCCATGAATGTGCTGTTCCAGCTAGGCTAGCCAGTGCCACTACAGCCAAGTCCAATACTGTCAGCCAGAAATATATATTTTTTTTTTATGTGCCAGAAATATAAATTAAAAAAAGCTTTCACCGTAATAATAAAATTATTCTGGTGTTAGACCAGAAGAAGCACTCCTGTTGTAATTCATACTGTAAAAAGGCTTAGGCAATATTTCTCCCAGTGTGGGAAATTTATCTAGCAATTAATTATTCTTGTAATTAATACCGCAAAAAGGCATTATATCATCCAGTGTTGTAATTTTGGTGAAAAAAAGGCCAATTTAATCAATCTGGTGTTTGTTACTCCAGAAACAGTAGGCCTGACGTTTTTACTCCTGTAAAAAGTAATTAATACAGGAAAAAGGCATTACATTATTCAGTGTTGTAATTTTGGTGAAAAAAAGGCCAATTTAATCAATCTGGTGTTAGTTAGACCAGAAACAGTAGGCCGCACGTTTTTACTCCTGTAAAAAGGAATTATATCTCCCCGTGTGGGAATCTATGTACCAAAATTAGCATATTAAAAATTCTGGTGTCCAATTTGCAGCAGTTTTCATGTAATTAATACCGGAAAAAGGAATTATATCTTCCAGTGTGGGAATTTTGGGGCTAAAAAATAATATATTTTATTGTGGTGCGAGTTGAATCGCAACAATGAGGAAACATTCTATTAAGGGACGAGGACGCGGTCGTGGTAGTGTCCGTGGAGCCTCTGTTGCTGGCAGAGGACGTGGCCGTTTGGCCTCAGGCGCACAAAGTAGTGAACCAACTCCCTCAAGTAGCCGGCAGAATTTACAGCGATATTTGGTGGGGCCCAATGCCGTTATGAGGATGGTAAAGCATGAGCAGGTACAGGCATTAGTCGATTGGGTGGCCGACAGTGCTTCCAGCACGTTCACCACATTGTCTTCTGCGGAAAGCGCACAGGTGGCACCTGAAAACCAAGCCCATCAGTCTGTCACATCACCCCCATGCATATCAGGGAAACTGTCTGAGCCTCAAGTTATGTAGCAGTCTCTAATTCTGTTTGAAGACTCTGCTCCCACGGTTTTCCCGGGGCGTCCACCTAGCCCTTCCCCAGCGGTGGAAGACATGCCATGCACTGACGCACAACCACTTATGTATCCAGATGATGAAAACATGGGAATACCACCACAGCAGAGTGACCGAGTCTCTGATGATGACGAAACACTGGTGCCCACTGCCGCGTCTTATTGCAGTGTGCAGACAGAACAGGAGGAGGTCAGGGAGGAAGACTGGGTGGAAGACGATGCAGAGGACGATGAGGTCTTAGACCCCACATGGACTGAAGGTCGTGCCGCTGACTTAAATAGTTCAGAGGAAGAGGCAGTGGTGAGACTGAGACAACAGCGAAGCCAAAGAGGGAGCAGGGGGCAAAAGCAGAACAGCCGCCGTCCAGAGAGTTCGCCTGCTATTGGCCAGCGCCAACAGGGACCCAGCACCCCAAAGGCATCTTCAAGGAGTTCCCTGGCATGGCACTTCTTCAAACAATGTGCTGACGACAAGACCAGAGTGGTTTGCACGCTGTGCCATCAGACCCTAGGCCGAGGCATTAACGTTCTTAACCTGAGCACCACCTGCATGATCGGGCATCTACATGCAAAGCATGAACTGCAGTGGAGTACACACCTTAAAAACAAGGAACCCGCTCAGGCTCCCCCTGCTCCATCTACCGCTGCTGCCTCGGCTTCCGCCTCGAGAGGAATGTTGCCACCTGCCGAGCAGCAAACAGAGGATGTGCCACCGACACCACCACCACCACCATCACCTAGCGTCTCCACTATTTCACACAGCAGCGTTCAGCTCTCCATCTCTCAAACCATTGAGGGGAAGCGCAAATTCCCACCTAGTCACCCTCGAGCCCTTTGCCTGAATGCCAGCATTTCTAAACTACTGGCCTTTGAAATGCTGTAATTCCGGCTGGTGGACACAGACAGCTTCAAACAGCTGATGGCCATGGCTGTCCCCCAGTATGTGGTTCCCAGCCGCCACTACTTCTCCAAGACAGCCGTGCCTTCCCTGCACATGCAAGTGTCCGATAAAATCAAGTGTGCACTGCGCAACGCCATTTGTGGCAAGGTCCACCTAACCACAGATACGTGGACCAGTAAGCACGGCCAGGGACGCTATATCTCCCTAACTGCACACTGGGTAAATGTAGTGGCGGCTGGCCTCAGGCGGAGAGTTCCTTGGCGCACGTCCTTCCGCCGCCAAGGATCACAGGGCATCATTCTTTGCCTCCTGTAGCCTCCTCCTCCTACTCGGCTTCCTCCTCCTCCTCCTCTGCTTCCACCAGCTCATCCAGTCAGCCACACACCTTCACCACCAACTTCACCACAGCCCGGGGTAAACGTCAGCAGGCCATTCTGAAACTCATATGTTTGGGGGACAGGCCCCACACCGCGCAGGAGTTGTGGCGGGGTATTGAACAACAGACCGACCAGTGGTTGCTGCCGGTGGGCCTCAAGCCCGGCCTGGTGGTGTGCGATAATGGGCAAAATCTCGTGGCAGCTCTGGGACTAGCCGGTTTGACGCACATCCCTTGCCTGGCGCATGTGCTGAATTTGGTGGTGCAAAAGTTCATTCACAACTACTGCATAAAGTGCGGGCCGTCTGTGCGCGCTTACGGCGTTCACATCCTGCCGCTGCTCGCCTGTCAGCGCTACAGCGGAACTTCGGCCTTCCCGCTCACCGCCTAATATGCGACGTGCCCACCCGGTGGAACTCCACCTTGCACATGCCATAGTGGAGTTTCAGCTGCAGCACGCACGGGTCAGTCGCACTGCGGAACAGCACCACTTCACCACCAATGATTGGGCCACCATGCGAGACCTGTGTGCCTGTTGCGCTGTTTCGAGTACGCCACCAACATGGCCAGTGGCGATGCCACTGTTATCAGCGTGACAATACCAATTCTAGAGAAAACGCTTAGGGCGATGATGGAAGAGGAGGTGGGCCAGGGCCAGGAGGAGGAGGAGGAGGATGACGGGTCCTTTTTAGCACTTTCAGGCCAGTCTGTTAGAAGTGGCTCAGAGGGAGGTTTTTTGCAACAGCAGAAGGCAGGTACAAATGTGGCCAGCCAGGGACCACTACTGGAGGACGAGGAGGATGAGGAGGAGGTGGAGGAGGATGAGGATGAAGCAGGTTCCCAGCGGGGTGGCACCCAGCACAGCGCAGGCACATCCCTGGTGCGTGGCTGGGGGGATACAGAGGCTTGTCCTTACCTCTGGGGAGCCTGGCACACATGAGCGATTACATGCTGCAGTGCCTGCGCAATGACAGCAGAGTTGCCCACATTTTAACGTGTGCGCACTACTGGGTGGCCACCCTGCTGGATCCACGGTACAAAGACAATGCGCCCACTTTACTTCCTGCACTGGAGCGTGATAGGAAGATGCGCGAGTACAAGCGCACGCTGGTAGACGCGCTCCTGAGAACATTCCCAACTGTCACAGGGGAACAGGTGGAAGGCCAAGGCCAAGGCAGAGGAGGAGCTAGAGGTCGCCCACGCAGCATTGTCACGGCCAGCTCCTCTGAGGGCAGGGTTAGCATGGCAGAAATGTGGAAAAGTTTTGTCTCCACGCCACAGCTAACTGCCCCACCACCTGATACGGAACGAGTTAACAGGAGGCAACATTTCACTAACATGGTTGAACAGTACGTCTGCACACAACTCCACGTACTGACGGATGGTTCGGCCCCATTCAACTTCTGGGTTTCCAAATTGTCCACGTGGCCAGAGCAAGCCTGTTATGCCTTGGAGGTGCTGTCCTGCCCGGCGGCCAGCGTTTTATCTGAACGTGTATTCAGCACGGCAGGGGGCGTCATTACTGACAAACGCAGCCGCCTGTCTGCAGCCAACGTGGACAAGCTGACGTTTATAAAAATGAACCAGGCATGGATCCCACAAGACCTGACCCTCCCTTGTGCAGAGTAGTCCTTAATAACTGCTTTAAACCATGTTGTCTTGTACTCCTGGCCACTTCTTCATTGAAAAATAAATTTTTGAAAATAAGTAGGATCTTGTGGTGCAGCCCAGAGTTGAATGAACCTTCCCTCTGTCTGGGTGCCGGGGCCAAAGTACATGAAAGTGTCCTTCTCCTGTGCTGGGTGATATGAATGTTATACTTGTGCTGTCTGACATGTCTCCTTTGTGTGGGTGCAGGGGGCCAAAGTCACTGAAAGCGGCCTTCTCCTGTGGTGGGTGATCGAAATGCCTGATTCTCTGCTGTGGGACCTCTCTCCTCTTTCTGGGTGGCCTACTCCTGTGGTGGTTGTTGACATGATGCCTGATTCTCTGCTGTGGGACCTCTCTCCTCCGTGTGGCTGCAGGGGTCAAAGTCTCTAAAAGTGCCCTTCTCCTGTGGTGGTTGATGTAAAACTGATGCTTGTGCTATCTGACCTGTCTCCTCTGTGTCGGTGCTAAGGCCTAAGTCACTGAAAGCGGCCTTCTCCTGTGCTGGCTAATATAAATGCCTGAATATCTGCTGTGGGACCTCTCTCCTCCGTGTGGCTGCAGGGGTCAAAGTCTCTAAAAGTGCCCTTCTACTGTGGTGGTTGGTGTAAAACTGATGCTTTTGCTATCTGACCTGTCTCCTCTGTGTCGGTGCTAAGGCCTAAGTCACTGAAAGCGGCCTTCTCCTGTGCTGGCTGATATAAATGCCTGAATCTCTGCTGTGGGACCTCTCTCCTCCGTGTGGCTGCAGGGGTCAAAGTCTCTAAAAGTGCCGTTCTCCTGTGGTGGTTGATGTAAAACTGATGCTTGTGCTATCTGACCTGTCTCCTCTGTCTCGCTGCTAAGGCCTAACTCACTGAAAGTGGCCTTGTCATGTGCTGGGTGATATAAATGTTATTCTTGTGCCATCTGACATGGTTGCCGGGGTCCCATTAAATGATGGCCTACTCCTGTGGTGGGTGATCTAAATGCCTGATTCTCTGCTGTGAAAACCTCTCTCCTCCGTCTGGGTGCAGGGGTCAAAGTCTCTAAAAGTGGCCTTCTCTTGTGCTGGGTGATGTAAAACTGATGCTTGTACCATCTGACATGGTTGCCGGGGTCTCATTAAATGATGGCCTACTCCTGTGGTGGGTGATCTAAATGCCTGATTCTCTGCTGTGAAAACCTCTCTCCTCCGTCTGGGTGCAGGGGTCAAAGTCTCTAAAAGTGGCCTTCTCTTGTGCTGGGTAATGTAAAACTGATGCTTGTGCCATCTGACATGGTTGCCGGGGTCCCATTAAATGATGGCCTACTCCTGTGGTGGGTGATCTAAATGCCTGATTCTCTGCTGTGAAACCTCTCTCCTCCATCTGGGTGCAGGGGTCAAAGTCTCTCAAAGTCGCCTTCTCCTGTGCTGGGTGATTTAAAACTGATGCTTGTGCCATCTGACATGGTTGCCGGGGTCCCATTAAATGGTGGCCTACTCCTGTGGTGGGTGATCTAAATGCCTGATTCTCTGCTGTGAAACCTCTCTCCTCCGTCTGGGTGCAGGGGTCAAAGTCTCTAAAAGTGGCCTTTTCTTGGGCTGGGTGATGTAAAACTGATGCTTGTACCATCTGACATGGGTGCAGGGGTCAAATTAACTAAATGGTGGCCTACTCCTGTGGTGGGTGATATGATGCCTGAATATATGCTGTGGGGCCTCTCTCCTCTTTCTGGGTGCAGGGGTCAAAGTAACTAAAAGTGGCCTTCTCCTGTTCTGGATGGTATAAATGTAATGCTTGTGCTATCTGACATGTCTCCTCTGTCTGGGTGCTAAGGCCTAAGTCACTGAAAGTGGCCTTCTCCTGTGGTGGTTGATATGATGCCAGATTCTCTGCTGTGGGACCTCTCTCCTTTGTCTGGATGCTGGGGTCGAAATAATAGTAAGCGACCTTCTCCATTGGTGGGTGATTTGAAGCCTGATTCTGTGCTATGGGACCTAACTCCAATTAATATTGGTTATTTTTTATTTATTTTATGTTAAGTCATCATTTCCCTATCTACATTTGTTTGCAGGGGATTTACCTACATTTTGCTGCCTTTGGCAGCCCTCTATCCCTTTCCTGGACTATTTTACAGCCTTTTTAGTGCCTAAAAGTTCGGGTCCCCATTGACTTCTATGGGGTTCGGGTTCGGGATGAAGTTCGGGTTGAGTTCGGATCACGAACCCGGACATTTTCCGGAAGTTCGGCCGAACCTCTCGAACCCGAACATCCAGGTGTTCGCTCAACGCTAGCCACTTGCACCCAGATGGAGAAGAGGTTCATTCAACTTTGGGTTGCCCCGCAAAATAATGGTAAAATTAAAAAAAGAGGATTCAATAAAGAAGTGCCCTGGAGTACAAGAATATATGGTTAAGGGGAGGTAGTTATAAATGTCTATTCTGTACAAGGGATGGACAGGTGCTGTGGGATCCATGCCTGGTTCATTTGTATGAACGTCAGCTTGTCCACGTTGGCTGTGGACAGGCGGCTGCGTTTGTCAGAAATGACGCCACCTGACGTGCTGAATACACGGTCAGACAAAACGCTGGCCGCCGGACAGGCCAGCACCTCCAAGGCATAAAAGGCTTGCTCTGGCCACGTGGACAATTTGGAGACCCAGAAGTTGAATGGGCACGAACCATCAATCAGTAGGTGGAGGGGTGTCCACACGTACTGTTCCACCATATTAGTGAAATGCTGCCTCCTGCTAATACGTTCCATATCAGGTGGTGGTGCAGTTAGCTGTGGCGTGGTGACAGAACTTTTCCACATCTCTGCCATGCTAACCCTGCCCTTAGAGGAGCTGGCCGTGACACAGCTGTGTTGGCGACCTCTCGAATCTCCTCTGCCTTTGCCTTGGGCTTCCACTTGTTCCCCTGTGACAATCGGGAATGCTCTCAGTAGCGCGTCTACCAACGTGCACTTGTACTTGCGCATCTTCCTATCACGCTCCAGTACAGGAAGTAAGGTGGCACATGCACATTGTCTTTGTACCAGGGATCACGTTAAAATGTGGGCAACTCTGCTGTCGTTGCACAGGCACTGCAGCATGTAGTCGCTCATGTGTGCCAGGCTTCCCAGAGGTAAGGACAAGCTGTCCTCTGTGTGAGGCGTATCGCCGTCGTCCTTCGTTTCCCCGCAGCCACGCACCAGTGATGGGCCCGAGCTGCGTTGGATGCCATCCCGCTGTGAACATGCTTCATCCTCATCCTCCTCCACCTCCTCCTCATCCTCCTCGTCCTCCAGTAGTGTGCCCTGGCTGGCCCCATTTGTACCTGGCCTCTGCTTTTGCAAAAAACCTCCCTCTGAGCCACTTCTATGAGACTGGCCTGAAAGTTCTAAAAATGACTCCTCTTCCTCCTCCTCCTCCTCCTCCTGGGCCACCTCCTCTTCTATCATCGCCCTAAGTGTTTTCTCAAGGAGACATAGAAGTGGTATTCTAACGCTGATATCGGCGTCATCGCCACTGGCCATGTTGGTGGAGTACTCGAAACAGGGCACAAAGGTCTTGCATGGAGGCCCAATCATTAGTGGTGAAGTGGTGTTGTTCCGCAGTGCAACTGACCCATAGGTGGGAATTTACGCTTTCCCTCCAATGTTTTTGAGATGGAGAGCTGAACACTGCCGTGTGACATGGTGGAGATGCTTGGTGACGGAGGTTGTGGTGTTGCTGGCACATCCCCTGTTTGGTGGGTGGCAGGTGCCAACATTCCTCCCTAGGTGGAAGAAGAGGCTGAGGCAGCAGCAGAAGAGGGAGTAGGGGGAGCCTGAGTGAGTTCCTTGTTTTTAAGGTGTTTACTCCACTGCAGTTCATGCTTTGCATGTAGATGCCTGGTCATGCAGGTTGTGCTAAGGTTCAGAATGTTAATTCCTCGCTTCAGGCTCTGATTGCACATCGTGCAAACCACTCAGGTCTTGTCGTCAGCACATTGTTTGAAGAAGTGCCATGCCAGGGAGCTCCTTGAAGCTGCCTTTGGGGTGCTCGGTGCCTGGTGGCGGTGGCCAGTAGCAGGCAAACTCTCTTGATGGCGGCTGTTCTGCTTTTGCCCCCTGCTCCCTCTTTTGCTATGCTGTTGGCTTGGTCTCACCACTGCCTCTTACTCTGAACTATGAAAGTCAGTGGAACGACCTTCATTCCATGTGGGGTCTAGGACCTCATCGTCCCCTGCATCGTCTTCCACACAGCCTTCCTCCCTGATCTCCTCTTACGTCTGCACACTGCAAAAAGACGCAGCAGTTGGCACCTGTGTTTCGTCATTATCAGAGACGTGCGGACTCCAATAAGTTGGTATTACCATGTCCTCATCATTAGTGTTGAGCGAACAGTTCGAGCATCGTTCGGGTTTGTACCGAATTTTGAGGTGTCCGGGACACGGACCCGAACCCAGACATTTTCAAAAAAGTTCGGGTTCGGGTCCGTTGTTCGGCGATTTCTTCCCGCTTTCTGAAGGGCTGCACAGCAGCCAATCAGCTAGCGTTTTACTTCTTGCCCTAAGAGCCCATCACAGCCATGCCTAATAATGGCATGGCTGTGATTGGCCAAGTGCAGCATGTGACCCAGCCTCTATTTAAGCTGGAGTCACGTAGCGACGCACGTCACACTGCTCTGATTAGTGTAGGGAGAGGACGCAGCTTCTGTCAGGGCGAGATTAGGCAAGGTAAAGTCAGCAACAGCACCTAATGAACAGATCGATCTACAGCTGTGAATGATTGAACTTCCGCTAGTTACTTGCTCACTGGTTTTTATGCTGCACAGAGCGTTATTCCGTCACTTATTTTCTGGGTTGATCGGCAGCCATTTTGTGACTTGTGGTGCACCAGAAGAAGCTGCCACCAAGTCCATCAATCCATCAATACTACTTTTTTTTTGCTATATTCTACATCAGGGGCTTGGCTGTGCTAATTGTCACCCCTAGAAACTCAGGATAGCAATTTCTATATTTTATTAAGGGGTTAAATACAATTGCCCAAATACCAATCCCCTAAATCTGGTGTTGCAGCTTTGGCTAGACAAGTATAATACTGTCTGCTGTCTGGCAAAGTATAGATTATTTTCTGTGGTGAAATTCAATTGCCAAAATAGCAATACCATAAATCAGTGGTTTGAGCTGTGGCAGGCAAAATAGAATAGTGTCCGCCAAAACATATATTTTGTTCTGGGGTGAAATTAATCTGCCAAAATAGCAATACCCTGAATCTGGTGTCCCAGCTGTTGCAGGCCAGATTTCATAGTGTCCGCCAAAACATATATTTTGTTCTGGGGTGAAATTAATCTGCCAAAATAGCAATACCCTGAAGCTGGTGTCCCAGCTGTTGCAGGCCAGGATTCATAGTGTCCGCAAAAACATATATTTTGTTCTGGGGTGACATTCAATTGCCAAAATAGCAATACCCTGAATCTGGTGTCCCATCTGTTGCAGGCCAGGATTCATAGTGTCCGCAAAAACATATATTTTGTTCTGGGGTGAAGGGCTAGGTGGATTCCCCTGGGAGTCTTCAAACAGCATATGACTGCTGCATACCTTGAAGCTCAGACAGTTTCCCTGATATGCATGGGGGTGATGTGACAGACTGATGGGCTTGGTTTTCAGGCACCACCTGTGCGCTTTCTGCAGAAGACTGGGTGGGAGATAATTATGTGAACGTGCTGTATCCACTGTTGGCCTCCCAATTGACTAGCGCCTGTACTTGCTCAGGCCTTACCATCCTTAGAAAGGCATTGGGCCCCACCAAATATCGCTGTAAATTCTGGCGGGTACTGGAACCTGAGGTAGTTGGTTCACTAGGACGTGTGGCTGTGGCAGAATGGCCACGTCCTCTCCCAGCACCAGAGGTTCCACTAATAACACTACGACCATGTCCGCGTCCCTTACTAGATGTTTTCCTCATTGTTACCATTCACCACAATAAGAAAAAAATTATTTGGCCCAATGTATTGAATTCAAATTCAGGCCTTTTTTTACAGGTACCTAACACTATCTGGCTCTCTATTTATGTACCGTATTACACTAATCCAGGCACAGCAGTAACCTCTGATTTAGGGGAATATCAATTGTAGGCCTTGTATTTAGGCCCAGGACGAAAGGTATCTCTTTTATGGACAGATTTACACTTGGAGATGCACAGTAGCATGTTAAAAAATATTTAGGATTATGCTTTCAGCACTTTTATTTTAACACTTTGTGTAATATACCCTTTAACGGAAAGTAATACACTTACTGATGCAAAACAGTGTGTGCAAATGTAGAGGATTATGCTGTATTTTAACACTTACTGTAATATACGCTTTAACGGAAAGAAATACACTTGGAGATGCACGCTGTGTGTAATATATCCTTTTGCGGACAGATTTACACTTGGCCTGCAACATCTGGAACACCAGATTTTGGGTATTGCTATTTTGGCAATTGAATTTCACCCCAGAAAATAATATATCCTTTGATGGACACTATGAAACTTGTCCAGTCACAGCTGGAACACCAGATTTACTGTATTTCTATTTTTGCAATTGAATTTCACCCCAGAAAAAAATATATCCTTTGCCGGACACTATTAAACTTGGCCAGCCACAGCTGAAACCACTGATTTACTGTATTGCTATTTTGGCTATTGAATTTCACCCCAGAACAAAATATATCCTTTGCCGGACACTATTAAAATTGGCCAGCCACAGCTGAGACCACTGATTTACGGTATTGCTATTTTGGCAATTGAATTTCACCCCAGAAAAAATCTATCCTTTGCCGGACAGTACTAAACTTGGCCAGCCACAGCTCGAACACCAGATTTAGGGGATTGCTATTTTGTCAGTTGAATTTCACCCCTCAATATAATATAGAAATTTCTATCCTGAGTTTCTAGGGGTGACAATAAGCACAGTCAAGCCACTGATGTAGGATATAGCAAAAAAAAAACTAGTATTGATGGATTGATGGACTTGTTGGAAGCTTGTGCTGGTGCACCACAAGACACGAAATGGTCGCCGATCACCCCAGAAAAAGTTTGGGTCCGGGTCCGGGTCCTGAACACCCCAAAATTCGGTACGAACCAGAATTATACAGTACCACCTCCTCTTCCACTTTCTCACTCTGCTCATCCTCCTGACTTCACCTAAACACAACCTCGGTTGTTGACAATTGTGTCTCATCATCATCATCCACCTTGTGAACGAATGATTGCCATTCACCACCGTCATCTTCTTGAGACTGTGAAGGTTCAAGAGGCTGGAAATCAGGGCACAATATCTCCGGTACCTCTTCAAGCGTGCTGGGCGTGAGGGCCAAATCTAATAGTGGCGCTGGAAAGAGCTCCTCAGAATATCCGAGTGTGGCATCACTCATTTGGTAATCCTCTCCATGGTGGGAGGAAGGATGATCAGAGTGAGGATTCAGTTGACCAGACTCTTGGCTACAGAAACTTGACGAGAGGGTGGTGCTTAACCGACTGCATTATATTCAGCAATCCAACTGACTAACTGTTCGCACTGGTCTGACTTAGACAGTGTTGTCCTGCGCCGCCCAGCTAAGTTGGACATGAAGCTGGTGGGTACGGTGAATGTTATTTTTTTTTCTGGTGCACTGGCAGCAGGCACAGTTTCATTGCGCCCAGGGCCACGGCCTCTGTGTGCACCATCAGCAAGCATCACGCGGACTTCCCCGTCCCTTAGTGCTCATCTTCTTCATCTTAAGGGTTTTGTCACTAGACGTGGTGCAGATTGTTTTGCTGTCCGCTAAAGACTAGAAATGTCGTGAACATAAAATCTTCCGTTTGTGAACAGCAAACGCGAACTTCTGCAAATGTTCGTGAACGGGCGAACCACCATAGACTTCAATAGGCAGGCGAATTTTAAAACCCACAGAGACTCTTTCTGGCCACAATTGTGATGAAAAAGTTGTTTCAAGGGGACTAACACCTGGACTGTGGCATGCCGGAGGGGGATCCATGGCAAAACTCCCATGGAAAATTACATGGTTGACGCAGAGTCGGGTTTTAATCCATAAAGGGCATAAATCACCTAACATTCTTAAATTGTTTGGAATAACTTGCTTTAAAACATCCAGTGTGTGTATTTGATCAGTTATGATGTTTTATCGCTTAGTGGCCACCTATATCTAGGGCCTTTACTTCACCAAGGCCGGGCCCCTTTGTGACACGCTCCTGGTGCAAACAACACCCCTTTTTCATGCTTCCCCGGTACTTTACTACACCCCTCCTATTCACATTGCCACAATATATATATATATATATATATATATATATATACCGTATATACTCGAGTATAAGCCGACCCGAGTATAAGCCGACCCCCCTAATTTTACCCTAAAAAACTGGGAAAAGAAGTGACTCGAGTATAAGCCGAGGTGGAAATGGATGTCACTGTTATGGGGGGTATCTGTGGATGGCACTGTTATGGGGGATCTGTGGATGGCATCCACACCCCCCTCATCCCATAACAGTGCCATCCACAGCCCCCTCATCCCATAACAGTGCCATCCACAGCCCCTCATCCCATAACAGTGCCATCCACAGCCCCCTCATCCCATAACAGTGCCATCCACAGCCCCTCATCCCATAACAGTGCCATCCACAGCCCCCCATCCCATAACAGTGCCATCCACAGCCCCCTCATCCCATAACAGTGCCATCCACAGCCCCCTCATCCCATAACAGTGCCATCCACAGCCCCCTCATCCCATAACAGCTCCATCCACAGCCCCCTCATCCCATAGCAGTGCCATCCACAGCCCCCTCATCCCATAACAGCTCCATCCACAGCCCCCCTTCCCCGCTCCTGTAAAGTACCTCCTCACATGCCGCCGAGTCCTCCAGGTAGACCGGGCGGGCGAGCGCAGCGTGACTGACGTCACGTGCCTGCGCCGCCTGCTTCATTCATAAAGCAGGCCGGGCAGGCACGTGACATTAGTCAGTCATGCTGCGCTCGCCCGCCGCAAATGCCCGCCCCCAGCTCCTCCTCCCACTCCGTCTCGAGTATATGACTCGAGTATAAGCCGAATTTGTGTTTTTCGGCACAAATTTTGTGCTGAAAAACTCGGCTTATACTCGAGTATATACGGTATATATATTTTATTTTTTTTAGTTTTTAGCCATAATACATTTACATATATTATTAAATTTTTAGAATATATAGTATGATATATGTAAATATATTATGGCTAAAAATATCAGTGGTAGTTTCCCACATATTATGCATTCATATATATCAGAAGTATGATTTTATCTATATATCTAGCTATATATATAGAACCTTTATCACTATGCTATAGAGCTACGTTTTAAACTGCACTGAAATATAACATGATATTTCTGCTGTATAGAAATACTTACTACATGACAAAATACTATGAGGTTTTTCTGACACAGTTTATCATTCAGCTTTATAGCTGACTGGTCAAGGTGCTTCTAAATTAGATTTAAATACACTGGGTGTCCCCAAGCACTGACTCCATGTATCGGCATAGCTATATATGGAGTCAAAGCAGGGACTCCTAAGCTGCGGACTCACACTGGGGGATTCCCTCACGGTACAGCGATCTACTGCATAGACCTCAGTGGGACCTGGCACCCTCCCCTCTTCAGAGCAGGGGGTGCCTCGTTTAATGCTCGGGTTCTCCCATTGACTTCCATTGTGCTTGGGTGCTCTGTAGAGCACCCAAGCGTCCCAAAGTTTTCTACTCGAGCACCAGAGCACCTGAGCACTTTGGTGCTCGATCAACACTAGTGTAGAATACTATGCCTTGCAGTAACACGCATAGGGAGTCTGCATTGGTTGTAAAATAATACTGTGACTCCATATGACATGCAGATGACAGGTTTCGCTCTTAGAATCACTGCATACTTCACTTATTTGGGCAGTCATGGGGCCAAAACTGACCAAATAACTCAAGTATTAACTCAGCCTTACAGGTAGATGTTAAGCGTCAAGATGAAGCACACTCCTTTTATACCCTCATCAGCTCATTCCACATTGATGTCTACAAAACCTGTTCTATTAAACGCTTATACAAGTAAAGCCCTCCAACAGAATGGAGAGGGTGTCAGCAGTAAGTTTGTGTTGACGTCACTGATCAATTTTCCCCATTCTCTGATCCGTCAGAACAATTACTCAGAAAAAACGGATCCTGACTGTGGAGCATACACCTTCACTCAGTCAGCATTTGCTCAATAATTCATCAGTATTGCTAATACCAAAAAAAGCAAGAGCGGATCTAAAACAGAGATGACATGTGAATGGAATATTTGCATGTCTTCTGTGTTTTGTACCCACTCCTGCTTTTGGTTACCAAATCATAAGCCAATTCTAATGGGAACATACAGGCCTCAAAGCTGCTACACAGACAGGATCCATTGTGCGTCTCGTTTTTCCTACCTTCTGACAGATCGGAAGAAGTGTCAAATAAATGATGATGTCAGCCAGGCCGAAAGCCAAAATAGTGGACCAGTCATGAAGGGTGGGAAAAGCATGGGAAGTCCACAGAATGGCCTTGTGAGTCTGGGGGTGGCGGCAGCATGAGGAGACCACAGAGTGGCAGGGTGTCATACTGTGGAGGTGTGTGGCAATACTATTACCCGCTGAAGATGGTGGGTGAAGGAAGGAGCACTTGGCATCAGATGTGTGGCATCAGGAGGGTAACAGCATCAGTATACTAGCTGAGGCAGGTAGCCAGAAGAAACCAGTCTCTTTTGTCAAATTTGTTAGTGTGGTACCATGGATGATCTCGTCAGATGCATCAGGCATTGGTATGTGGAAATCCTGGCTGATCCACGCCTGGTTTATCTTGATGCAGTGTCCCAGTATGTGCTATATGTGGGCACTTTCAACTCTTGCTAAATGTCATATCAAATGTATTGTGGCTGTAATTCCCTTTAACAGGTTTTTTCTCCACCAAAATAATTCAAAAAAGATTTTACCGCATATAAGTCAGCGCTTAACGCAGAATACAAGATTTTTTTCCACCGAAATAAGTCACAAAAGATTTGACCACATATAACAGCATTGCCGAATACAAACTCCTGGGAAGGTCTTGGAGCGTCCGAGTCATCCGGCATCTATTCGCTCCGCTGAAGGATTATTTTGAAAGTGTGTAGAAGCCACACAGGGGCCCCCATGCTGTAGATTTATCAAAGAGACATCATGGAGATTTTACCGCATGTAAATGCAGCGCTTAATGCTTAATACAAGATTTTTTTCTAACAAAATATTTTTAAAAAGATTTTACCGCACATAAGTGTAGCGCTTAATGCTGAGTACAAGTTTTTTCTCCCCCGAAATAATTTAAAAACATTTTACCTCATTTAAGTGCATTGATTAATGCACAATACAAGATTTTTTTACACCGAAATAATTTAAAATAGATTTTACCGCATATAAGTGCAGCGCTTAACTTAGAAAACAAGATTTTTATCCAGCATTGCCGAATACAAACTCTTGGGAAGGTCATGGAGCGTACCGGTCATCCAGCATCTATTCGCTCTGCAGAAGCATTATTTTGAAAGTGTGTAGAAGCCACACAAGGGCCCCCATGCTACAGATTTATCATAAAGACTGGAGATGGAGGTAATGGAGAAATCATGGAGATTTTACCCCATATAAGTGCAGCGGTTAATGCTGAATACAAGATTTTTTTCCACCGAAATAATTCAAAAAAGATTTTACCACATATAAGTGCAGTGCTTAATGCTGAATACAATTTTTTTTTCACCAAAATAAGTCACAAAAGATTATACCAAATATAACTGCAGTGCTGAATGCAATTTTTTTCCACCGATACAATTCAAAAAAGATTTTACCGCATAGACCGTAACTGCAGCGCTGAACGCCAGATATCTTTTTTTCTTTTTCTACTGATATACGCCACTAAAGGCTTTACCACGTATAACTGGAACAGTGAACACTGAGTATATTTTTCTTTTTCGACATATATATGCCACTAAAAGCTTTTCAACAGAGGGTTATAGGCTGTCAGTTTCAAAAAAACAACGTTGCCTTAGGCGGAGTGATCTGAAGTGAATGACACGTAGCGGAAGAAGAAGGTCCACGCAGGAAGAGCGAGACTTGTTCCTTGTGTGGTTTCTGTGCTGCAGAAAAGTCCCTGTAGTGTCCAGTAAGCAATACCACAGATAGATGCGGGCTGGTGTGAATATGTTCGCATTTTTGTGAAGGGTTAGTGCATAGTGTATTCACCTGTATTGGTACACCGCTCTTATGGACGTCGTCACGTAAGCACGCATTGTGTGAAACGTAAATACAAAATTTCACCCCAACATAATTCGGTCATAAGCAGTAAAGGTTTTTCTACATATAAGTGCACAAGCAAATGGCGAATGTATATTTATTTTTCTACTGCATACGCCAGTAAAGGCTTTACCAGATATGACTGCAACAGTGAACTGAGAATATATTTTTCTTGTAGTACTGAAATACACCCCTATACGCTTTCACCAGAAATAACTGCAACAGTGCAGTGCTTATTTTATTTTATTACTGTAATATGCCCCTTTACGCTTTCACCATAAATAACTGCAGAAGTGACCGGAGAATATATTTTTCTTGTTGGACTGAATTACATCCCTATACGCTTTCACCAGAAATAACTGCAACAGTGCATTGCGTACATATATTTTTCTTTTTTTACTGAAATATGCCCCTATACACTTTAAACAGAATAACTGCAACAGTGCAGTGCGTATATGTTTTTCTTTTTTTACTGTAATATGCCCCTATACGCTTTCACCAGAAATAACTGCAGAAGTGACCAGAGAATATATTTTTCTTGTTGAACTGAAATACGCCCCTATATGCTTTCACCAGAATTAACTTCAACAGTGCAGTGCGTATATATTTTTCTTGTTGCACTGAAATACGCCCCTATACGCTTTCACCAGAAAAATAACTGCAACAGTGCAGTGCGTATATATATTTTTCTTGTTATACTGAATGTACGCCCCTATAGCTTTCAACAGAAATAACTGCAGAAGTGTATTGAGAATATATTTTTCTTGTAGTACTGACTAAGATACTAAGATATAAGCCACTAAACTCTTTTCAACATAACGCTTGCAGCCCAAAAACAAAAAGCTGGAATGACAGAGCTGTCTAATGACTATTTGGATCCCCAAATAATCTTTCCCTGCACCTGTAAATCACTTTCCTATCAATGTCCCTAGCGCCTTCTGATGTCTCTCCCTGCACTAAGAAGCTGTGAAATGATTCCTCCCTAACCTTTCCCTGCACTTATAAATCGTTCTTTCTGCCATTTTTTTTTTCACAATCGTTTTTCCCTTTGCTGTCCCTAGCGCCTTCACGTCTGTCCCTGCACTCTGAATGCTGGAAAACGTCTGACTATAAGATGGCCACACTATTTATGAGGGCTGTGACATCACAGGGATGGCTGGCTGCTTGGCTGCATGCAGGCATGTCAATCTGGATGATCGCACCTTCCCAGAGTTCCTTGCCCTATGTCCTCAGTCCTCACACGTGTAGCCGCCATTTTAGGAAATTTGCAATTCGTTCCCACGAAGAGCGAGGAAATTCGCATTGTTGCGAATCTAATTTTTCCTGAAACTCTAAACAAATTCCGGTTTGTCAACTTTGATCCGCTCATCTCTAGCTGTGACCCCTGGCCCCAAGGCACGGTGTCAAACTCAGAAGTCACTTCCAGATCATTGTACTGTGACTAATAGGAGGAGTGAGCCATCCAATCCACAATCTCATCCTCCCTCTCTACTACTACTACTACTACTAGTTCTGGACAGATAGCTGGCTAGCCACATTATGGCTGTAGGAGGACAAGTAAGACCTATAAAAACATTTCCCAAGGGAACAAAAATAATGACCAGAAACAGTATATACTAAAATATGAAGTTTATTAACAATGAGATCAAACATACATGATTTCAGAAAATGGTTAATGTGACCATAATTGCATCAACGAGTACCAGGCCCTCAGGTCATATACCCTCCAATAAGATTTCATATAACAAGATGTACTGTCAGAGGGGGATGTCCCAGAAGCATCCTCCAAAAGTAACTGACCAGGATCCAAAATAAACAATGTACAATAGTAACAGCACGTCCCACAAAAAAAATGAAAAAAAAAAAAAAAACACCTAAAGACATGAGTGGGGGATATGTGTTCAGAGGGCCCAGCAGATACCTCAGATATCTTTAGTATTTACTGTTTTTGGATATTATTTTGTTTTGTTTGATGACGTCACTGTGTCTGCCCACCATGATGATGTGTTGACATGTCATCATGTCAGCACACAAGAGATTTGGCAAGTTTTCTTTAATCAAGATGGCCGCAACGGCTTCTCTGTGATCAACTGAATGAGGTGAGTAGTATGTCCTTTTTTTTTTAAACCTTGATTACCCCCAGAAAGGCTTCGATGTGACTTTCAGATACCACGATCAGCATTGAATGTGACATCTGAGGGGGTTCAATGATGGGGGGTTTTGCAATAGCAGTTCTCCATCATCGTGCCCGTGACATACTGTACAATACAGTACATTACAAACTGATTTGCTCATCTCTAGAGTTCATTTTGAGAAGCATATTTCCAGATATCAGAAATTTATCTGTGGAATGTTGACATACTAGAGATCATTTCACTCATTGTGTTGGGTCATTTAACTGTATTATATCTTGACAAGCTTAAAATTATTATATTTTTTATTTGCTAAGTATCAAATGGATAGAAATTCAGCAAAGAGATCCTCAGCTTATTTATAGTCAAAGAGTGATAGATTTAACTGATAGATTTACCTGACCTTCCTTAGCTGGAAACAAAAACCTCACAGAAAGGTCAGGACATGTTCATTGTCATGCCTTTTGAGATATGTCTACCTTTGATAGAGACACTCAAATGTCAAGAATCTCTAATGATACAAAAATACTTGTTAACACATTTAGAAGTCATGGATTTTTGCAGCTTGTCACTAAATCATGATGTGAATTGCTGACAGAATCTTTCTTTTTATTTTTTATCTTCAATAACTGTGACATACTGCAATTAAAATTAAATGATTTATTAGCATTTAAAATGAGTGTGGTTTTTTAATATCAAATTGAAGTCAAATGGTTGTATATTTTCAGGCAAAAAATGTTCCACATTCATTTCTATGGAAACTAAAGTATATACAGTGCCTTGTGAAAATATTTGGCCCCCTTGAACTTTTTGACATTTTGCCACATTTCAGGCTTCAAACATAAAGATATAAAACTGTAATGTTTTGTGAAGAATCAACAACAAGTGGGACACAATTATGAAGTGGAACGAAATTTATTGGATATTTCAAACCTTGTTAACAAATAAAAAAATGAAAAATTGGGCGTGCAAAATTATTCAGCCCCCTTAAGTTAATACTTTGTAGCGCCACTTTTTGCTGCGATTACAGCTGTAAGTCCCTTGGGGTATGTCTCTATCAGTTTTGCACATCGAGAGACTGAAATTTTTGCCCATTCCTCCTTGCAAAACAGCTTGAGCTCAGTGAGGTTGGATGGAGAGCGTTTGTGAACAGCAGTTTTCAGTTCTTTCCACAGATTCTCGATAGGATTCAGGTCTGGACTTTGACTTGGCCATTCTAACACCTGGATATGTTTATTTGTGAACCATTCCATTGTAGATTTTGCTTTATGTTTTGGATCATTGTCTTGTTGGAAGGTCTTTTGCAGACTCCATCAGGTTTTCTTCCAGAATGGTCCAGTATTTGGCTCCATCCATCTTCCCATCAATTTGAACCATCTTCCCTGTCCCTGCTGAAGAAAATCAGGCCCAAACCATGATGCTGCCACCACCATGTTTGACAGTGGGGATGGTGTGTTCAGGGTGATGAGCTGTGTTGCTTTTACGCCAAACATAACGTTTTGCATTGTTGCCAAAAAGTTCGATTTTGGTTTCATCTGACCAGAGCACCTTCTTTCACATGTTTGGTGTGTCTCTCAGGTGGCTTGTGGCAAACTTTAAACTACAGTTGTTATGGATATCTTTAAGAAATGGCTTTCTTCTTGCCACTCTTCCATAAAGGCCAGATTTGTGCAGTATACCATTGATTGTTGTCCTATGGACAGAGTGTCCCACCTCAGCTGTAGATCTCTGCAGTTCATCCAGAGTGATCATGGGCCTCTTACCTGCATCTCTGATCAGTCTTCTCATTGTATGAGCTGAAAGTTTAGAGGGACGGCCAGGTCTTGGTAGATTTGCAGTGGTCTGATACTCCTTCCATTTCAATATTATCGCTTGCACAGTGCTCCTTGGGATGTTTAAAGCTTGGGAAATCTTTTTGTATCCAAATCCAGCTTTAAACTTCTCCACAACAGTATCTCGGACCTGCCTGGTGTGTTCCTTGGTCTTCATGATGCTCTCTGCGCTTTAAACTGACCTCTGAGACTATCACAGTGCAGGTGCATTTATACGGAGACTTGATTACACACAGGTGGATTCTATTTATTATCATTAGTCATTTAGGTCAACATTGGATCATTCAGAGATCCTCACTGAACTTCTGGAGAGAGTTTGCTGGACTGAAAGTAAAGGGGCTGAATAATTTTGCACGCCCAATTTTTCAGTTTTTTATTTGTTAACAAAGTTTGAAATATCCAATAAATTTCGTTCCACTTCATAATTGTGTCCCACTTGTTGATTCTTCACAAAAAATTACAGTTCTATATCTTTATGTTTGAAGCCTGAAATGTGTCAAAAGGTCAAAAAGTTCAAGGGGGCCAAATACTTTCACAAGGCACTGTATATATATATATATATATATATATATATATATATATATATATATAGATATACACGTGTATATACAGTTGTGTTCAAAATTATTCAACCCCCACTGAAATTGAGTGTTTTGGCCAGTTTGACATTGATTTTGATCATTTCAGTCATCTTGTTTACAATTAAATCAAAGAGGCACTTGTAAGTCAGACAAATATAACATAACATTTATAATGAAATAACCACAAATGTCTTTTCTGTGCTCACATCATTATCAGTTTTATTCAACCCTCAAGTGACATTCAGTACTTAGTACAACATCCTTTTCCAGTTATAACAGCTTTTAAACGTGAAGCATAGCTTGACACAAGTGTCTTGCAGCGATCTACGGGTATCTTCGCCCATTCTTCATGGGCAAAAGCCTCCAGTTCAGTCACATTCTTAGGCTTGCGTGCTGCAACTGCTTTCTTTAAGTCCCACCAGAGGTTCTCAATCGGATTTAAGACTGGTGAATGCGATGGCCACTTCAAAATGTTCCAGGTTTTAATCTGCAACCATGTTCTAGTTGACTTGGAGGTATGCTTGGGATCATTGTCCTGTTGAAAGGTCCAACGTCTCCCAAGCCTCAGGTTTGTGACGGACTGCATCACATTTTCATCCAATATCTCCTGGTACTGAAGAGAATTCATGGTACCTTGCACACGCTGAAGCTTCCCTGTACCTGTAGAAGCAAAACAGCCCCAAAGCATGATTGACCCCCCGCCATGCTTCACAGTAGGCAAGGTGTTCTTTTCTTCATAGGCCTTGTTCTTTCTCCTCCAAACATAGCATTGATCCATGGGCCCAAAGAGTTCTAATTTTGTTTCATCAGTCCACAGAACACTATCCCAAAACTTTTGTGGCTTTTCCACATGACTTTTGGCATACTGCAGTCGACTCTTCTTATTCTTTAGAGACAGCAAGGGGGTGCGCCTGGGAGTTCTGGCATGGAGGCATTCATTACACAGTGTGCGCCTTATTGTCTGAGCTGAAACTTCAGTACCCGCATCTGACAAATCTTTTTTCAGTTCTTCAGCAGTCACACGGGGACTTTTCTCCACTTTGCGCTTCAGGTAGCGCACAGCAGTCGAAGTCCGCATCTTCTTTCTGCCACGACCAGGTAGCGTTTCAACAGTGCCCTTTGCCTTGAATTTGCGAATGATGCTTCCTATGGTGTCTCTTGGTATGTTTAACTTCTTTGCAATCTTCTTATAGCCATTGCCCTTCCTGTGAAGAGAAATCACCTCTTCTCTTGTCTTCCTGGACCATTCTCTTGACTTCACCATGTTTGTAAACACACCAGCAAATGTCTAGAAGGAGCGGAGTATCACAGTCATTTTAAATCTGCCTAGTTGGTGCTTATTATGCTTGATTGCTGCTCCTTGACATCCACAGGTGTTTTCAATACCTGATCGAAAACACTTGAATGAACCTCTGTTCTTAAGAGCGGTAGTCTTTAAGGGGTTGAATAATTGTGTCAATGAAGAAATCACAAAAAAAAAACATTTAATACTGTATTACAAAAACAATTGATGTCATTTTAGTTGCATTTGGTTCTTTAAAAAGTCCTTGTAAGATTTCATTCTGAACACAATTACAAATGTACACTAAATTCCCTAAAACCCTTTACAGCATTGGGGGTTGAATAATTTTGAACACAACTGTATTTGTATATATTTATATATATATATACACATTATATATATATGCAAAAATGAGGCAGCACCACCTGCAAGTGGCTGGGTGCAAAGCTCCAAACTCTGTTCTCCTACCGGCGATCCAAAAGCCTTTAAGGATCAATTAATTAGAGCTGACCTTGGACCAAAGAAAGTAGTAAGACAAACGACTCTTTCACACCCAAGCATGGGTTGTTTCCCATGCTTGGGATGTGTCAACTGTAAATACATAAGAAAGAGTAGAGAATTTGTGCATCCCATTACGGGAAATACATACCCTATTAGACATCATTTAACTTGCAATTCGGAATACGTTGTATATATATTATCATGTCCATGTGAGGTCTTGTATGTTGGTGAGACATCCACGGATTTGAAAACTCGCCTTAATAATCATAGAAACACGATTCGAAAAAACAGACTTGATTTACCAGTATCAAGACATTTTCATGATAAAAAACATAGCGAAAGGGATTTACGATGCTGGATAATTGACCATGTACCAATACCCAGACGGGGTGGTAACAGAGTTGCCCTTTTAAAAAAAAGGGAACTCCACTGGATTTATACACTGGGTTCTCTGTCCCCCCAGGGGTTAAACATTGATTATAAATTGGGTTTGTGTTGAGTGAAATGCTTGCCCTGTCCCCCCCGGATGGTCTACACTGTGAATATTGTTGAGTGAGATAACTGTACAGTATAGTTTCAAAAAACATAATTGATTTAAGAAATTTTCTTTCTCTTTTATTCCTCGCAGGGAGACGGCTGATTTCCAGTTATCTATTGCCCCTAGAAGTGATGCAACAGGCGACTCTTGAGGACATCGTATTAGTGTCCAATTAAATCCCGTTTTGTCTCTACAATATTTTTTATAGTGCCTGGTGATGGTGTATGTTGTATCCCTTGGAGGAGAACCCTCCTTCTGCCAATACTGTGATTTGGGTCAGGAGCCTGTTGTACACGGGCACTTGATCCTTAGTACCCTACGGTTGGGGGTGGGCGTGTGAAATATCACGCCGACCTCTAGCATGGGATTATAGTGGGCAGAGTATCCTATGGGTGAGTTATGGACGGTTCGGACTGCCGTCAGTGTGTGTTTGGGTACCGGGCACGGTTTCCCTCACCCAAGATGGCGGCCCGAGTTGCATGTATGGCACTGCGCAGACACGGGAATATCAGGGCGTGAAGATTGAAATTACGTATGCGCGTATCTTTCAGCAGCGGGTGATGTCATGTCGCATGCTCTGTCTGACATGCGCAGTACAACACTTCCGGACGCCGACATGTACGGCGTTGAATGATTCTCCTGAAGTCGCCATGAAGCTTCCGGATAGGGGTATGTGTCTGGAATATCGTCATCTCCCTGTGACGACTGGAAACATTAACTAATTATGCACCAGAACTTTTTTGATATATGGACTTTTTATGGAATCACTGATGAATCAATTTAAGTTATGTAACACATGAACTATTATATATTGCACTTATGAACGTTTATATTAATCATGGGACAACACTTTGTGGAGTTTGTTATATGATCGACTTAATGATATATATGTAAAGGGTTAATGAACTGTAATGACGCTTGATGATGATGTCACTATTCACTGACTATATAATGTTTGTATGCACTGCACAGTTTGCTTGAGAAAGGCTCCGGTACAGGAGCTGAAACGTTGCCATGCCTTTTGGGTGAATAAAGAAACACTTTTGCTTTTTATCCACTATTGGAGTGCTGCTCTATTTTTACTTATACACATTATATATATATATATATATATATATATATATATATTTTATAATTTGTAGAAACAACGGAAGCACAAAAATTGGAAAAGGCGGGTGTTCGGCCTCAGGGTGTAAGCATACCCAAGTAATATAAATCAAAAATAGGCAGCACTCCAAATGTAAAATAAAAATTATGGAAATTTATTCACACATGTGACACTGCGACATTTCGACTCATATCATGAGCCTTTCTCAAGCCAGCGGATAAAGGTGGGCACGTGTGATAATGGACACACACAAATATGTGTCTGAAATATTGAGACAATTAGCTGACAAGGATGTATACTTACCTATCTCTGGTGATCCTAAATTTGAGATTGCAAGAGTAATAGGTAAGGTGGTTTCTGAAGCATTGACAGCAGGGGTGATAAACTCAGATCTTGCTGACTATCTGACCGGGGAACACCCAGTGACTCCTGTAATTTACGTATTGCCGAGAATCCACAAATCCATGGGGGATCCGCCTGGTCGTTAGGGTCCGAGTCTATCTTCAGCCACATTGCTATATTTCTGGACAGTTCACTCAGAAATTTCACTATTGGGTACTCTTCACATATACGTGACACCACTGATTTTCTTCAAAAATTTAAATCAGTTGATTTGAAGGGATATGATAAGGTTCTGCTAGCACCATTCGATGTGACATCTTTATATACCTCCATAGATCATAGTGCAGGGATTGCCACTGTCACTCGTATGTTGGAGACTTTCTCCATGTCTGTGGAAGCCATGTATTTTGTTTTATCTTTACTTAGGATCATCTTAAAGTACAATATTTTTTGTTTTAAGACACCTTTTATATACAACAATGCGGTGTTGCTATGGGGTCGAATGTGGCCCCGACTTTTGCCAACAAATACATGCAGAGATTTGATGAGGACTTTGTCTATGTGTCCCACCACTTCTCGCATGTATTGAGGTGGTGGAGATACATATTGAGGTGGTGGAGATACATAGACGACGTCTTTCTCATATGGTGTGTCTCTGAGTCTGAGCTTGAAGCATTCCATGCCTTTCTTAACAGCATTTATGAAACCCTGCAATTTACTCTTACATACTTGTCTGTAGAGGTACAATTCCTTGACACGACAGTGTTGTTTTCCCAAGGAGAAATCCACACACAACTTATTGTTAAACCAACGGATAGAAATACTATCCTAAGATACAACAGCTGTCACCCCAGAAAAATGGTCAAGAGCCTCCCATATTCACAATTCCTATGTGCGAAACGAATCGTGTCTGATCCGGATACATTGGACAAGACATTGGACATTATGACCAATAAATTTATTAAACGGGGTTACCCCTATAAGGTTTTACAAGAAAATAAAAATAAATTGTCAGGATGGTGGTATATCTACTACTGGCACGTAAAACTAACGAAAATAGGTTACCTTTTGTTTCCACTTATAATGATCTGAGTCCGGAGATTAGTGCCATCATTAGACTTCATTGGAACACCTTAGCTGGTAGTATTAGAAATATACCAGAATTTAGAGCTCCACCTCTTTTTTCTTATAGAAGAGGAAAATGTTTACATGACCAGCTAGTTAGAGCAGATGTGGGACCTGCGAGAATATTGAAGCAGACAACAATAACACAGTTGGGACTGGGTAGTTTTCTCTGTCTCAACTGTTTTAATTGTCGCTATGTTATAAAAACAAGACAATTTTTTACACATCCAGGTACGGGTGTACCCTACTCGTTTTCATTTGACATGTGATTCTTCATATGTCATATATGTATTGTTTTGTCGGTGTAACCTACTATGCGTAGGTGAAACCTCGAAAGCTCTAAAGACCAGACTGGGGAACCACTCCATCTGCAAAAAACACTTAGATTTGCCTGTATCTAAACATTTTACGTAATTTAATCATAAGAAAAATGACTTGAGATGTTATTTGTTAGATCATGTTCCACCACTTAGACGTGGTGGTAACAGGATTAATGTACTGAAATATAAGGAATTACAGTGGATCCATAGGTTAAACACACTGAAACCATATGGACTCAATATAGAATACAACTTGGGGGCTGTTTAGGGGCTTGTTGGGGGCTATTGCATATAGTTATTGGTGTAGCATGCGCTTAGAGTAGGTATTGTCGCATGTTTTCGGATATCTGTTTCATACGAAAAAAAAAAAAAAGTGCGTGTTTTTCTATTACCTGTTTTACATGTGGGGGTACATCCGCAGTTAACACCAGACATGCAAGGTGTTGGTGAATGTATTTGGGAACACAAGCAGATCGGTCAAGGCGCCTGTATTTGAGTTCTGATGCTCTTGTATGTAAGTGTGTTTAATCTATAAACTGTATGTTATGGGCACGCATGTGTCAGCTGTGTTGTGCTAGGTTTATAAGTGCACTATATGTCGATTAATTTGCGTTGCAAGGGTTATGTTCAAACACGTTTATATTTTCTTAGGTGGTGTTGTGGTGACCCATTTAAAAAAAAAAAAACCTGCAGCATTAGGTGGAGGTTCGTTCGCGCCTGGGTAATGGCAGAAGGTGCCAGGCGAGTGCTGGCATTCACGGTAGGATCGGAATTGGTTACACGGTTAGTGACTTGTAGCGCTCTGGGGCGAAGGAGGTTGGGCGCTTATGGTCGAATGATCATGGTTAGGTTCGTTACCTTCAAAAGCTACGTCCATGTGTCTGCATTTACATTTTGTCCTATACTCCATTCACTACTAGAGCTGCGTTCATGCATTTGCTGTTGCATCACAATAATACTCTGCTCACTTCAGATTGCATTCATACAGCTGCGTTATACCTTGCTCTTCATGCTCAGAGCTGGGCCCATACCATGTTTTAGGCATCACTCACATCCAGAGCTGCATTCACCCACCTGTTCTTACATCAGATGTTATATTCTGCTTCCACTTAAGGCATTTTCCCTTTCATTGCTACATCATGGTTACTCAGTATTTTCACTAGGGCAGTCAGCACACTGCTCTGATACCGCTTTCTTTCAGGTTTACGTTTCTTTCTTCGCTGGTGGTTACATTCCATAGGCCTACTTTTCTGTTTCACTTCGGTGGAAGGGGAAAAAAAAAAAAATTTGGGTGCTGTTCTTTAGTCCTGGTTCACATTCACTCAGACTGGTCTCCTGCCCCAGCTCACCATACAGTCCCTCAGCGGTCAGTGGGCTAATAGGAGTAAGCTTCCTACTATGTTTCACAAAATCACAAGCTGTTCACTCGTTTGTCACGATTAGGGTCTTCCCTTAGCGAACTGTAATGCCTCTGGCTCTTTTTCTCCCATCTGTTCAATTTCACGGTTTGTTTAATGTTTTACTTAGGCACGTGGTTCGGTTCACTAATGTCTATGCATATCCCATCAGGTCTGGCTCACATTTTAATTACTTATCGTCACTGTAATGTCATCTAGTTTAGTCTTGGCTTCGGGGCCCGATGACCGCTTCAGCCTCATGGCTCCGCGGGGCCTATGACCGTTCTTTACGTTATTCGTTAGGGGTACAATATGGTTGTAAGCTGGTTAGTGTCCTAGGTTACTGTCGAAGGGGGTCATGGTTATGCGAGTCCCCAAGTCATACTGGTGCTGCTTAACCTCTTAAGGACACAGGGCATACAGGTACGCCCTAATGTCCGAGTCCTTAAGGACACAGGGCGTACATGTACGCCCTGTGTTTAAACTGCTACTGTGCCCGATCTGGGCGCGGTAGCAACATGGTTCCTGCTGATGTAGATCAGCAGGAACCATGTTCTAATGCCGACCCCCCCGTATCGGTGATCGCTGCAAACCGCAGGTCAATTCAGACCTGCGGTTTGCAGCGGTTTTAGCTATCTCTGATCCCCGCGGTCACAGAGAGTTAATTGCGGCAAAGATATTTATTTTAAACTCTGCGGAGCCGCGAAGCTGTGTGGCGGGAGGCGGGGGCGGTGCGGCAGGCGGGATCGCGATAGCGATCCCCCGCCCGCCTCCCTTGTAATAATTCCCTGGTGTCTAGTAGTTCTATCAGAGTGCCAGCACATTGCTGGCACTCTGATAGAAAAACGGCTGGCATCTGTGCTGCAGATGCCAGCCGTTTAACCCTTCCTTACCGCGGTCGGACAACCGCGGTATGGAAGGTGTTAACAGGGAGGAGCTCCCTCCCTCTCCCATCGGGGGCTGCTGTGCCTATGCCGCCCCGCCAGGATGGGATCGCAGAGGGAGAGAGCTCCTCTCCTCCCTATCCATCACCCACTGCTCTCTAATGGCAGTGGGTGATGGTTACCATGGCAGCAGGACGCTGTCAGAAGCGTCCTGCTTGCCATAGTATAGTAACTCTGGTCAGACTTCTGCTAAAGGCAGAAGTCTGACCAGACTGTGAAAGTAAAAATACAGTGCAGTACACTATATAGTGTACTGTACTGTATTATATAGACACCAGATCCACTGGATCTACAAGAACCAAGTGGGTCTGGGTCCAAAAAAAATGTAAAAAAGTGAAAAAAGGTGAAAAAAAAGTAAAACACAAATCACTGAATAAAAAGTAAAAAAAAATAAAATACACTACACATATTAGGTATCGCCGCATCCGTAAAAACCAGCTCTATAAAAATATCACATGACTGAACCCCTCACGTGAACGCCATAAAAAAAAACAAAAATAGTGTAAATAAGCCATTTTTTGGCACCTTACATCACTAAAAGTGTAATAAAAAGCGATCAAAAAGGCGTATGCCTCGCAAAATAGTACCAATCTAACCGCCCCTTCATAAAACAATTGCCCAAAAAATAAAAAAACTATGCCTCTCAGACTAAAACATGATTTTTTTTGTTTCAAAAATGCTTTTTAGTGTTAAATGTAAAAATTTTTTAAAAAAGTAGACATATTGGGTATCTCCACGTCCGTAAGAATCTGCTCTATAAAAATATCACATGACCTAACCCCTCAAGTAAACACTGTAAAAAAAAAAAAAAACTTTGTCAAAAAGCCATTTTTTGTCACCTTACATCACAAAAAGTGTAATAGCAAGCGATCAAAAAGTCATATGACCCCCCAAATAGTGCCAATCTAACCGCCACCTCATCCAGCAAAAATTATACCCAACCTGAGACAATCGCCTAAAAACTGAAAAAAATATGGCTCTCAGACTATGGAGACACTAAAACATGTTTTTTTTTGTTTCAAAAGGATATTATTCTGTAAAACCAAAATAAATAAAAAAAGTATACATATTGGGTATCGTCAGCGTTCGTAACGACCTGCTCTATAAAAATATAACATGACCTAACCCCTCAGGTGAACGCTGTAAACATAAAAATAAAAACGTTGTAAAAAGTAATTTTTTTGTCACCTTACATCACAAAAAGTGTAATAGCAAGTGATCAAAAAGTCATATGCACCCCAAGATAGTACCATTCAAACCGCCATCTCATCCCGCAAAAAATGAGCCCCTACATAGGACAATCGCAAAAAAAAAAAAAAAAACTATGGCTTTCAGAATGTGGAGACACTAAAAATCATTTTTTCAAAAATGCTTTATTATGTAAAACCGAAACAAAAACCCCAAAAAGTAGTCATATTTGGTATTGTCGCGTCAGTAACAACCTGCTCTATAGAAATAGCACACAATCTAACCTGTCAGTTCAACGATGTAAATAGCAAAAATACAAAACTGTCCCAAAACAGCTATTTTTTTGCAAATTATCCATTTTAATCCATTTTTCCAGTAACAAAGCAAGGGTTAACAGCCAAACAAAACTCAATATTTATTGCCCCAATTCTGGAGTTTGCAGAAACACCCCATATGTGGTCGTAAACTGCTGTATGGCCAAACGGCAGGGCACAGAAGGAAGGGAACGCCATATGATTTTTGGAAGGCGGATTTTGCTGGACTGGTTTTTTGAGACTATGTCCCATTTGAAGCCCCCCCGATGCACCCCTACAGTAGAAACTCCAAAAAAGTGACCCCATTTTGGAAACTACGGGATAAGGTGTCAGTTTTGTTGGTACAATTTTATGGTAAATATGATTTTTGGTTGCTCTATATTACACTTTTTTGAGGCAAGGTAACAAAAAATTGAAATTCAGAAATTTCATCTCCATTTGCCAATAACTCTTGTGGAACACCTAAAGGGTTAACAAAGTTTGTAAAACTGGTTTTGAATACCTTGAGGGGTGCAGTTTCTTAGATGGAGTCACTTTTATGGAGTTTCTATTCTAGGGGTGCATCGGGGGGGCTTCAAATGGGACATGGTGTCAAAAATCCAGTCCAGCAAAATCCACCTTCCAAAACCCATATGGCGCTCCTTTCCTTCTGCGCCCTGCCGTTTGGCCATACAGTATTTTAGGACCACATATGGGGTGTTTCTGCAAACTACAGAATTGGGGCAATAAATATTGAGTTTTGTTTGGCTGTTAACCCTTGCTTTGTTACTGGAAAAAATGGATTAAAATGGAAAATTTTCCCAAAAATTTTATCTTTATTTGCCATTAACTCTTGTGGAAAACCTAAAGGATTAATGACGTTTGTAAAATCAGTTTTGAATACCTTGAGGGGTGTAGTTTCTAGAATGGGGTCATTTTTGGGTGGTTTCTATTATGTAAGCCTCGCAAAGTGACTTCAGACCTGAACTGGTCCCTAAAAAGTGGGTTTTTGAAAATTTCAGAAAAATGTCAAGATTTGCTTCTAAACTTCTAAGCCTTGTAATGTCCCCAAAAAATGAAATGTCATTCCCAAAATGATCGATACATGAAGTAGACATATGGGGAATGTAAATCAATAACTTTTTTTGGCAGTATTACTATGTATTCTAGAAGTAGAGAAATTGAAACTTGGAAAATTGCAAATTTTTCAAAATTTTTGGTAAATTTGGTATTTTTTTATTTTTCGACTTTATTTTGCCACTGTCATTAAATACAATATGTGACGAAAAAACAATCTCAGAATGGCCTAGATAAGTAAAAGCGTTTTAAAGTTATCACCACATAAAGTGACACTAGTCAGATTTTGAAAAAATGGCCTGGTCCTTAAGGTGAAATAGGGCCGTGTCCTTAAGGGGTTAAGTGGTTTAAAAAAAAAAAAAAAAAGAAAGAAAATTAAAATAAATTTTAAAAAATTAAATAAAAAAAAATAAAAATTTGCCATAAGTCTCACATTCATGGCTACACCATTAGAGTCTCTGACGCATGGCTTCTCCGTTTAAGTTTGACACACATGGCTCGCCATTAGTCTCTCACGCATGGCTCCACCATTAGTGTCTCTCACGCAGGGCTTCTCCGTTTATGTTTACACACATGGCTCTGCCGTTAGAGAATCTCGCGCATGGCCGGGCCATTAGTGTCTCCCACGCATGGCCCCGCCATTAGTGTCTCTCTCGCATGGCCCCGCCATTAGTGTCTCTCACGCATGGCCCCGTCATTAGTGTCTCTCACGCATATCCCCTCCATCAGTGTCTCTCACGCATGGCTCCGCCATCAGTCTCTCTCACGCATATCCCCGCCATCAGTGTCTCTCTCGCATGGCTCCGCCATTAGTCTCTCTCACGCTTGGCTCCGCCATCAGTGTCTCTCACACATGGCTCCGCCATTAGTCTCTCTCATGCATGGCTCCGCCATTAGTCTCTCTCACGCTTGGCTCCGCCATTAGTCTCTCTCACGCTTGGCTCCGCCATTAGTCTCTCTCACGCTTGGCTCCGCCATTAGTCTCTCTCACGCTTGGCTCCGCCATTAGGCTCCGCCACAGTAGGTTCCATGTCTATTTCTGCCTTCAGGCCCGCTCGCATGGCTCGGTCAGCTGTGGCTCGCAATACAATTCTTCTTGTGGAGGCTCGCATGCGTGGCTTTTGCCATTAGAATCTAACTCACATTATTGTTGTATGTCGTTGGGTCTTCATTGTTTTCTTTTCAAGCAGTCATCTCAAGCCTTCCTTTTCGGACATCACCTTCTCTTGGGTTCGCATTTTTCTCCCATTTACCCTCTCTAGGTTTTTGCTTCCCTTGCTCCCCGCTGTTACTTTTCTCTTGCCCGTCCTTGCATTATTGACCCATTCTCCCAGGAAGCTGACCCTGTGGTCTCATTTTTTCACGTTTCTCAAATTTCGGCTCTCAAAGGGTTGTTTAGGGAAAATAAAGGAAAAAAAATATATATACTATGGCATCAGTTTCATCCACACGGAGTCCTCTAACCACTACAGGTGATTTACGAAGTTTGCCACGTCTACAGACTAATAAGTCCTGTCACGACTACAGGTGATTTACGAAGTCTGTCACGTCTACAGACTAATAAGTCCTGTCACGACTACAGGCAATTTACGAAGTCTGTCACGTCTACAGACTAATAAGTTCTGTCTCACCACTACAGGCGATTTACGAAGTCTGTCACGACTACAGACTAATAAGTCCTGCCATGACTACAGGCGATTTACGAAGCCTGTCACGTTTACTGACACGTTAAGTCCTAGCGCGACTGCAGGCGCAGCATACGTAGTCTATCATGACCTTAAGCTTGTCCTGTCATAGCGGCAGGCATTGGGTGTACATTATGTCTTCATTACAGATATGCTTACTTCATCTTCAAACTCGGGCTGAGGGTGTTGGTCTCGCACCTTGTTCCTGGGCGCCGGTCCATCTTCCAGTAGGAGGTACAATGATAAGGCACAGTATACGTAGTCTGTCACGTCTACGGACACGACAAGTTCTATCACTACTACAGGCGCAGCATACATAGTTTATCACGACCTTAAGCTTATTTCCTGTCACAACTGCTAGCATGGTGCATACGTTTTCTGTCCTCATTACAGGCAACATTAGCTCATTAATTGGACCAGTCATGTATTCATGCTTATGGTTCTCCAGGCCTGATGAGTCTACACATTTCACTTAATCCATTACTAGAGTTAGATGGCATACGCCATCTTCTAACTTTTGGGTCCTTTAAAAAAAAAATTATATTAATTAAAGCGGTGGCCTGGGGAATAAGTATAGGTGAAGTATTTTGCAACCAGTAACAGTTGGTGTCCGAGCTGGGCCCTTGGCAAATGGTTGGACTTCATTTAGGCCCTTCCATCAGATTCACCATTGTTGTTTCAGTCTGCAGCTCTCAGGATTCAGACCTTCTCGTAATATGTTCATATGTTGGTCAACATAGGAGTAAATCGTTTCTGATTACCGACCACTCTTTCAAAAGCATCAACTTTAGCTACCTCCAAGAACGACGTGCCGGCGCACGTGACAAAGAGGTAAGGTACATAGAAGTCTCTGTGATATGTAGGTTATATTCCGCACCTTCATCGTGTAGTGTCTTTTGCTTTCAAAGCGGGTGTCGTAATGGTATGTATATGTTTTGCTCTAAACTAAGGTCTGCTCTTTTTGGCCCCTTTAGGCTGCCCTACCACAGCAGTTATGGCACAATTCTACTGCTTGTTGTAGATAGGGTTAGATAGGTTAGGTACACCTTTCTGATAGCCGATCCGACCACAAGTGTTAAGCAAATACCTTTGCTGTATTTGTGGCAGGGGAGGCTGATTACAAGGCTAGTTATATGCACCTGTGGGCCCAGGCGGGCTGGTTACTAGGCTATTTATAGGCACCTGTGGGCCCAGGCTGACGCCGATTCAGCTGATTTTACCCACCCAAGCAACCCACCCGCCCACCCACACCATCTTATAGTCACTTCATATTAGGGTGGCCCCCTTTAGGCTGCCCTACCGCAGCAGTTATGGCACAATTCTACTGCTTGTTGTAGATAGGGTTAGATACAGATGTAGCAGGGTTAGCACTCCCACTGTTAACTCAAATTTCTTAACTCATTTCATTATCTTGAGAAAAAAGCCATTGAAAAGCAATTGAAGGTGTTTGCTTAGATTAGATAACCAAACTCAGAAATCTCAGAAAAAGGAGTGCTAACCATGCTACATCTGTAGGTTAGGTACACCTTTCTGATAGCGATCTGACCACAAATATGTATATATATATATATATATATATATACTCACCTAAAGAATTATTAGGAACACCTGTTCTATTTCTCATTAATGCAATTATCTAGTCAACCAATCACATGGCAGTTGCTTCAATGCATTTAGGGGTGTGGTCCTGGTCAAGACAATCTCCTGAACTCCAAACTAAATGTCAGAATGGGAAAGAAAGGTGATTTAAGCAATTTTGAGCATGGCATGGTTGTTGGTGCCAGACGGGCCGCTCTGAGTGTTTCACAATCTACTCAGTTACTGGGATTTTCACACACAACCATTTCTAGGATTTACAAAGAATGGTGTGAAAAGGGAAAAACATCCTGTATCCGGCAGTCCTGTGGGCGAAAATGCCTTGTTGATGCTAGAGGTCAGAGGAGAATGGGCCGAATGATTCAAGCTGATAGAAGAGCAACGTTGACTGAAATAACCACTTGTTACAACCGAGGTATGCAGCAAAGCATTTGTGAAGCCACAACACGCACAACCTTGAGGCGGATGGGCTACAACAGCAGAAGAACCCACCAGGTACCACTCATCTCCACTACAAATAGGAAAAAGAGGCTACAATTTGCACGAGCTCACCAAACTTGGATTGTTGAAGACTGGAAAAATGTTGCCTGGTCTGATGAGTCTCGATTTCTGTTGAGACATTCAAATGGTAGAGTCCGAATTTGGAGTAAACAGATTGAGAACATGTATCCATCATGCCTTGTTACCACTGTGCAGGCCGATTGTGGTGGTGTAATGGTGTGGGGAATGTTTTCTGGGCGCACTTTAGGCCCCTTAGTGCCAATTGGGCATCGTTTAAATGCCACGAGCTACCTGAGCATTGTTTCTGACCATGTCCATCCCTTCATGACCATCATGTACCCATCCTCTGATGGCTACTTCCAGCAGGATAATGCACCATGTCATAAAGCTCGAATGATTTCAAATTGGTTTCTTGAACATGACAATGAGTTCACTGTACTAAAATGGCCCCCACAGTCACCAGATCTCAACCCAATAGAGCATCTTTGGGATGTGGTGGAACAGGAGCTTCGTGCCCTGGATGTGCATCCCTCAAATCTCCATCAACTGCAAGATGCCATCCTGTCAATATGGGCCAACATTTCTAAAGAATGCTATCAGCACCTTGTTGAATCAATGCCACGTAGAATTAAGGCAGTTCTGAAGGCAAAAGGGGGTCCTAATAATAAAAATAAGGGTGTTCCTAATAATTCTTTAGGTGAGTGTGTGTATATATATATATATATATATATATATATATAAACTCTGAACAAACTAAGTCACATAGTAACATACACTGCCTGTCCAAAAAAAGAAGTCGCCACCAAAAAAAAAGGTCACACACTCTAATATTTCATTGGACCACCTTTAGCTTTTATTACGGCATGCATTTGCTGTGGCATTGGTTCGATACGTTTCTGCAATGTCACAAGATTTATTTCCATCCAGTGTTGCATTCATTTTTCACCAAGATCTTGCATTGATGATGGGAGAGTCTGACCGCTGCACATCCCAAAGACTCTCCATGGGGTCTGGATTCTGTGGTGGCCAAACCATGTGAGAAAATGATGTCTCATGCTCCCTGAACCACTCTTTCACATTTTGAGCCTGATGAATCCTGGCTTTGTCATCTTGGAATATGCCCATGCCATCAGGGAAGTAAAAATCTATTGATGGAATAGCCTGGTCATTTAGTATGTTCATGTAGTCAGCTGACCTCATTCTTGGAGCACATACCATTGCTGAAACTAGACCTGACCAACTGCAGATCCCAGATCATAGCACTGCCCCCACAGGCTTGTCCAGTAGGCACAAGGCATGATGGGTGCATCACTTCATCTGCCTCTCATCTTACCCTGATACGCCCATCACTCTGGAACAGGGTTAAGTCTGCACTCATCAGACCATATGACCTTTTTCCATTGCTCAAGAGTCCAATCTTTATGCTCCCTAGCAAATTGAAGCCTTTTTTTCTGGTTTGCATCACTGATTAGTGGTTTTCTTACACAGCTGTTCAGTCCCAATCACTTGAGTCCCCTTCGCATTGTGCATGTGGAAATGCTCTTACTTTCACTATTAAACATAACCGTGAGTTCTACTGTAGTTTTTCTTCAATTTGATTTCACCAAACGTTTAGGTGATATTCGATCAAGATCATTCAGGATTTTTTTTCCGGCCACTAGAGATGAGCGAACACCTGGATGTTCGGGTTCGAGAAGTTCGGCCGAACTTCCCAAAAATTTTCGGGTTCGGGATCCCGACTCGACCCGAACTTTATCCCGAAACCCATTGAAGTCAATGGGGACCCAAACTTTCAGGCACTAAAAAGGCTGTAAAATAGTCCAGGAACAGGGCTAGAGGGCTGCCAAAGGCAGCAAAATGTAGGTAAATCCCCTGCAAACAAATGTGGATAGTGAAATGAATTAAAATAAAATAAAATAAATAAAATGTAAAAAATATCAATTAGAGACAGGTCCCACTGCAAGGAATCATGCGTCATATCACTCAAAACTGGAGAAGGCCACTTTCAGCTATTTCGGCCCCAGCACCCAGACAGAGGAGAGAGGTCCCAAAGCAAGGAAACATGCGTCATATCAAACACCACCGGAGAAGGCCACTCTCAGTTATTTCGGCCCAGCACCCAGACAGAGGAGAGAGGTCCCACAGCAAGGAATCATGCATCATATCACCCACCACCAGAGAAGGCCACTCTCAGTTATTTCAGCCCAGCACCCAGACAGAGGAGAGAGGTCCCACAGCAAGGAATCATGCGTCATATCAACCAGCACCGGAGAAGGCCACTCTCAGTTATTTCAGCATGCACCCAGACCGAAGAGAGAGGTCCCACAGCAAGGAATCATGCGTCACATCACCCACCACTGGAGAAGGCCACTTTCAGTTATTTCGGCCAGCACCCAGACCGAGGAGAGAGGTCCCACAGCAAGGAATCATGCGTCATATCACCCACCACCGGAGAAGGCCACTCTCAGTTATTTCAGCCCAGCACCCAGACAGAGGAGAGAGGTCCCACAGCAAGGAATCATGCGTCATATCAACAATCACCGGAGAAGGCCACTCTCAGTTATTTCGGCCATGCACCCAGACCGAGGATAGAGGTCCCACAGCAAGGAATCATGCGTCATATCACCCACCACTGGAGAAGGCCACTTTCAGTTATTTCGGCCCAGCACCCAGACCGAGGAGAGAGGTCCCACAGCAAGGAATCATGCGTCATATCACCCACCACCGGAGAAGGCCACTCTCAGTTATTTCAGCCCAGCACCCAGACAGAGGAGAGAGGTCCCACAGCAAGGAATCATGCGTCATATCAACCACCACCGGAGAAGGCCACTCTCAGTTATTTCGGCCAGCACCCAGACCGAGAGAGAGGTCCCACAGCAAGGAATCATGCGTCATATCACCCACCACTGGAGAAGGCCACTCTCAGTTATTTCTGGCCCAGCACCCAGACCGAGGAGAGAGGTCCCACAGCAAGGAATCATGCGTCATATCACCCACCACCGGAGAAGGCCACTTTCAGTTATTTCAGCCCAGCACCCAGACAGAGAGAGAGGTCCCACAGCAAGGAATCATGCGTCATATCAACCACCACCGGAGAAGGCCACTCTCAGTTATTTCGGCATGCACCCAGACCGAGGAGAGAGGTCCCACAGCAAGGAATCATGCGTCATATCACCCACCACTGGAGAAGGCCACTTTCAGTTATTTCGGCCCAGCACCCAGACCGAGAGAGAGGTCCCACAGCAAGGAATCATGCGTCATATCACCCACCACTGGAGAAGGCCACTTTCAGTTATTTCGGCCAGCACCCAGACCGAGGAGAGAGGTCCCACAGCAAGGAATCATGCGTCATATCACCCACCACTGGAGAAGGCCACTTTCAGTTATTTCGCCCAGCACCCAGACCGAGGAGAGAGGTCCCACAGCAAGGAATCATGCGTCATATCACCCACCACTGGAGAAGGCCACTTTCAGTTATTTCGGCCAGCACCCAGACAGAGGAGAGAGGTCCCACAGCAAGGAATCATGCGTCATATCACCCACCACCGGAGAAGGCCACTCTCAGTTATTTCAGCCCATGCACCCAGACCGAGAGAGAGGTCCCACAGCAAGGAATCATGCGTCATATCACCCACCACTGGAGAAGGCCACTTTCAGTTATTTCGCCCAGCACCCAGACCGAGGAGAGAGGTCCCACAGCAAGGAATCATGCGTCATATCACCCACCACTGGAGAAGGCCACTTTCAGTTATTTCGGCCCAGCACCCAGACAGAGGAGAGAGGTCCCACAGCAAGGAATCATGCGTCATATCACCCACCACTGGAGAAGGCCACTTTCAGTTATTTCGGCCATGCACCCAGACCGAGGAGAGAGGTCCCACAGCAAGGAATCATGCGTCATATCACCCACCACTGGAGAAGGCCACTTTCAGTTATTTCGGCCAGCACCCAGACCGAGGAGACAGGTCCCACAGCAAGGAATCATGCGTCATATCACCCACCACTGGAGAAGGCCACTTTCAGTTATTTCGGCCAGCACCCAGACCGAGGAGAGAGGTCCCACAGCAAGGAATACATGCGTCATATCAACCACCACCTGAGAAGGCCACTCTCAGTTATTTTGGCCCAGCACCCAGACAGAGGAGAGAGGTCCCACAGCAAGGAATCATGCGTCATATCACCCACCACCGGAGAAGGCCACTCTCAGTTATTTCAGCCCAGCACCCAGACAGAGGAGAGAGGTCCCACAGCAAGGAATCATGCGTCATATCAACCACCACCGGAGAAGGCCACTCTCAGTTACTTCGGCCCAGCACCCAGACCGAGGATACAGGTCCCACAGCAAGGAATCATGCGTCATATCACCCACCAATGGAGAAGGCCACTTTCAGTTATTTCGGCCAGCACCCAGACCGAGGAGAGAGGTCCCACAGCAAGGAATCATGCGTCATATCACCCACCACCGGAGAAGACCACTCTCAGTTATTTCAGCCCAGCACCCAGACAGAGAGAGAGGTCCCACAGCAAGGAATCATGCGTCATATCAACAATCACCGGAGAAGGCAACTCTCAGTGATTTCGGCATGCACCCAGACCGATGAAAGAGGTCCCACAGCAAGGAATCATGCGTCATATCACCCACCACTGGAGAAGGCCACTTTCAGTTATTTCGGCCAGCACCCAGACCGAGGATACAGGTCCCACAGCAAGGAATCATGCGTCATATCACCCACCACTGGAGAAGGCCACTTTCAGTTATTTCGGCCAGCACCCAGACCGAGGAGAGAGGTCCCACAGCAAGGAATCATGCGTCATATCACCCACCACTGGAGAAGGCCACTTTCAGTTATTTCGGCCAGCACCCAGACAGAGGAGAGAGGTCCCAAAGCAAGGATACATGCGTCATATCAAACACCACCTGAGAAGGCCACTCTCAGTTATTTTGGCCCAGCACCCAGACAGAGGAGAGAGGTCCCACAGCAAGGAATCATGCGTCATATCACCCACCACCGGAGAAGGCCACTCTCAGTTATTTCAGCCCAGCACCCAGACAGAGGAGAGAGGTCCCACAGCAAGGAATCATGCGTCATATCAACCACCACCGGAGAAGGCCACTCTCAGTTATTTCGGCATGCACCCAGACCGAGGATACAGGTCCCACAGCAAGGAATCATGCGTCATATCACCCACCCCTGGAGAAGGCCACTTTCAGTTAATTCGGCCAGCACCCAGACAGAGGAGAGAGGTCCCAAAGCAAGGAATCATGAGTCATATCAAACACCACCTGAGAAGGCCACTCTCAGTTATTTTGGCCCAGCACCCAGACAGAGGAGAGAGGTCCCACAGCAAGGAATCATGCGTCATATCACCCACCACCGGAGAAGGCCACTCTCAGTTATTTCAGCCCAGCACCCAGACAGAGGAGAGAGGTCCCACAGCAAGGAATCATGCGTCATATCAACCACCACCGGAGAAGGCCACTCTCAGTTATTTCGGCATGCACCCAGACCGATGAAAGAGGTCCCACAGCAAGGAATCATGCGTCATATCACCCACCACTGGAGAAGGCCACTTTCAGTTATTTCGGCCCAGCACCCAGACCGAGGATACAGGTCCCACAGCAAGGAATCATGCGTCATATCACCCACCACTGGAGAAGGCCACTTTCAGTTATTTCGGCCAGCACCCAGACCGAGGAGAGAGGTCCCACAGCAAGGAATCATGCGTCATATCACCCACCACTGGAGAAGGCCACTTTCAGTTATTTCGGCCAGCACCCAGACCGAGGAGACAGGTCCCACAGCAAGGAATCATGCGTCATATCACCCACCACTGGAGAAGGCCACTTTCAGTTATTTCGGCCCAGCACCCAGACCGAGGAGAGAGGTCCCACAGCAAGGAATCATGCGTCATATCACCCACCACCGGAGAAGGCCACTCTCAGTTATTTCGGCCTAGCACCCAGACCGAGGAGAGAGGTCCCACAGCAAGGAATCATGCGTCATATCACCCACCACTGGAGAAGGCCACTTTCAGTTATTTCGGCCAGCACCCAGACCGAGGAGAGAGGTCCCACAGCAAGGAATCATGCGTCATATCACCCACCACTGGAGAAGGCCACTCTCAGTTATTTCAGCCCAGCACCCAGACAGAGAGAGAGGTCCCACAGCAAGGAATCATGCGTCATATCAACCACCACCGGAGAAGGCCACTCTCAGTTATTTCGGCCATGCACCCAGACCGAGGAGAGAGGTCCCACAGCAAGGAATCATGCGTCATATCACCCACCACTGGAGAAGGCCACTTTCAGTTATTTCGGCCCAGCACCCAGACCGAGGAGAGAGGTCCCACAGCAAGGAATCATGCGTCATATCACCCACCACTGGAGAAGGCCACTTTCAGTTATTTCGGCCCAGCACCCAGACCGAGGAGAGAGGTCCCACAGCAAGGAATCATGCGTCATATCACCCACCACTGGAGAAGGCCACTTTCAGTTATTTCGGCCAGCACCCAGACCGAGGAGAGAGGTCCCACAGCAAGGAATCATGCGTCATATCACCCACCACTGGAGAAGGCCACTTTCAGTTATTTCGGCCCAGCACCCAGACCGAGGAGAGAGGTCCCACAGCAAGGAATCATGCGTCATATCACCCACCACTGGAGAAGGCCACTTTCAGTTATTTCGGCCAGCACCCAGACCGAGGAGAGAGGTCCCACAGCAAGGAATCATGCGTCATATCACCCACCACCGGAGAAGGCCACTCTCAGTTATTTCGGCCCAGCACCCAGACCGAGGAGAGAGGTCCCACAGCAAGGAATCATGCGTCATATCACCCACCACTGGAGAAGGCCACTTTCAGTTATTTCGGCCCAGCACCCAGACAGAGGAGAGAGGTCCCACAGCAAGGAATCATGCGTCATATCACCCACCACCGGAGAAGGCCACTCTCAGTTATTTCGGCCAGCACCCAGACCGAGGAGAGAGGTCCCACAGCAAGGAATCATGCGTCATATCACCCACCACTGGAGAAGGCCACTTTCAGTTATTTCGGCCCAGCACCCAGACCGAGGAGAGAGGTCCCACAGCAAGGAATCATGCGTCATATCACCCACCACCGGAGAAGGCCACTCTCAGTTATTTCAGCCCAGCACCCAGACAGAGGAGAGAGGTCCCACAGCAAGGAATCATGCGTCATATCACCCACCACCGGAGAAGGCCACTCTCAGTTATTTCGGCCCAGCACCCAGACCGAGGAGAGAGGTCCCACAGCAAGGAATCATGCGTCATATCACCCACCACTGGAGAAGGCCACTTTCAGTTATTTCGGCCCAGCACCCAGACCGAGGATACAGGTCCCACAGCAAGGAATCATGCGTCATATCACCCACCACTGGAGAAGGCCACTTTCAGTTATTTCGGCCAGCACCCAGACCGAGAGAGAGGTCCCACAGCAAGGAATCATGCGTCATATCACCCACCACTGGAGAAGGCCACTTTCAGTTATTTCGGCCCAGCACCCAGACAGAGGAGAGAGGTCCCACAGCAAGGAATCATGCGTCATATCAACCACCACCTGAGAAGGCCACTCTCAGTTATTTTGGCCCAGCACCCAGACAGAGGAGAGAGGTCCCACAGCAAGGAATCATGCGTCATATCACCCACCACCGGAGAAGGCCACTTTCAGTTATTTCGGCCCAGCACCCAGACCGAGGAGAGAGGTCCCACAGCAAGGAATCATGCGTCATATCACCCACCACTGGAGAAGGCCACTTTCAGTTATTTCGGCCAGCACCCAGACCGAGGATACAGGTCCCACAGCAAGGAATCATGCGTCATATCACCCACCACTGGAGAAGGCCACTTTCAGTTATTTCGGCCCAGCACCCAGACAGAGGAGAGAGGTCCCACAGCAAGGAATACATGCGTCATATCAACCACCACCGGAGAAGGCCACTCTCAGTTATTTCGGCCCAGCACCCAGACAGAGGAGAGAGGTCCCACAGCAAGGAATCATGCGTCATATCACCCACCACTGGAGAAGGCCACTTTCAGTTATTTCAGCCCAGCACCCAGACCGAGGAGAGAGGTCCCACAGCAAGGAATCATGCGTCATATCAACCACCACCGGAGAAGGCCACTCTCAGTTATTTCGGCCCATGCACCCAGACCGAGGAGAGAGGTCCCACAGCAAGGAATCATGCGTCATATCACCCACCACTGGAGAAGGCCACTTTCAGTTATTTCGGCCCAGCACCCAGACCGAGGAGAGAGGTCCCACAGCAAGGAATCATGCGTCATATCACCCACCACTGGAGAAGGCCACTTTCAGTTATTTCGGCCCAGCACCCAGACCGAGGAGAGAGGTCCCACAGCAAGGAATCATGCGTCATATCACCCACCACTGGAGAAGGCCACTTTCAGTTATTTCGGCCCAGCACCCAGACCGAGGAGAGAGGTCCCACAGCAAGGAATCATGCGTCATATCACCCACCACTGGAGAAGGCCACTTTCAGTTATTTCGGCCAGCACCCAGACCGAGGAGAGAGGTCCCACAGCAAGGAATCATGCGTCATATCACCCACCACTGGAGAAGGCCACTTTCAGTTATTTCGGCCCAGCACCCAGACCGAGGAGAGAGGTCCCACAGCAAGGAATCATGCGTCATATCACCCACCACTCGGAGAAGGCCACTTTCAGTTATTTCGGCCCAGCACCCAGACCGAGGAGAGAGGTCCCACAGCAAGGAATCATGCGTCATATCAACCACCACCGGAGAAGGCCACTCTCAGTTATTTCGGCCAGCACCCAGACCGAGGAGAGAAGTCCCACAGCAAGGAATCATGCGTCATATCACCCACCACTGGAGAAGGCCACTTTCAGTTATTTCGGCCCAGCACCCAGACCGAGGATACAGGTTCCAGAGCAAGGAATCATGCGTCATATCACTCACCACTAGAGAAGGCCACTTTCAGTTATTTCGGCCAGCACACAGACCGAGGAGAGAGGTCCCACAGCAAGGAATCATGCGTCATATCACCCACCACTGGAGAAGGCCACTTTCAGTTATTTCGGCCCAGCACCCAGACCGAGGATACAGGTCCCACAGCAAGGAATCATGCGTCATTTCATCCACCACCGGAGAAGGCCACTCTCAGTTATTTATACCCAGCAGCCACATAGAGGAGAGAGGACCCACAGCAAGGAATCATGCGTCATATCAACCACCACCGGAGAAGGCCACTCTCATTTATTTCGGCCCAGCACCCAGACAGAGGAGAGAAGTCCCACAGCAAGAAATCATGCGTCATATCAACCACCACCGGAGAAGGACACTCTCAGTTATTTCGGCCCGGCACCCAGACAGAGGACAGAGGTCCCTCAGCAAGGAATCATGCGTCATTTCACCCACCACCGGAGAAGGCCACTCTCAGTTATTTCGGCCCAGCACCCAGACAGAGGAGAGAGGTCCCACAGCAAGGAATCATGCGTCATATCAACCACCACCGGAGAAGGCCACTCTCAGTTATTTCGGCCCAGCACCCAGACAGAAGAGAGAGGTCCCACAGCAAGGAATCATGCGTCATTTCATCCACAACCGGAGAAGGCCACTCTCAGTTATTTCGGCCCATCACCCAGACAGAGGAGAGAGGTCCCACAGCAAGGAATCATGCGTCATATCAACCACCACAGGGGAATGCCACTTTCAGTTTTTTAGGCCCAGCATCCAGACCGAGGAGAGAGGACCCACAGCAAGGAATCATGCGTCATATCAACCACAACCGGAGAAGGCCACTCTCAGTTATTTCGGCCCAGCACCCAGACAGAGGAGAGAGGTCCCACAGCAAGGAATCATGCGTCCTATGAACCACCACCGGAGAAGGCCACTCTCAGTTATTTTGGCCCAGCACCCAGACATAGGAGAGAGGTCCCACAGCAAGGAATCATGCTTCATATCAACCACCACAATTGAGAAGGCCACTCTCAGTTATTTTGGCCAGCACACTGACAGAGGAGAGAGGTCCCACAACAAGGAATCATGCGTCATATCACCCACCACCGGAGAGGGCCACTCTCAGTTATTTCGGCCCCACCACCCAAACAGAGGAGAGGTTCATTCAACTTTGGGTTGCACCGCAAGATCATGGTAAAGTTAAAAAAATGAGGATTCAATAAAGAAGTGCCCCGTAGTACAAAAATACATGGTTGAGGAGGAGGCAGTTATAAATGTCTATTCTGCACAAGGGAGGCACAGGTCCTGTGGGATCCATGCCTGGTTCATTTTTATGAACATCAGCTTGTCCACGTTGGCTGTGGACAGGCGGCTGCGTTTGTCAGCAATGACGCCCCCTGCCGTGCTGAATACACGTTCAGACAAAACGCTGGCCGCCGGGCAGGCCAGCACCTCCAAGGCATAAAATGCTAACTCTGGCCACGTGGACAATTTGGAGACCCAGAAGTTGATTGGGGCCGAACCATCAGTCAGTACGTGGAGGGTGTGCAGACGTACTGTTCAACCATGTTAGTGAAATGCTGCCTCCTGCTAACACGTTCCGTATCAGGTGGTTGTGCAGTTAGCTGTGGTGTGGAGACAACACTTTTCCACATTTCTGCCATGCTAACCCTGCCCTCAGAAGAGCTGGCCGTGACACTGCTGCGTTGACGACCTCTTGCTCCTCCTCTGCATTCGCCTTGGGCTTCCACCTGTTCCCCTGTGACATTTGGGAATGCTCTCAGGAGCGCCTCTACCAGCGTGCGCTTGAACTCGCGCATCTTCCTATCACGCTCCAGTGCATGAAGTATGGTGGGCACATTGTCTTTGTACCGGGGATCCAGCAGGGTGGCAACCCAGTAGTCCGCACACGTTGAAATGTGCACAACTCTGCTGTCGTTGCGCAGGCACTGCAGCATGTAGTCGCTCATGTGTGCCAGGCTCCCCAGAGGTAAGGACAAGCTGTCCTCTGTGGGAGGCGTATCGTCATCGTCCTCCGTATCCCCCCAGCCACGCACCAGTGATGGACCTGAGCTGTGTCGGGTGCCACCCCGCTGTGAACCTGCTTCATCCTCATCCTCCTCCTCCTCATCCTCCTCGTCCTCCAGTAGTGGGCCCTGGCTGGCCACATTTGTACCTGGCCTCTGCTGTTGCAAAAAACCTCCCTCTGAGCCACTTCTAACAGACTGGCCTGAAAGTGCTAAAAATGACCCTCATCCTCCTCCTCCTCCTCCTGGGCCACCTCCTCTTCCATCATCGCCCTAAGCGTTTTCTCAAGGAGACATAGAAGTGGTATTGTAACGCTGATAACGGTGTCATCGCCACTGGCCATGTTGGTGGAGTACTCGAAACAGCGCAACAGGGCATACATTGGTGGTGAAGTGGTGCTGTTCCGCAGTGCGACTGACGCGTGCGTGCTGCAGCTGAAACTCCACTATGGCCTGCTGCTGCTCGCACAGTCTCTCCAGCATGTGCAAGGTGGAGTTCCTCCTGGTGGGCACGTCGCATATGAGGCGGTGCGCGGGAAGGCCGAAGTTCCGCTGTAGCGCAGACAGGCGAGCAGCGGCAGGATGTGAATGCCGGAAGCGCGCACAGACGGCCCGCACTTTATGCAGCAGCTCTGACATGTCGGGGTAGTTGTGAATGAACTTCTGCACCACCAAATTCAGCACATGCGCCAGGCAAGGGATGTGCGTTAAAGCGGCTAGTCCCAGAGCTGCGGCGAGATTTCACCCATTATCGCACACCACCAGGCCAGGCTTGAGGCCCACCGGCAGCAACCACTGGTCGGTCTGTTGTTCAATACCCCGCCACAACTCCTGCGCGGTGTGGGGCCTGTCCCCCAAACATATGAGTTTCAGAATGGCCTGCTGACGTTTACCCCGGGCTGTGCTGAAGTTGGTGGTGAAGGTGTGTGGCTGACTGGATGAGCTGGTGGAAGCAGAGGAGGAGGAAGCCGAGTAGGAGGAGGAGGCTACAGGAGGCAAAGAATGTTGCCCCGCGATCCTTGGCGGTGGATGGACGCCTGCGGCCCAGCCGCCACTACATTTGCCCAGTCCCTGGCCGTGCTTAATGGACCTTGCCACAGATGACGTTGCGTAGTGCACACTTGATTTTATTGGATACTTGGTTGTGAAGGTAAGGCACTGCTCTCTTGGAGAAGTAGTTGCGGCTGGGAACAACATACTGTGGGACAGCTATCGCTATCAGCTGTTTGAAGCTGTCTGTGTCCACCAGCCTGAATGACAGCATTTGAAAAGCCATTAGTTTAGAATTGCTGGCATTCAGGCCTAGGGCTCGAGGGCGGGTCAGTGGGAATTTACGCTTTCTCTCCAATGTTTGTGAGATGGAGAGCTGAACGCTGCCGTGTGACATGGTGGAGATGCTTGGTGACGGATGTTGTGGTGTTCGTGTCACATCCCCTGTTTGGTGGGCGGCAGGTGCCAACATTCCTCCCTAGGTGGAAGAAGAGGCCGAGGCAGCAGCAGAAGAGGGAGCAGGGGGAGCCTGAGTGAGTTCCTTGTTTTTAAGGTGTTTACTCCACTGCAGTTCATGCTTTGCATGTAGATGCCAGGTCATGCAGGTTGTGCTAAGGTTCATAATGTTAATTCCTCGCCTCAGGCTCTGATGGCACAGCGTGCAAACCACTAAGGTCTTGTCGTCAGCACATTGTTTGAAGAAGTGCCATGCCAGGGAGCTCCATAAAGCTGCCTTTGGGGTGCTCGGTCCCTGGTGGCGGAGGCCAGTAGCAGGCGAACTCTCTTGGCGGCGGCTGGTCTGCTTTTGCCCCCTGCTCCCTATTTTGCTATGCTGTTGGCTTGGTCTCACCACTGCCTCTTCCTCTGAACTATGAAAGTCAGTGGCACGACCTTCATTCCATGTGGGGTCTAGGACCTCATTGTCCCCTGCATTGTCTTCCACACAGTCTTCCTCCCTGACCTCCTGTTCGGTCTGCACACTGCAGAAAGACGCAGCAGTTGGCACCTGTGTTTCGTCATCATCAGAGATGTGCGGACTCCGATGAGGTGGTATTCCCATTTCCTCATCATCAGGAAACATCAGTGGTTGTGCATCAGTGCATTCTATGTCTTTCACCACTGGGGAAGGGCTAGGTGGATTCCATTGGGAAACCATGCCAGCAGAGTCTTCAAACAGCATAAGAGACTGCTGCATAATTTGAGGCTCAGACATTTTTCCTGATATGCATGGGGGTGATGTGACAGACTGATGGGCTTGGTTTTCAGGTGCCACCTGTGTGCTTTCTGCAGAAGACTGGGTGGGAGATAATGTTGTGAACATGCTGGATCCACTGTCGGCCACCCAATTGACTAGCGCCTGTACCTGCTCAGGCCTTACCATCCTTAGAACGGCATTGGGCCCCACCAAATATCGCTGTAAATTCTGGCGGGTACTGGAACCTGAGGTAGTTGGTTCACTAGGACGTGTGGCTGTGGCATAATGGCCACGTCCTCTTCCAGCACAAGAGAGTACACTAACACCACCACGACCGCGTCCCTTACTAGATGTTTTCCTCATTGTTACCGTTCACCAAGCACCACAATAATAAAAAAATTTTTGGCCCAATGTATTGATTTCAAATTCAGGCCTTTTTTTACAGGCACCTAACACTATCTGCCTATTTATTTATGTAGCGTATTACACTAATCCAGGCACAGCAGTATCCACTGATTTAGGGGAATATCTCTTTTAGGGCTAGCATTTAGGCCCTGGATGAAAGGTATCCTTTTATGGACAGATTTACAATTGACCTGCAACAGCTGCGACACCAGATTTAGGGTATTGCTGTTTTGGCAGATTAATTTCACCCCAGAACAAAATATATGTTTTGGCGGACACTATGAAATCTGGCCTGTAACAGCTGGGACACCAGATTCAGGGTATTGCTATATTGGCAGATTAATTTCACCCCAGAACAAAATATATGTTTTGGCGGACACTATTCTATTTTGCGAGCCACAGCTGAAACCACTGATTTATGGAATTGCTATTTTGGTAATTGAATTTCACCCCAGAACAAAATATATGTTTTGGCGGACACTATAAAATCTGGCCTGCAACAGCTGGGACACCAGATTCAGGGTATTGCTATTATGGCAGATTAATTTCACCCCAGAACAAAATATATGTTTTGGCAGACACTATGAAATCTGGCCTGCAACAGCTGGGACACTAGATTCAGGGAATTGCTATTTTGCCAGATTAATTTCACCCCAGAACAAAATATATGTTTTGGCGGACACTATGAAATCTGGCCTGCAACAGCTCGTACACCAGATTCAGGGTATTGCTATTTTGGCAGATTAATTTCACCCCAGAACAAAATATATGTTTTGGCAGACACTATGAAATCTGGCCTGCAACAGCTGGGACACCAGATTCAGGGAATTGCTATTTTGCCAGATTAATTTCACCCCAGAACAAAATATATGTTTTGGCGGACACTATGAAATCTGGCCTGCAACAACTCGTACACCAGATTCAGGGTATTGCTATTTTGCCAGATTAATTTCACCCCAGAACAAAATATATGTTTTGGCGGACACTATGAAATCTGGCCTGCAACAGCTGGGACACCAGATTCAGGGTATTGCTATTTTGGCAATTGAATTTCACCACAGAAAATAATCTATCCTTTGCCAGACAGCAGACAGTATTATACTTGTCTAGCCAAAGCTGGAACATCAGATTTAGGGGATTGGTATTTGGGCAATTGTATTTAACCCCTTAATAAAATATTGAAATTGCTATCCTGAGTTTCTAGTGGTGACAATTTGCACAGCCAAGCACCTGATGTAGGATATAGCAAAAAAAAAACTAGTATTGATGGATTGATGGATTTGGTGGCAGCTTCTTCTGGTGCACCACAAGTCACAAAATGGCCGCTGATCAACCCAGAAAATAAGTGACCGAAAAACGCTCTGTGCAGCCTAAAAACCAGGGAGCAAGTAACTAGCAGAAGTTCAATCATTCACAGCTGTAGATCGATCCGTTCATTAGGTGCTGTTGCTGACTTTACCCTGCCTAATCTCGCCCTGACAGAAGCTGCGTCCTCTCCCTACACTAATCAGAGCAGTGTGACATGCGGCGCTACGTGACTCCAGCTTAAATAGAGGCTGGGTCACATGATGCACTTGGCCAATCACAGCCATGCCATTAGTAGGCATGGCTGTGATGGGCTCTTAGGGCATGAAGTAAAACGCTAGCTGATTGGCTGCTGTGCAGCCCTTCAGAAAGCGGGAAGAGATCGCCGAACAACGTACCCGAACCCAAACGTTTTTGAAAATGTCCGGGTTCGGGTCCGTGTCCCGGACACCCCAAAATGCGGTACGAACCCGAACGATGCTCGAACTGTTCGCTCAACACTACCAGCAACATTTCTTCCTAGAATACGATGGGTCCCCACTATACTTCCAGTTTTTATTAATGCGTTGGACAGTTCTTAACCCAATTTTAGTAGTTTCTGCAATCTCCTTAGATGTTTTCTCTGCTTGATGCATGCCAATGATTTGACCCTTCTCAAACAGACTAACATATTTTCCACGACCACGAGATGAGTCTTTTGACATGGTTGTTTAAGAAATGAGAAGCAACTCATTGCACCAGTTGGGTTTAAATAACTTGTTGCCAGCGGAGAGATAATCGCCCATGCAGTAATTATCTAATAGGAGGCTCATACCTATTTGCTTAGTTAAATCCAGGCGACTTTTTTTTTTGGAACAAGCAGTGTAGTTTATAATGCTGACAAAAGACATCTGTCCGTCCAGTTCAGCCTGTTATCCTGCAAGTTGATCCAGAGGAAGGCTAAAAATCCATGAGGTAGAAGCCAATTTTCCTCACTTTAGAGGAAAAGATTCCTTCCCAACTCCAATCAGGCAATCAGAATAACGACCTGGATCAACAGCCCTACTAGAGATTAGTAGCTATAGCCTGTAATATTATTACACTCCAGAAATACATCCAGGCCCCTCTTGAACTCTATTAGTGAACTAACCATCACTACCTCCTCAGGCAGAGATCTCCACAGCCTGACTGCTCTTACTGTAAAGAATCCTCTTCTATGTTTGTGTACAAACCTTCTTTCCTCTAGTCGCAGAGGATGTCCCCTCATCACAGTCACAGTCCTGGTATATTTATACATAGTTATTAGATCTCCCCTCAGTCGTCTTTTTTCTAAAGTGAATAACCCTAATTTTGATAATCTTTCAGGGTTCTGTAGTCCACCCATTCCAGTTATTACTTTAGTTGCCCTCCTCTGAACCCTCTCCAGCTCTGCTATGTCTGCCTTGTTAACAGGAGCCCAGATCTGTACACATTACTCCATGTGTGGTCAGACTAGTGATTTGTAAAGTGGCAGGACTATGTTCTCATCACAGGCATCTATGCCAATTTTGATGCAATCCATTATCTTATTGGCCTTGGTAGCAGCTGCCTAACACTGGTTTCTACAGCTTAGTTTGCAGTTCACCAAAATTCCTAGTTTCTTTACCATGTCAGTGTTATCCAGCGTTTTACCATTTAGTATGTACTGGTGACTTGGATTATTCCTTCTCATGTGCATAACCTTACATTTGTCAATGTTAAACCTCATCTGCCACTTCTCTGCCCAAGTCTCCAATCTATCCAGATCCATCTGCAGACGTATACTGTCCTCTTCCGTGTTAATTACTTTACACAGTTTATTGTCAGCAGCAAAAAATGATATTTTACTGTGCAAGCATTCTACAAGATCATTAATAAATATATTCAAAAGAATGGGCCCAATACTACCCCCTGTGGTACCCCACTAGTGACAGTGACCCAATCTGAGTGTGCACCGTTAATAATGCAGTGTGTTGAAAGTGGGCCCCTTAAATCTCATGTATGTCATTGTACATTATTGTATTTTCTATGTATTAAGCTGCAAATTCCCTATAACAGGCTGGTAGTTGCATTACATCCATTTACCCCTAGGTGGTGCTGGCACTATATATATATATATATATATATATATATATATATATTGTGAGGCAGTGACAGGCCTCATGGCTGATAGGAGAGAGGAATGGCAGGATTATCAATCTCTTTCCCATCATTGGGAAGGCTTGAGGCAGCAACAGGTGGCACAATCAATGGAGCATAAAGCTGTCCTCAAAGTGAGATGGGTGTGTCTTGTGTTGTACAGAAGCCTGGAGTGGTTCTGTGTGTGGTCTGAGCTGGGAGTGCTGAGAGACCACGAGGCTGGGATTAGCCTGAAGTTTGGGTGGTCCCGCGACGCCTAGGGATAAGGGTCGCATGGTCAGCGTCGGGCGGACGACTAGACCACAATCCTCCAAAAGACACCGGTGAGGTAACAGCCAGGAGGCTGATGGACATTAGGCTGGGAAAGCTGCATGGGTTCCGTGTGTGTGGGAACGGTGACTTAGGTGAGTCAGGGATACAATATGTTTAGTTAGAGCCCAGCCGGGCAGGTGTTTGTTTTGATTTATTTATGTTGATGCTGGGACAACAAAGCAATGTTTGGCCCCTAAAGCTGCGGTCAATCTGTGTGTGAATGATCCCCGAGACCAGAGCTAATCCCTTACATATATATATATATATATATATATATATATATATATACCTTAGGGTGTGTCCTTTATGTGTAGAAAGAAGGAAGTTAGCTGAGGAGTAAGGAGAGAGGTAGTGATGTGTGAGAAGCAGGAGAAGCAAAGTCCAATATGTAGCTGCTATCTTAGCCCCTTGGCCTTGGCCTAGCACAGACCAGAGTAAACTGAGTATATAGAGAAAGTCTAGTGGAGATAGAAGCAGCATCAGCTTATGGACTCTCCAGCACCAGTGACCAGGAGAAGCCTAAAAGCACCAGGACACAGCCGGACGACTAGGCGCAAGGTTGTTCATTACCACATACCTCTATGGATATTGTGGACCAGTGTTTCTGAAAGCAACCAGTGAAAACAAGGGAGCAGAGGATTCATGCCTGCCATTAGGGAGACCGCCCTGTGGGTTGCCAAACACAAGTAAGAGTCATTATTATATCCAATATCTGGCGGCTAGAGTGTGGACAAAGTGAGGAGAGTTAGAAAGGAACTCTCTTATATCAGTCGAAGGAAAATCTCAATGCACCTATTGTCAAGCCTGTTACTTGGATCGCAGCTAAGCCAATCGTGTATGCATCATATGGGTTGTCACCCTTGCCTTGTAAATGTACTGCACTAACTACCTCAAGGCAATTGATTAAATGAAAAGCTCTGTTGTTTACAACTATTGACTCTTCATCCTTTCTACAATCTTCCTTTCCACTGAACAGTGCTGGCGTCACGAACACCAGGGACCTCGTCTCCATGGCACCTTAAACTATTCCACCAACGGCACCTCAACCACCCTCTGGCGGGAGTCCCTGGACAACAGAGTGTGCCCTGAAGGAACTGGTGCTGTCCTTCCATTCACTGCACACCGGCCCATGGAGGCCCACCAACACTCACATATTGCCCCTGTGGCCCGGTCGCTGCATATATTGGCATCACGAACAAAATCAAATCCTCTGCGCCTTGTGAGAATAGGATAAATTGCCTATATGCTTTGAGAGAGACTTTGTATTTGCTTTAAGTCATTACTAACAGTAGAAGACAAGAGAATACAAATGTCTATATTGCCTTAAAAAAGTGATTGGCTTTAAATTGTATGAGATATTGTGCAGGACCCCTACTGCAGAATCACATTGTAAAAAGTTTGAAAATCGCATGTTTTTGTGTCACTTCCACTGCTTTCTATTATTGAATTGATTCTAAATTTGCACCAAAATGGCCGCCTGAGGGCTTTCTTCTAATTTTTACTGCGCCATCACTGCACCAACGCCCCGCTACCAGTGGGAAAAAGTAGTGACACCCCTACAAAAGCGGGAAAAAATAATTACTGCTGCAACATCATATAATTAACATTATGCTAATGAGCATAGGGCCATTAAGGTGTTATATTTGTTGTTGTGGGAGGGGCTTTTGTAGGAGTGTGTGTATATATAGCCACATAGTATTAGCTTGACTAATTCTAGCTTGCATCATTCTCAAAGTGCAGCATTTCTAAGTGCACTAGAGATATTCAAGAGATACTCAGGAGGTAATCTGGAGGTGAGTACAATCTATTAAGTTTTGTTTAACAAATTTTCTTGCATTAAAATGGCAAACCTGATTCAGTGCAGGAATTGTTGTGCTTTCATTTCATGTTTCACTCTTCGCAGGTTTGGATGCTGTCTGATCTGCAGACAGTTCTCCATAATGCAGAAGGAAATAGCATTTTTGAAATCTGAGATTTGTAAAGTAACTGTTAGACAAACTCAGGCTTGGCATGTTGCAATGCCACTGCCACAAAGGCCCCCCAGAAATGGAAGATGGGTTACTGTAGGTTCTGGTGGACTTAGAGCTGTTGATAGAAGACATGTCCCACAGTCTGTGGCTCTCTGTAATTCATTTGCAGCACTTTCAGAATGCAAGAGCAACATGGAGGATGGCTTAGGCACAGTGGGTGAGGAACAATCATCTCCTATGCCTAAGGTATGCAAGACTACTGACAAAGACAAAAAGGATATAGTGAGTACTAATAGTAAGCAGCTATTGGTGGGTGATTCTATGATAAGAGGTGTGAAGTTTGAAGAAAAGGGTTTTGTGAGATGTCTCCCTGGTGCTACTGCCAGCAGGGACAGACGACTTATCCTTAACATTATTAAGCAAAAATGGAAAAGGAGGTGGATGTTATTGTCCATATTGGGACAAATGATCTGGCTTGCAATGAAGTTTTAAAGGTGAAGGAAGATTTTCAGACACTTGATAATGATATACGGGAGATTGCATCGACTGTCTCATTCTCTGCAGTTCTGCCTGTGCATAACCGTCAGCAGGACAAGCAGTTGCGTATTAAGGAATTCAATGTATGGCTTAGTGAATGGTGTTTGAACCAGGGATTTGGCTTTGTGTCTCATGTTGGCTCTAGCTGGAATGGAAAAGAACTGTACAAGAAAGATGGTTCGCATCTTTTTCTCAAGGGAACGAATGTCCTCAGTGAACAGTTCAAAGTTTTTGCTAAGGAACATTTAAACTAGGAAGAGGGGGCACAAAAGAGACAATCCATCAGTTCGGCTGCCCTCCGAAAAAACAATGCCAGAATATGCCAGGAGCTGATAGGATAAGAAATGACAAGCTGAGAGTCTTGTCTACAAATGCTCGCAGTTTAGGGAATAAGATCAACGAACTTGAGTCTGTAATGGCATCTGAGAATATAGATTTAGTGGCTGTTACTGAGACATGGTTCAATGAGAGTAATGACTGGGACATAACAATACCTGGGTTCTCTCTATATAGGAAAGACAGAGAAGGCAAGAAAGGGGGTGGAGTGGCCCTATATGTGAAAAATAGCATAAAATCTAATCTAATACAAGCCAGCGAAACCAATTTAGAGTCAGTTTGGGTTACGTTGCAGCTTGGTAATCATAAGGTAACTCGTGTAGGTGTCATATACAGACCACCAAGCCAAGTCAAAGAATTGGATGATCTACTAGTTGAGGAAATGGCTAAAATGACATTGAAAGGGGAAGTTGTCATTATGGGAGACTTTAATCTTCCTGATATAAACTGGAAAACCAAAATAGCTAGTTCTGCCAGGAGTACAGACATTCTAAATTCCCTACTGGGATTATCTCTACAGCAAGTAGTTGAGGAGCCAACCCGGAAGGAGGCCATTTTAGATTTGGTGTTCACAAATGGCAATTTGGTATCTGATATCACTGTAGGGAAAGCTTAGGATCCAGTGATCACCAGTCAGTGAGGTTTACTATAAGTACAGTGACTGAGTCACTCCACACAAAAACAAAAGTTTTAGATTTTCGGAAAACAGACTTTTCTAAAATGAGATCAGTGGTATACGAGTCCCTATCAGACTGGAACAATTTCAATGGAGTCCAAGAGAAATGGGAGTACTTAAAATTGGCACTACTGAAGGCAACAGAAAAGTGCATTAGGCTTGTCAGTAAAGGCAAAAAAAGGAAGAGACCACTGTGGTACTCAGCAGAAGTGGCCAAAATCATTAAAAACAAAAAGATGGCATTTAGCAAGTATAAAAACACCCAAAACGAGGATGACCGGGAAATCTATAAGATGAGGCAGAGAGAGGCCAAGCAAGTTATAAGAGCTTCTAAAGCTCAGGCAGAAGAGAAATTAGCTCAGTCAGTGAAAAAAGGTGATAAGACATTCTTCAGATACATAAATGAAAAAAGGAAATTAAAAAAGGAATTACCAAATTAAAAACAAAAGAAGGAAGGTATATGGAAGAGGATAAAGAACTAGCTGACTGCCTCAATGAATACTTCTGTTCAGTTTTTACAAAGGAAAATGAAGGAGAAGGACCTCAGTTAGGGAGGAAGACTAATGAATCCTTTGATGCATGTGTCTTTACAGAGGAAGAGGTTCTAAGTCAGCTGTCCAAAATTAATACAAATAAATCACAGGGGCCTGATGGGATACACCCAAAGCTATTAAAAGAGCTTAGAGGTGTACTAGCAAAACCATTAACAGATTTATTTAACCAATCACTGGTAACAGGTGTCGTCCCAGAAGATTGGAAATTAGCAAACGTTGTGCCAATTCACAAGAAAGGTAGTAGAGAGGAATCGGGCAACTATAGGCCAGTAAGCCTGACATCAATAGTGGGGAAATTAATGGAAACCATACTCAAGGAGAGGATTGTGGAACATCTAAAAACCCATGGGTTGATTGATAAAAAACAGCATGGGTTTACTTCAGGAGATCATGTCAAACTAATCTTATTGACTTTTTGATTGGGTGACTAAAATAATAGATGGCGGAGGTGCAGTAGACATCGCTTATCTGGACTTTAGTAAGGCATTTGATACTGTCCCACATAGAAGGCTTATCAATAAACTGCAGTCTTTGAGCTTGAGCTCACATATTGTTGAATGGATTAGGCAGTGGCTGAAGGACAGAAAACAGAGGGTTGTAGTCAATGGAGTATATTCAGACCATGGTATTGTTACCAGTGGGGTACCTCAGGGATCTGTTCTGGGACCCATATTGTTTAATATCTTTATCAGCGAAATTGCAGAAGGCCTCAATGGTAAGGTGTGTCTTTTTGCTGATGACACAAAGATTTGTAACAGGGTTGATGTTCCTGGAGGGATACACCAAATGGAAAAGGATTTAGGAAAACTAGAGGAATGGTCAAAAATCTGGCAACTAAAATTTAATGTCGATAAGTGCAAGATAATGCACCTGGGGCGTAAAAACCCAAGAGCAGAATATAAAATCAGTGATACAGTACTAACCTCAGTATCTGAGGAAAGGGATTTAGGGGTCATTATATCAGACGACCTAAAGGTGGGCAGACAATGTCATAGAGCAGCAGGTAATGCCAGCAGAATGCTTGGGTGTATAGGGAGAGGCATTAACAGTAGAAAGAGGGAGGTGCTCGTGCCGCTCTACAGAGCACTAATGAGACCTCATTTGGAGTATTGTGTGCAGTACTGGAGACCATATCTGCAGAAGGATATTGAAACTTTGGAGAGAGTTCAGAGAAGAGCTACTAAACTAGTACATGGATTGCAGGACAAAACTTACCAGGAAAGGTTAAAGGACCTTAACATGTATAGCTTGGAAGTAAGAAGAGACAGAGGGGATATGATAGAAACTTTTAAATACATAAAGGGAATCATCACTGTAAAAGAGGAGAGAATATTTAAAAGAAGAAAAACTGCTACAAGAGTTACATACTTTTAAACCTTTGCCCCTCTAATTTAAAACTAATATCAGGAAGAATTACTTTACTGAGAGAGTAGTGGACGCATGGAATAGCCTTCCTGCAGAAGTGGTAGCTGCAAATACAGTGACGGAGTTTAAGCATGCATGGGATAGGCATAAAGCCATCCTTCATAAAAAATAGGGCCGGGGGCTATTCATAGTATTCAGCATATTGGGCAGACTAGATGGGCCAAATGGTTCTTATCTGCCGACACATTCTATGTTTCTATGTTTCTATGCCTAAAGATGAGCGAATCGAAGTTGACGAAGTGAATTTCAATAAAAACTTGATCCGCACCGAATCCGAATTTCCTCAGGCTTCGTGGAAACGAAATGCATTTTTTCCTAAGGAAATGGAGAAAGGAACTCTGGGAACGTGGGATCACCCGTAATGCCATGCGTGCAGCCAATCAGCAGCAGCCAGCCCTGTGATGTCACAGCCCTATAAATAGCCTCAGCCATCTTGGATTCAGCCATTTTCCAGTGTACTAAGTGCAGGAAAAGACGTCAGCAGGTGCTAGGGATAGTGCTAGGAAAGACATCATTGTGCTAAAAAATGATTTACAAGTTCAGGAAATAATTATTCAAAGTGTAGGGAAATGATAGAGAGGAATCATTCCTCAGCCTTTATGTAGATCAGGGTTCAGTAGAGGAGGTACAGCCTGGGAAATAGGAACAATCCTATTACACCTTGCTGCACTGACTGGGGATCCAAATACAGATCTGTAATCCAGCAAACTGTTCTTGTTATTGGAGTGCAAGTGCTGTTTAACCACTTCAACCCCCCTAGCTTAAACACCCTTAATGACCAGGCCACTTTTTACAATTCCGCACTACACTACTTTCACCGTTTATTGCTCCGTCATACAACTTACCACCCAAATGAATTTTACCTCCTTTTCTTCTCACTAATAGAGCTTTCATTTGGTGGTATTTCATTCTTGCTGACATTTTAACTTTTTTTGCCATTAATACAAATTTAACGACATTTTTGCAAAAAAATGACATTTTTCACTTTCTGTTGTAATTTTTTTTTAAAAAAACTACATTTCTATATAAATTTTTCTCTAAATTTATTGTTCTACATGTCTTTGATAAAAAAAAGTCCAATAAGTGTATATTTATTGGTTTGGGTAAAAGTTATAGCGTTTACAAACTATGGTGCAAAAAAGTGAATTTCGGCATTTTGAAGCAGCTCTGACTTTCTGAGCGCCTGCCATGTTTCTTCAGGTGCTAGAATGCCAGGAAAGTATAAATACCCCCCAAATGACACCATTTTAGAAAGAAGACACCCCAACATATTCGCGGAGGGGCATGGTGAGTTCATGTATCATTTCATTTTTTTTCACAAGTTTGCGGAAAATGACAGTTTCTGAGAAAAAAATAAAAAAAAGTTTCAATTTCTGCTAACTTCTGGCAAAAAATAAAAAAATCTCAGACGGACTCACTATGCCCCTCAGTGAATACCTCGGGGTGTCTACTTTCCGAAATGGGGTCATTTGTGGGGTGTGTTTACTGTTCTGGCATTTTGGGCGGGGCTAAATTGTGAGCCGCCATGTAAAACCTAAAGGTACTCATTGGAATTTGGGCCCCTTTGCGCACCCAGGCTGCAAAAAAGTGTCACTTATGTGGTATCGCCATACTCAGGAGAAGTAGGGCAATGTGTTTTGTGGTGTATTTTTACATATACCAATGTTGGGTGAGAGAAATATCTCTGTAAATTGTCAACTTTGTATAAAAATTTTTTAAAAGTTGTCGTTTACAGAGATATTTTTCACACAAAGTATGGGTATATATAAAAATACACCCAAAACACATTGCCCTACTTCTCCTGAGTACGGCGATACCACATGTGTGCCACTTTTTTGCAGCCTGGGTGCGCAAAGGGGCCCTAAAACCAATGAGTACCTTTAGGATTTCACAGGGCATTTTTACGCATTTGGATTCCAGACTTCTTCTCACGCTTTAGGGGTCTCTAAAATGCCAGGACAGTATAAATACCCCACATGTGACCCCATTTTGGAAAGAAGACACCCCAAGGTATTCGCTGAGGGGTATGGTGAGTTCATGTAAAATTTTATTTTTTGTCACAAGTTAGTGGAATATGAGACTTTGTAAAAAACAAAATAAAAAAATATAAAAATATCAATTTCTGCAAACTTGTGCCAAAAAATAAAAATTCTGTGAACTCGCCATGCCCCTCACGCAATACCTTGGGGTGTCTTCTTTCCAAAATGGGGTCACATGTGGGGTATTTATACTGACCTGGCATTTTAGGGGCCCCTAAAGCGTGAGAATCCAAATGCGTAAAAATGGCCTGTGAAATCCTAAAAGTACTCATTGGTTTTAGGGCCCCTTTGCGCACCCAGGCTGCAAAAAAGTGTCACTCATGTGGTACTGCCGTACTCAGGAGAAGTAGGGCAATGTGTTTTGGGGTGTATTTTTACATATACCCATGCTGCGTGTGAGAAATATCGCTGTAAACAACAATGTTTTACATTTTTTTATTCAAAGTTGTCAATTTACAGAGATATTTCTCTCACCCAGCATGGGTATATGTAAAAATACACCCCAAAACACATTGCTCTACTTCTCCTGAGTACGGCGATACACATGAGTGACACTTTTGCAGCCAAGATGCGCAAGGGGCCCAAATTCCAATGAGTACCTTTTAGGAGGACATTTTACGCATTTTCTTCTGACGCTTTAGGGCCCCTAAAATGCCAGGGCAGTATAAATACCCCACATGTGACCCCATTTTGGAAAGAAGACACCCCAAGGTATTCCATGAGGGGCATGGCGAGTTCATAGAAGATTTTTTTGGCACAATTTAGTGGAAATTTATTTTTTATTGTTTTTCTCAGAAAGTCTCCTTTCCACTAACTTTTGACAAAAGTTAAATTTTTCATGGACTCATTATGCCCTCAGCGAAAAACCTTGGGGTGTCTTCTTTCCAAAATGGGGTCACATGTGGGGTATTTATACTGCCCTGGCATTTTAGGGGCCCTAAAGCGTGAGAAGAAAAATGCGTAAAAATGACCTCCTAAAAGGTACTCATTAGATTTTGGGCCCCTTTACGCATCTTGGCTGCAAAAAAGTGTCACTCATGTGGTATCGCCGTACTCAGGAGAAGTAGGGCAATGTGTTTTGGGGTGTATTTTTACATATACCCATGCTGGGTGAGAGAAATATCTCTGTAAATTGACAACTTTTGAATAAAAATTTTTAAAAAGTTGTCATTTACAGTGATATTTCTCACACACAGTATGGGTATATGTAAAAATACACCCCAAAACACATTGCCCTACTTCTCCTGAGTACGGCGATACCACATGTGTGACAACTTTTTGCAGCCAAGATGCGCAAAGGGCCCTAAAACCAATGAGTACCTTTAGGATTTCACAGGCCATTTTTACGCATTTGGATTCTCACGCTTTAGGGCCCCTAAAATGCCAGGACAGTATAAATACCCCACATGTGACCCCATTGTGGAAAGAAGACACCCCAAGGTAATCCGTGAGGGGCATGGCGAGTTCACAGAAAAAAATAAATTTGGCACAAGTTAGCGGAAATTGATTTTTTTTTTTTTTTTTTTTTTTACAGTCTCATATTCCACTAACTTGTGACAAAAAATAAAATTTTGCATGAACTCACCATACCCCTCACGGAATACCTTGGGATGTCTTCTTTCTAAAATGGGGTCACATGTGAGGTTTTTGTACTGCCCTGGCATTTGAGGGTCTCCGCAATCATTACACGTATGGCCAGCATTAGGAGTTTCTGCGATTCTCCTTATATTGAGCATACGGGTAATGAGATTTTTTTTTTCCGTTCAGCCTCTGCGCTGAAAAAAAAATAAAAATGAACGGCACAGATTTTTTCATTCGCATCGATCAATGTGGATGAAAAAATCTCTGCCAAAATCAGTGACTGCGGTGCGGTGGGCTGGGCGCTAGCTACCTAACAAGTAGCTAACTAACTGGCGTAAGAGACCCTTATGTCCCATTCACACGTCCGAAATTCTGTTTGCGGAACGGAATTGTGGACCCATTCATTTCTATGGGGACAGACTTTGTCCCGCTCGGATCCGGAATTACGGATTCACGCTTCCGGGTCTGCAGTTCCGTTCCGCAAAAATATAGAACATGTCCTATTCTTGTCCGCAATTGCGGACAAGAAAAAGCATTTTCTATATAGTTCTGGCAATGTGCGGATCTGCAAAATGCGGAAAGCACATTGCCAATGTCCATGTTTTGAGGATCCGCGGATCCGATCCGCGGATCCGTGAATCCACGGATCCGCAAAACACATATGGACGTCTGAATGGAGCCTTACAAGGGGTGTGATCAATGACAGGGGGGTGATCAGGGGGTCTAGATGGGGTGATCAAGGGGTTTATAGGTGAGGGGTGGGGTGGGGGGGTTTGTGTAGTGTTTGGTGCAACTTTACAGTGTTACCTGGTCCTCTGGTGGTCGATCCCAGCAAATGGGACCACCAGAGGACCAGGCAGCAGCTATATCAGACGCTGTTCACAAAACAGCGTCTGATATAGCTGTTTGATGCGATTTAATTCGCATCTACAGCCTGCCAGCGATGGATCATCGCTGGCAGGCTGTAGCTGATCTGCCGAGAAGCGCCTCACCGTGAACGCGCGCGCGTTCACAGGAAGTCACGGCTCTCGCGAGATGACGCGCCGATGCGTCGTCTCAGAGCTACAGGACCGCCCGCAGGACGCATCCCTGCGTTAGGCGGTCCTGTAGCGGTTAATACAGCCATTAACAGGGATTATTACAAGGAAATATTTCTTATTTGCCCTTATGCAGTGCAGTTATATGTTTTAAAGCATTTTTTGGCTTGTATTAGTGGGAAAAAATGTGCTTATCAGCCATTGGGTGGTGAAGTGCGAAAATTACAGCCCTTTTTGTCGTGTATTTGTGGCAAAAGAACAATATATTTGCTGGTTACTGGTGCAGTTATATGTTCTAAAGTCCTTTTTGTCGTGTATTAGTGGCAAAAGTAAAATATATTTGCCGTTCAACGGTGCAGTTATATGTTCTAAAGCCCTTTTTGTTGTGTATTAGTGGCAAAAGAAGAATATATTTGCCATTCAGCGGTGCCGTTATATGTTCTAAAGCCTTTTGTGGAGTGTATAAGTGGAAAAAAATAAGGGCCTATTTGCCATTGAGCGGTGCAGTTATATGTTCTAAAGCCCTTTTTGTTGTGTATTAGTAGCAAAAGAAAAATAGATTTGTCGGTCAGCAGTGCAGTTATATATTCTAAAACTTTTTGTGGAGTGTATAAGTGGAAAAAAATAAGGGCCTATTTGCCGTTCAGTGGTGCAGTTCTATGTAGAGTTGAGCAGACACCTGGATGTTCGGGTTCGAGGAGTTCAGCCGAACTTCACTGAAATGTTTGGGTTCGGGACATTGAAGTCAAGGGCGACCCGAACTGTTGGGCACTAAATGGCTGCAAAATAGCCCAGGAAAGGGCTAGAGGGCTGCAAAAGGCATGAAGATGTAGGTAAATGCATTGCAAACAAATGTGGATAAGAAGATTACTTAAAATAAAATAAATAAAAACTAATTTTGATTGGTAACATACGTTTTTAAAAAATTTGGTTTCCTGTCAGCAATACACAGTTGTGGCTTACCACTGGCAAAACTGGGTTAATGTCACCCACCAATGGAACAGATGATATTCAGAAATGTTAGGCCTCTGGCAACCAGACAGAGGAGAGGTCAATTCATGGCAAAACAGGCTTCATGTCACCCTTGAATGCAACAGGCGATTATCCTAAATGTAGGAACCCTTGCACCTAGACAGAGGAGAGGTCAATGCACATAAAAACAGGCTTCATATCACCAAGCAATATAACAGGCCATTTTCACTAATTTAGGCCCCTGGCACCCAGACAGAGGAGAGGTAAATTCATGGCAAAACAGGCTTCATGTCACCCAGCAATGCAGCAGGCGATTATCATAAATGTAGGCCCCTTGCACCCAGACAGAGGAGAGGTCAATGCATGGCAAAACAGGCTTCATGTCACCCAGCAATGGAACAGGCCATTTTCACTAATTTAGGCCCCTGGCAACAAGATAGAGGAGAGGTCAATTCATGGCAAAACAGGCTTCATGTCACCCAGCAATGCAGCAGGCGATTATCAGAAATGTAGGCCCCTGGCACCCAGACAGAGGAGAGGTCAATGCACAGCAAAAAAAGGTTTCATGTCACCCAGCAATGGAACAGAAAATTTTCACTAATTTAGGCCCCTGGCAACCAGATAGAGGAGAGGTGCATTCACGGAAATAAGAGGTTAATGTCACCCAGCAATGGAACAGTCCATTTTCAATAACTTAGGCCCCTGGCAACCAGATAGAGGAGAGGTCAATTAATGGCAAAACAGGCTTCATGTCACCCAAAAATGCAGCAGGAGATTATTATAAATGTAGGCCCCTGGAACACAGATAGAGGAGAGGTCAATGCATGTCAAAACAGGCTTCATGTCACCCAGCAATGGAACAGGCCATTTTCACTAATTTAGGCCCCTGGCAACCAGACAGAGGAGAGGTCAATGCACAGCAAAACAGGCTTCATGTCACCCAAAAATGCAGCAGGAGATTATCATAAATGTAGGCCCCTGGAACACAGATAGAGGAGAGGTCAATGCATGTCAAAACAGGCTTCATGTCACCCAGCAATGGAACAGGCCATTTTTACTAATTTAGGCCCCTGGCAACCAGACAGAAGAGAGGTCAATTCACGGCAAAACTGTCTTCATGTCACCCAGCAATGGAACAGGACATTTTCACTAATTTAGGCCCATGGCACCCAGACAGAGGAGAGGTCAATTCACAGCAAAAATGGCTTCATGTCACCCACCAATGTAACAGGTGATTATCATAAATGTAGGCCCCTGGCACCCAGACAGAGGAGAGGTCAATTCATGTCAAAACAGGCTTCATGTCACCCAGCAATGGAACAGGCCATTTTCACTAATTTAGGCCCCTGGCAACCAGACAGAAGAGAGGTCAATTCACGGCAAAACTGTCTTCATGTCACTCAGCAATGGAACAGGCCATTTTCACTAATTTAGGCCCCTGGCACCCAGACAGAGGAGAGGTCAATGCATGGCAAAACAGGCTTCATGTCACCCAGCAATGCAGCAGGCGATTATCATGAATGTAGGCCCCTTGCACCCAGACTGAGGAGAGGTCAATGCATGGCAAAACAGTCTTCATGTCACCCAGCAATGGAACAGGCCATTTTCACTAATTTATTCCCCTGGCACCCAGACAGAGGAGAGGTCAATGCATGGCAAAACGGGCTTTATGTCACCCAGCATTGCAGCAGGAAATAATCATAAATGTAGGCCCCTGGCAACCAGACAGAGGAGAGGATAATGCACAGTAAAACAGGCTTCATGTCACCTACGAATGCAGCAGGCGATTATCATAAATGTAGGACCCTGGCACCCAGATAGAGGAGAGGTCAATTCATGTCAAAACAGGCTTCATGTCACCCAGCAATGGAACAGGACATTTTCACTATTTTAGGCCCCTGGCACCCAGACAGAGGAGAGGTCAATGCATGGCAAAACCGGCTTCATGTCACCCATGAATGCAACAGGCGAATTTCAGAAGTGTAGGCCACTGACACCCAGACAGAGGAGAGGTTAATGCACAGTAAAACAGGTTTTATGTCACCTACCAATGCAGCAGGCGATTATCATAAATGTAGGACCCTGGCACACAGATAGAGGAGAGGTCAATGCACGGAAAAACAGGCATCATGTCACCCACCAATGCAGCAGGATCTTATCATAAATGCAGGCCCCTGGCACCCAGACAAAGGAGAGGACAATGCATAGCAAAACCGGCTTCATGTCACTCAGCAATGCAGCGGGCAATTATCAGAAATGTAGGCCCCTTGCACCCAAACAGAGGAGAGGTGCATTCACGGCAAAACCGGCTTCATGTCACTCAGCAATGCAGCGGGCAATTATCAGAAATGTAGGCCCCTTGCACCCAGACAGAGGAGAGGTGCATTCACGGCAATAAGAGGTTAATTCACTGGCACCCAGACAGTTGCAGGCCAGATTTCATAGTGTCCGCTTATACATATATTTTTTTCTGGGGTGAAATTAACCTGCCAATATAGCAATACCCTGGATCTGGTGTCCAAACAGTTGCAGGCCAGATTTCATAGTGTCCGCTTACACATATATTTTTTTCTGGGGTGAAATTAACCTGCCAATATAGCAATACCCTGGATCTGGTGTCCCAGCAGTTGCAGGACCGATTTCATAGTGTCCGCTTACACATATATTTTGTTCTGGGGTTAAATTAACCAGCCAATATAGCAATACCCTGGATCTGTTGTCCCAGCAGTTGCAGGACCGATTTCATAGTGTCCGCTTACACATATATTTTTTTCTGGGGTGAAATTAACCTGCCAATATAGCAATACCCTGGATCTGGTGTCCAAGCAGTTGCAGGAGATATTTTACAGTATCCGCTTACACATATATTTTGTTCTGGGGTGAAATTACACTGCCAATATAGCAAAACCCTGGATCTGGTGTCCCAGCAGTTGCAGGACCGATTTCATAGTGTCCGCTTACACATATATTTTGTTCTGGGGTGATATTAACCTGCCAATATAGCAATACCCTGGATCTGGTGTCCCAGCAGTTGCAGGACCGATTTCATAGTGTCCGCTTACACATATATTTTGTTCTGGGGTGAAATTAACCTGCCAATATAGCAATACCCTGGATCTGGTGTCCAAACAGTTGCAGGCCAGATTTCATAGAGTCTGCTTACACATATATTTTTTTCTAAAGGTGAAATTAACCTGCCAATATAGCAATACCCTGGATCTGGTGTCCCAGCAGTTGCAGGACCGATTTCATAGTGTCCGCTTACACATATATTTTGTTCTGGGGTTAAATTAACCTGCCAATATAGCTATAACCTGGATCTGTTGTCCCAGCAGTTGCAGGACAGATTTCATAGTGTCAGCTTACACATAAATTTTGTTCTGGGGTGAAATTAACCTGCCAATATAGCAATACCCTGGATCTGGTGTCCAAACAATTGCAGGCCAGATTTCATAGTGTCCGCTTACACATATATTTTGTTCTGGGGTTAAATTAACCTGCCAATATAGCAATACCCTGGATCTGGTGTCCAAACAATTGCAGGCCAGATTTCATAGTGTCTGCTTACACATATATTTTTTTCTGGGGTGAAATTAACCTGCCAATATAGCAATACCCTGGATCTGGTGTCCAAGCAGTTGCAGGACATATTTTATAGTATCCGCTTACACATATATTTTGTTCTGGGGTGAAATTACCCTGCCAATATAGCAATATCCTGGATCTGGTGTCCAAACAGTTGCAGGCCAGATTTCATAGTGTCCGTTTACACATATTTTTTTTTCTGGGGTGAAATTAACCTGCCAATATAGCAATTCCCTGGATCTGGTGCCCCAGCAGTTGCAGGACCGATTTCATAGTGTCCGCTTACACATATATTTTGTTCAGGGGTTAAATTAACCTGCCAATATAGCAATACCCTGGATCTGGTGTCCAAACAGTTGCAGGCCAGATTTCATAGTGTCCGCTTACACATATATTTTTTTCTGGGGTGAAATTAACCTGCCAATATAGCAATACGCTGGATCTGGTGTCCAAACAGTTGCAGGTCAGATTTCATAGTGTCCTCTTACACATATATTTTTTTTCTGGGGTGAAATTAACCTGCCAATATAGCAATACCCTGGATCTGGTGTCCCAGCAGTTGCAGGCCCAATTTCATAGTGTCCGCTTACACATATATTTTGTTCTGGGGTGAAATTAACCTGCCAATATAGCAATACCCTGGATCTGGTGTCCCAGCAGTTGCAGGCCAGATTTCATAGGGTCCGCTTACAAATATATTTTTTTCTGGGGTGAAATTACCCTGCCAATATAGCAAAACCCTGGATCTGGTGTCCCAGCAGTTGCAGGACTGATTTCATAGTGTCCGCTTACACATATATTTTGTTCTGGGGTTAAATTAACCTGCCAATATAGCAATACCCTGGATCTGGTGTCCAAGCAGTTGCAGGACAGATTTCATAGTGTCAGCTTACACATACATTTTGTTATAGGTTGAAATTAACCTGCCAATATAGCAATACCCTGGATCTGGTGTCCCAGCAGTTGCAGGACCGATTTCAAAGTGTCCGCTTACACATATATTTTGTTCAGGGGTTAAATTAACCTGCCAATATAGCAATACCCTGGATCTGGTGTCCAAACCGTTGCAGGCCAGATTTCATAGTGTCCGCTTACACATATATTTTGTTCTGGGGTGAAATTAACCTGCCAATATAGCAATACCCTGGATCTGGTGTCCCAGCAGTTGCAGGACCGATTTCATAGTGTCCGCTTACACATATATTTTGTTCTGGGGTTAAATTAACCTGCCAATATAGCAATACCCTGGATCTGTTGTCCCAGCAGTTGCAGGACAGATTTCATAGTGTCAGCTTACACATATATTTTGTTTTGGGGTGAAATTAACCTGCCAATATAGCAATACCCTGGATCTGGTGTCCCAGCAGTTGCAGGACCGATTTCATAGTGTCCGCTTACACATATATTTTGTTCTGGGGTTAAATTAACCTGCCAATATAGCAATACCCTGGATCTGGTGTCCAAACAGTTGCAGGCCAGATTTCATAGTGTCCGCTTACACATATATTTTTTTCTGGGGTGAAATTAACCTGCCAATATAGCAATACCCTGGATCTGGTGTCCAAGCAGTTGCAGGACATATTTTATAGTTTTTGCTCACACATATATTTTGTTCTGGGGTGAAATTACCCTGCCAATATAGCAATACCCTGGATCTGGTGTCCCATCAGTTGCAGGACCGATTTCATAGTGTCAGCTTACACATATATTTTGTTCTGGGGTGAAATTAACCTGCCAATATAGCAATACCCTGGATCTGGTGTCCCAGCAGTTGCAGGACAGATTTCATAGTGTCAGCTTACACATATATTTTGTTCTGGGGTGAAATTAACCTGCCAATATAGCAATACCCTGGATCTGGTGTCCCAGCAGTTGCAGGACCAGATTTCATAGTGTCCGCTTACACATATATTTTGTTCTGGGGTTAAATTAACCTGCCAATATAGCAATACCCTGGATCTGGTGTCCAAACAGTTGCAGGACCGATTTCATAGTGTCCGCTTACACATATATTTTGTTCTGGGGTTAAATTAACCTGCCAATATAGCAATACCCTGGATCTAGTGTCCAAACAGTTGCAGGCCAGATTTCATAGTGTCCGCTTGACATATATTTTTTTCTGGGGTGAAATTAACCTGCCAATATAGCAATACCCTTGATCTGGTGTCCAAGCAGTTGTAGGACATATTTTATAGTTTCTGCTCACACATATATTTTGTTCTGGGGTGAAATTACCCTGCCAATATAGCAATACCCTGGATCTGGTGTCCCAGCAGTTGCAGGACCGATTTCATAGTGTCAGCTTACACATATATTTTGTTCTGGGGTGAAATTAACCTGCCAATATAGCAATACCCTGGATCTGGTGTCCCAGCAGTTGCAGGACCGATTTCATAGTGTCCGCTGTGGGGAGTCGCTCTGGTAGACAGCGGTGCGGGTGCAGTTTAGAGGCAAAACAAGGAGTCCAGATTGTGCATCAAACAGTGTTTTATTCACACTTGCACACCATAAATGAAAAGCAGTCTCTTGGTGACAGTTCATACACAACAGAAATCATGTGGAAAAACCAAAAACAGGCCAACACACGGTCCAGTCACCTTGGGTGGTTTAGGTGCGGGTTCACACCTAGCAGTCGGCTCAGCCGCAGGCGATTCCACCTTCAGGTCGCAGGGCAACACCACCTTGCTGAGCTCCTTCCTCCAGGACAGAGAATTCCTCAGCCCTGTTTGCAGGCTCCAGGATAATCACACACACCCAGACACAGCTGCTGGCTGCGTTTTATACCCAGCCCCAAAACATGGACTGGACCGTGGGGAGCAGCCACCCACCCTACTCTTTAGCTGCTCCCAGTAAGAGCCGGCCCGGATCGGCTTTGCAGCCATGCTATTTAACAGAGCAGCACTAGCTGCTGCAGACAAAAACCCGGCTCTTACCTCACCGAGGCCAGCAACCTCGGTGACACGTACCTGCTATCAAAAACAACACCTTGCACCCTCTTACACCGCTTACACATATATTTTGTTCTGGGGTGAAATTAACCTGCCAATATAGGCAATACCTCTGGATCTGGTGTCCAAGCAGTTGCAGGACCAGATTTCATAGTGTCCGCTTACACATATATTTTGTTCTGGGGTGAAATTAACCTGCCAATATAGCAATATCCTGGATCTGGTGTCCAAGCAGTTGCAGGACATATTTTATAGTGTCCGCTCACACATATATTTTGTTCTGGGGTGAAATTACCCTGCCAATATAGCAATACCCTGGATCTGGTGTCCCAGCAGTTGCAGGACCGATTTCATAGTGTCAGCTTACACATATATTTTGTTCTGGGGTGAAATTAACCTGCCAATATAGCAATACCCTGGATCTAGTGTCCAAACAGTTGCAGGCCAGATTTCATAGTGTCCGCTTGACATATATTTTTTTCTGGGGTGAAATTAACCTGCCAATATAGCAATACCCTTGATCTGGTGTCCAAGCAGTTGTAGGACATATTTTATAGTTTCTGCTCACACATATATTTTGTTCTGGGGTGAAATTACCCTGCCAATATAGCAATACCCTGGATCTGGTGTCCCAGCAGTTGCAGGACCAGATTTCATAGTGTCCGCTTACACATATATTTTGTTCTGGGGTGAAATTAACCTAGCCAATATAGCAAATACCCTGATCTGGTGTCCCAGCAGTTGCAGGACCGATTTCATAGTGTCCGCTGTGGGAGTCGCCTGGTAGACAGCGGTGCGGGTGCAGTTTAGAGGCAAAACAAGGAGTCCAGATTGTGCATCAAACAGTGTTTTATTCACACTTGCACACCATAAATGAAAAGCAGTCTCTTGGTGACAGTTCATACACAACAGAAATCATGTGGAAAACCAAAAACAGAGCCAACACACGGTCCAGTCACCTTGGGTGGTTTAGGTGCGGGTTCACACCTAGCAGTCGGCTCAGCCGCAGGCGATTCCACCTTCAGGTGCGCGGGGCAACACCACCTTGCTGAGCTCCTTCCTCCAGGACAGAGAATTCCTCAGCCCTGTTTGCAGGCTCCAGGATAATCACACACACCAGACACAGCTGCTGGCTGCGTTTTATACCCAGCCCCAAAACATGGACTGGACCGTGGGGAGCAGCCACCCACCCTACTCTTTAGCTGCTCCCAGTAGAGCCGACCCGGATCGGCTTTGCAGCCATGCTATTTAACAGAGCAGCACTAGCTGCTGCAGACTAAAAACTCAGCTCTTACCTCACCCGAGGCCAGCAACCTCGGTGACACGTACCTGCTATCAAAAACAACACCTTGCACCCTCTTACACCGCTTTTACACATATATTTTGTTCTGGGGTGAAATTAACTCTGCCAATAGTTCCACCAGACTGGCGAGAGTAGCAAATGTGGTGCCAATATTCAAA